>CM063598.1:2966097-2992456 GCA_032356905.1 Salix exigua
GTATGTTTAAGAATGTGGTTGTAATTAATTTTTTGATTGTTTTTTATTTAGAAATATATTAAAATGATATATTTTATTTTTAAAAAAATATTTTTAATATCATCATATTAAAATAATCTAAAAAAATTATTTGAAGTAAAAAAAATCAAATTATTTTAAAAAGCATTTTTAAAATGTTCCCAAACACCACCTCAGCAGTAAGGAGAAGGGCTAGGGCTTCATGGTCGTGTCTTCACGTTCCCCCAAGGTCTCTTTGGAACTAAATGTGCGATTGTCGTACTAAAATATGAAAAAGTAAAAAAAAAAGTAATCGTTTAAGATCAAAGAGAAAGAAGCTTAAAGTTAAGTGACTATTTTGTAAGACAAATTTGTTGAGCAGTGAATGTTATGTAATAACTAAAAAGCTATAGAACAGCTAAAGATTTGTAAAGAAAATGTGTAAGTGGAAGAACTGGTCTGTGTATTTCATAAAGAAGAGTTCAGTTTAAATAGAAATATAAAAAACAAACAAATAGAAAAATTAGCAACAACTATCTCATGACTTCCTGTCTTTTAGTCATATGGGATTCTACTAAGGAATAAATAAAGAACAGTTGGTTCCTAGTAAATAGGAATTTATTCAAACAAGAAAATGTTAACACCCTCCCATAAACTAATTTATGTAAAAAACAGTTTAAGATGGTACCACCATGGAAGCTTCATCATAGCAGTTTATTATCACTAAACTAGCTACTATAATTAATTTCCTTGCTTAAGAGTCTTAAATGAACACATTTCAAGCAAGCCATGCATTTTTTCAAATGCATCCAACTTGAGAGGCTTTGTCATGATGTCTATGATTTGATCTTCACTTCGACAGTAAACTAACTCAATGGTCCCTTCATTTGACAGATCACAAAGGAAATGGTATCTCACATCTATGTGATTGCTTCTCCTATGAAGAACTAGATTCTTAGAGAGCTTGATTGTTGAGCTATTGTCACAATGAATTATATCATAGAATCATGTTGCTAGAAATGTAATTTGTTTAGGATTCTTCTAAGCCATATGGCTTAACATGCTGATGTTGTTGCGGCTATGAATTCTGCTTCGATTGTGGACAAAGTAACTACCTGTTGTTTTCTCTATGACCATGACATAACACCTGAGTTCATTATGTCACTGCCTAAAGTGCTCCTGCTATTGTCTAAATCACCTATGTAATTACTATCAGCAAAACCAATAAGTTTTGAAGTTTCTCCTTTCTTATAGAATATCCCGAAATCAATTGTTCCCTGTAAATAACGAAATACTCTTTTTGTAGCTTGGAAATGCAGACTTGTTGGAGATTCCATGTACCTAATGAGAAGGCTTACTACGCAAATGACATTCGGCCTAGTGGTTGTTAAATACATTAAGCTTCCAGCCATTCTCTTGTAATAGGTGTTGTCATACCATCAAGATCCTTATGTAGCTTCAATCCTGGTTCAATTGGATTCTTGACTGAATTGTAATTTTGATAATAAAATCTTTCCAAAATCTTTCTCATATTTGTTTTGTGTAATGATTATTCCTGTTGTTGATTGCATAACTTCAATTTCAGGAAAATAATGCATCATGCCTAAGTTAGTCATCTCAAATTCAGCTTTCACGGAGTCCTTGAATTCTTGAAGCAATGTGTCATCATTCCCAGTGGAGATATGGTCATTCACATATAAACACATTAACCAAAATTTACCTCCATCTGCAGTTTTTACAAATAAAGTGTGTTCATGTGGACATTTTCTGAAACCTGCTTTATTGAAAGAAGCATTTATACGATTGTACCAAGCTCTAGGAGCTTGTTCACTCCGTATAAATCTTTTTTCAATTTGTAAACTTGCTCTTCATATCCTTGCTTCACATATCTGAAAGGCTGGTCAACATAGACTTCCTCTTACAACTCCCTAATCAAGAAAGCAGACTTTACATCTATCTAAGATAGCCAAGAATGTTGTCCTGCTAATGAAATCACAAGATGAATGTGTCATGCCTGACTACCGGAGCAAACACCTCACCATAATCTATGCCATACTACTGCTTGTAGCCCTTTACCACTAGATGAGCCATGTGTTTGTCAATCTCCCTGTTTTCATTTAGCTTTGTTTTATACACCCATTTGACGCCAATGGTCTTTTTCCCTCTTAGAAGATCTATAAGTTTCCAAGTGTTATTTTTGTTTATAGCTTGGATTTCTGTATCTATAACTCTCCTCCATTTTTCTTCCTTTACGGCATCTTGGAATTTGATAGGGTCTGAATCTGCAAACAAAGCAAACTGGGCAATGGTATCCTCATCAGATAATTCATTTACACTAATATAATCATTCATCCATGCGAGTTTTGTTCTTTGGCGTTGAGGTACTAGCTAATTATCACATGAAAGAGGATCATGTGGTAATGTTTTTGATGTCCCTTCACCATGTGGAATAATGGTTTTCTCATGTGAAATAAGAGTTGGCGATTGCTCTTCTAAGTGAATCTCATATTCAGATGATTGAATATGAGATTCAATTATGCGATCACCAATGAATCATTCCTTTATTTCATAGAATTTTTCACCATACATATTTAAATTATGATGATTTTTTGTGTTCCTCCAATCTCATGTGTTTTCTTCATCGAATTGAACATCATGGCTGATAACTATATTTCTAGTGATGGGATTATAGATCTTGTGAGCCTTTGATTCTTTAGTGGCCCTAGGAAATACACACTTTATTGCCTTGTCATCCAACTTTGTTCTCTTTGCATCTAGAACATGTGCATATGTTATGCACCCAAAAATCCTAAAATGATCAACAGTAGGCTTAGATCCATTCCAAGCTTCTATTGGTGTGATATTCTTGACAACAAACATAGGCCATCGATTCAATATGTGAACACTCCATTTAACTGCTTCAAGCCAAAGCTTTTTGGAAGTTTTCCCTTCAGTAACAATATTGCGAACCATGTTCATAATTGTACAATTCCTTCGTTTTGCCACTCTATTTTGCTATGGTGAATATGTTGTTGCAAGTTTCCTTTGTATTACATGCATTTCACAGAAGTTTGCGAAATCATGTGAATTGAATTCACCACCACAGTCTGTTCTAAGGATTTTAATAGGATTTCAACATTCATTTTCATTTTGAGCTTTAAATCTCTTAAACAAAGTAAATGCTTCAGACTTGTCTTGTAGGAAATAAACCCGTGTCTTTTAACTACAATCATCGATAAAAGAAATGAAGTACCTTTTGTTGTCGTTTGAGGTTGGATTGATAGGTCCACAAATATCCGAGTGAACCAGGTGAAGGGTTTGTTCAGCTCGCCAAGTTTTTCCTTTTGGAAAGGAATCTCGATGTTGTTTACCATTAACACATTCTTCACATATTTCCATAGGACAAATAATTTTAGGAAGCTCAGTCACCATGTTTTTCTCTTGGAGTGTCTTTAAACCATCGAAATTGACATCTCCATAATGAAAATGCTATAACCATGTTGAGTCATGCATTTTTGTAGAGAAGGATGTTTGAATGTGATCCTACATGTATAATGGAAACATGTGATTGCTTGTCATCCTTGCTTCAGCAATTACTCCTTTCTCTAGATGATGGATTTTGCAATAGCTTGCTGCAATGATTATTGTGTATCCCTTCTCTTGCAATTAATTCTAGAATGTAGAAAACACTAGATATTGTTTGCATTGTGTTATCTTTTGAATAAAACCTAATATTTCCCATCCCATGACAGTGATGCATGTACCATTCCCAAGCTTCACTGTATCTTTGTAGGTTTCATCCAAACAAGAAAATAATTCCTTGTTTCCACACATGTGGTTGTTGCACCATGAATCCAAATATCATTTATCTGATTTGAATTTTTCTTCTTCAAGATGGGCCAATAAGAGCATTTATTCTTCTGTTTTAGCTTCTACAAGATTTACCCTTTCCTCCTTGTCTGTGCATTCGTACTGATAGTGGCCATATTTGTGATAGTTATAGAAATGAACTCTGGTTTTGTCAAATGGTTTGTGATCATATCCACGCCCTCTTCCTCGACCTGTGCCTCTTTGACCCCAGTTGCGACCTCTTCCGTATCCTTTTGAAGATACACCACCATGCATTGATACTTTTAGAACTTGTTCCTCAGAAATAATGTTCACCATCCACTGCTCATGCAATAATAATGAGCTTTATAGCTCATCAATTGAAAGTTCATTAATGTCGTGCGATTCCTCAATTGAGCAAACTATATAATTAAACTTTGCAAACATTGATCGAAAAATCTTCTCAATTATCGTACATCCTCCATTTTGTCACCATGTATTTGTATTTTATTTGCAATTGCAATAGTGGGTGAAAAGAATTAATTGATTGACTCCCTAGTATTCATGTGAAGAATCTCAAACTCTTTGCAAAGAGCTTGAAGTTGCGCCCTCTTCACCTTTGTTGACCCTTGATACTTTTTCTTCATTGAGTCCCAAATCTGCTTAGATGTGTTTTTGTAAAGAATAGTCTCGAGGATTGCACGATCAATAGCTTGGAATAAAAAATATTTTTCTTTAAGATCCTTTAACTTCTAATCTTCCAGGGTTCTTGTTTGTGTTTCTGTCATCGCATCGCACCTCCATTTGCTGGTTCATTGATGTCGTTTTCAACAAGACTCCAATACTCCTTTGATCTTAGAAAATTCTCTATCAACATACTCCAATGATCATAGTGACCATCAAAGCATGGGATTGCAGGTTGCACATAGTTATTTTCAGATGTCATTTTCCTCTACTGCAGCAAAACAAGAAAATATGAACATGCTAAAGAAAAAACGACAGACTCTCTCTATTTTACTATCTCACTTCCATGTGTTTCTCTCTATCTCTTTATCTCACTTCATTGTGTTTCTCTCTATCTCATTTCCATTAACCTTCTGGTTGTTACACTTTCATACTTACAATGTTGAGAATCAGGCTCTAATACCACTTGTTGAGCACTGAAGGTTCTTTAATAACTAAAAAGCTATAGAACAACTAAAGCTTTGTAAATAAAACGTGGAAGTTAAAGAATTGATCTGTATATTTCATAAAGAAGAGTTCGGTTTATATTGAAATACAAATAACAAACAAATAGAAAAATAAACAACAATTATCCCATGACTAACTGCCTCCTCCTAGTCAGTTGGGATTCTCCTAAGGAATAGATAAAGAACAGTTGATTCCTAGTAAATAGGAACTTATTCAAACAAGAAAACATTAACAAAATTAAGTTAAACGTTTGATTTTTTTCTTTGACAAAAAAAAGGTTCTCGTAAGAGACATTAGATCAACCGATTTTAGTTCATGACCTCATACTTGAGACATAAGGAGAAATAGCTTCTCATTTATAAATTATGAGCTCATATTTTAATCTCCTAGCTTCATGTGATAGTAGTTCAATTTGTGTGTATCTTGACTAATTCTACAGTTTATGATGTTAATGAACATATAAACCTCCAGCGGACATCATGATTTTTTTTTGCACTGTAGGTAGTAAAACATGTGTATTTCAAAATCAAAAGTGGATTATGTATGGCAAAATATTTACTAAATGTGTGAGTGATCGAATTACACTCAATTTTCTAACCTAACAAATTTGAATGCCAGATGGGTGAGATGATATTTATGAACCAGAGAAGCTCATCACGTCCTTTGTTATAAAATGCTAGCTTGTAAACCACGAACACATGAAATTTTCTTGGCCAGAATCAAGCCAACCGGGTTACGACGAAGCAGCCAGCTTAGCATTCAAGTTGCAGCCAATGAACGCAGTGGAGAATTTTCACTAGAACTTGTTCATAAGCGGGACATATAAATCGACATTCGCTGTGCTATATGTGCCTTGGAAAAGTGCGTGAGAGAGATGAGTAATCCAAAAAGTTGTGAGAAAATAAATAGTGTGTTTGTTTTTTGTTGTCGCCTCAGCTGTTTCGCTCAGCACACGACCCATTTGATATTTTTTTCGTTGAACAGTGAATTATATTACTTCTCGACGCTAAGGGAAGGCAACAGGAGAGGGATTGTTCTTCTCTCATCGCTGCCACGACTTCGAATGGAGTGATTTGACTAATAAATAAATAAATAAAAGGTCACTGTAATGATTTTGTCTTAAATAAAAAAAAGTATTAAATATACAATAATGTAACCCTTTTCAAGAAATAAATGTTATCGTTTAATAAACGACATTAAAACTAGTGAGAGAGTAGCTAGAGTAGCTTTAAGTGCATCGATTCCTGCAAGTCATTCATTTATGGGGGCACATGCAGCCAATAAATACAAACTTAAGCATTTATTCATCGTTCTGTCGATGTCTTACACGTGATTTTGATTTCTGACCTAAAATATTTCCTTGGGTAAAACAAAAGTCAAGAACTTTCATTTCAAGAAATTATCTTGAAGGCAAGAATTCATTAGAAGTCTAGTCAATGATGTGTTTTTTCCCCTTTCTCTAGGTCGATGAGCACATATATGTTCGTATTCATAGTCTGACTGGGTAGTACCGGATGCTAAGGAACAGCCGGTTTGGAATTAAGGTGCAGCCCGAGGTTTGTAAAAAACAGTGGTAATGATGTGGTAATGATGTTTGGTTAAATAAAAAATACAAATTTTATGGCATGGGATCTACTAAAAATTTTATCAAACCGCAGGTTTAGATAAAACAGAAATTTTCTGTTTTCCAAGCGGTGAGAGAGAGGAAACGGGTTGGGAGTCAAAATACCAAGTGTGGAACCCATTTCTATCTTTTTCTTTCTTCTTCAACTCGGCTCACTGCATTTATCACCACTGTGTCTTCCTTGTCGTCAATGACCTTCATCTTGCTTGCTGTGTGCATGGCGCTTGCTGGCCTTCATCTAGTCACTTTGGTTTAAAAATGGAAAGAATAATATACGGATGAACTTCATAAATTATTTTAAATTTGTTTTTTTATTTGGAAAAATATTAAAATAATTTTTTAAAAATATATCAAATATTTTTAATTTAAAATAATATAAAAATATAAATAATTTTTACATAATATATGTTTATTAATATAAAAAATATATTTTAATTTTAAAATAATCTAAAAATTAATTAAATGTTATATAAAAATCTTGGAAACCAAACAAAAAAACAATTTCCAACCTCAACCACAGTTTTAACCAAACACTTCACTGCTTATTTTAAACCACAGTAAAAGCGCTTTTTTTAAAACTATTTTTTTTCAACCTCAACCATAAAAGCAAAAGCAATACCAAACAGACCTGAAGTCATAAATTTCATGCTTGTTTTTGAATTTTATAATGGATACTTTTGACAAAGATTTTTATTTAAAAACATATATTTAAGTAAAAAATAATATTAACATGCATGTTATGAACACAAAAATAATGAAATAAAAAAAATTAAATAAAAAAACATATTTAAAATATAAATACAAATAGAGTATTAGAAGGTTAAATCTAGTACTTAAGTAGTAACAAATACTGTTAATTGCTGAAAATTGAAAAGGAAGTGTGGTTAGAAATAGGGATTAAGTGATCTGTGATTTGATGTCTCGAATAGCTTGTTATATGTTTTATTGAATTTGAGTCAGTATTCCTTAAAAATAAATTTTTTAATTATTTATTTAGATACATAAAATATTTTTTTTTTAAAATAGAGTTTTTTCGCCTCCAAATGTTTTTTGATGTCATGAATTGTTTGTTTTGAATGCTCATTGATATTTTAAATGAAAAATGTCCCTTTTCGAAGGGAGAGAAGTCTCTGCAATTTTGTCTACAACGAAAAATTAAATATTATTAGGACAAACTCTGATTAGAATTAAAGTTTGAAGAGAGTTTTTGTTCATACGTTGTACCTATCTATAGATGTCTTTTTCTATGGTCAAATAGACGTGTAAGTATGAGTTTTCTGATTTGTATTCTTAATTTTTTGGATTGAGTTAAAGGAGAGCTTGATGGCAACAACAGCAGAAATATTTCCAAGGAGAACAGCACAACGACAAAGAGTTTATAATTTACAATTCAACACTGTAAATCTAAAATTCAAGAAAGCATGTAATTTTTATAAAAATCTGAAATATTCAAGATTTTATTTATTTATTTATATATTTATTTAAACCCATAAATTAAACTTGTTTTATCACATAAAGACAACAATTAAGACTCTAATCATTAAATATTAGGGTGATGATGGACTAGGAGGCCTGCAGATTGATCTTCACACACACACACACACACACACACACACACATATATATATATATAAACCCTAGATATGGCAGTCAAAGGAGATATAGAACTTGAATCCAATGGACCAGACTTGTTTTCCTGGAGCAGATGATTTTAAATCTTTAATGGTGTTTTTTCATGAATATATAGTTACAAATATTAATTACTTAAACACAAGATTTTACTCTGATCCAACACGTTTCAGACAGAGGCAAGTTACTAATTGAGCAGAGCTTTTTACACTTTCATGTGGTTTCCAAAATAAAATGAAGATTAACATTGAATATCACAAGTCGTTTCAAAATATTCATAAAGGCCATGTAAGTCATCGTAAAAATTTACAAAATATATTTTTCTTTTTCATTCTCAAACTTTTTTCTGTTTTCAATTGCCATTTTTATACCTAATTTCATGATCAATTTGTAAAAACTTATTAACAAAGAAAAATATTTAGCAATAGAGGACCAAAATGTAAAACTAGGAATAACTCTATAGCCAATCTCAAATTCAATAGCTCTCTTTAATCCATCTACGTTTTTTACTGCTTTGGTCCCTTTTATTTTTTAGTTTTAATTTTAATCCAAAACGTTATTTTCTTAATATTTTAGGCCTTGTTTGTTTCAAGGAAACTGAATTCCAGGAATTCAGTTTCCATATTTTCCAATGTTTGGCAACCATCTGGAAAGTTAGTCAAAGTAAAGTAAATACCTTAACTTTCCGGTCAACAAGAAAATTACTTTCAAGGAAAGGAAAACACTTTTCTTTTCTTATCAAAAAAAAAACATTTTTCTTTATTGATAAAACACCTTTCTTCATCCTCTCATTAGTCAATATGGCTGCTTACCTAAACATTCTAAAATATTCGGGCTGCCATGCACCTGCTTTATTGCAGGACCCCTCCATTTTCTTTTCTTTTTTTAATTATATCTTTTTTCAGCTTCTTCTTTCTTGAATTTTGTATACCATTTGTTTGTTACTTTTGCATCAGTCAAATTAATTGAGTTATATTAAATTAATTCTTATATGATTTAATTTCAAATTTAAGTTAAGTAAAGAGTTGAGTTGAGAAGCTTTTTGATTTTTTATAATTCCATATATTTTCTTAGATTTATTTTACTAATCAATCAGTTTATTTTTGAATCAAGCAAATTAATTATATCACATTGAAATAATTCTTACTAGATTTAGTTTTAAATCTAAGCTAGTCAAAAAAATGAATTTGAAAATATTAAGATTGTCAGGCTAGACTAATTTTAATAATAGTATCAAATAATAATTTATAAACTAAATGTTTTTTTATTATACTTTAAAAAAATTTAATCCGTCCAATCCAAATGTAAAATTAGGGTTCAGACTATGTTTGTTATTTGACAAGTATGTTTACTTGTTTAATTCAGTCTAGCATATTTATGTTTGTAATTTGAACTAATATGTATGTATATGACATTATACTTTTTAGATTTTTTTTTTTTATTTTAAGTGATTAAATATTTTTTATATATTAGATTGATTTTCAAAAAAATTAATTTATTAATAAATTATTTTACAGATCATTTTCCATAACATAAACAAACACTAGAAAGTATTTTCCAGTTTATTTTTCATAACACTGTGAAATTCACTTTCCAGAAATTCACTTTCTAAAAAGAAACCACTTTTCTCCAAACAAATTTGATGGAATTGAGAGAAAATCGATTAAAAAAACAAAGGACAAAGAAAGTTGGCAAATTGTCACTTTTCTATGATAAAACTTGTTGTTCTTAGTGGTAATAAATTTCTTTCAACAAGAAAAGTACAATAATAGTGGTTTTTT
Organism: Salix exigua; assembly: GCA_032356905.1. Lineage (NCBI taxonomy): Eukaryota > Viridiplantae > Streptophyta > Magnoliopsida > Malpighiales > Salicaceae > Salix > Salix exigua. The sequence goes on from CM063598.1 coordinate 2,976,148, forward strand.
CTCTAAATATGTTTCGAATAATAGATTGGGCTCGGTTCATATTTTTTTTATTCAGTTGATTTTTGTTTTTTGAGTGATTTCATGGTATTTTTTTGGATTGATAGGTGGTTCATGTATTTTTTAGATGAAAATAACTTAAAAACATATTTTTAGACCCAAAAACTTCTCCTCTGATATTCTTCCCATTATCTGGGTTGTCACCCACTTGGAAAAAAACAGTGGATGACATTTTAGGAAAAATGAAAAAGAAGCAAATTATGTGTCATCCACTCTCGTGGAAAAAATGAGAAAACCTATACGTGAGTTTTTTTAATTAATTTTATCATTTAGTATTGATTTTCTTATGAAATGTTTTATTAATGTTATCTTTCAATATTTAGTTAATTTTGAATTGTCTTCATAATTTATTTCAGATTGTTTTCTATAAATTTATCATTATCTCAACAGAAGTGTCATAATAATATTTATTAATATTTAATTTTATGAACATCTATTTTTGTTATCATATAATTATGTAAAAAAGGTCTAGATAGTTCTTGGCTTGGCTTGGCTAAAGATTTGATGAATTAAATTATAAAATCTAAGTTTATCATCTTTATATCAAAAAGCCTTTTATATATATATAGATTATCTAAGTAAATTACTTTTAAACTCATCATCTTCACTGGCTGATGGCAATTGATTAGAAAATTCAAATTGCTTTTAAAATTGATTAGATAAAAAGTAGACAGAGTTTCATATTGGAATTGACATCATCATCGAAAAGCTTTTTATGACTTTAATGATTTTTTATATTAAAAAGAAAAAACTATCGCATCCTGCTACGTATCACAAGCCACTTAGTTTATCTGGGATTGGTTTGAATTTTCGCATCTAGCGGGCAGTGATTACTTTATTTATTTCTGAAGTTCACTAGAGGGCGAAAATATATCGGCTGAGCATAACATGGAGGAGGAGGAGGAGGAGGAGGAGGAGGGCGAAAATATATCGGCTGAGCATAACATGGAGGAGGAGGAGGAGGAGGAGGAGGAGGGGGCTCTCTTATATCATATTATAATTAAAGAAATTGAAGCCATCAAAATCCATACCTGTTTCACCCAAACAATAACTTAACACACACGTTAAGCCAAGTCTGTGTACAGCAAAACCGAAGGTAATTTAATCATCTAGATCTAGTAGGTTTCGATTAAAAGATTTGTTTTTGATGGGAAGTTAAATTCGAACCATGTAATTGTAATTATTAATATAATAATTATTGGAGATTTATATAATCATTAATTTTAGAATTTATAGAATTAATTAAGATACATGCAAACTGGTTCATTTTATGAATAATAAATGAGTATAAATATTATTATATTTTATGCAAAAATCATCAGAATCTAACTTGAAATATATATTTATATTGTATAAATATAATCGTGTAATATATAATTTTTTTTAATACAATATAAAATATATATGTATTGATACAAAACATATATGTAAATAATAATAATTATTTTACATTTGATATACATACTTGATATATATATACACATATTTTATTTTATTTTTTATTGATTAATAAATAATCGTAGGTAGTGGTAATCATTCGATACATGAAAATTAATAAATAAGTTATAGATATCTAAACTCTTTATTTAATAAATAATAAATATAATATAAACACAGAAAATTTGACCTGCGGATTCTATTGCCTTCCATAGATACTGAGAAAATTATTGAAAACACCCCCTCGATCCCTTCTTTTCTTTTCAGTTCACTAATTTTGTCCTCTGTATAATGTTCTCTGAAAACTTCTTTGACACCATTTTTAATCTCCTGCTTGAACAAGCACCATGCTTTGATATCTTCATTCTCTTGCAAGCATGCGCGCATGAGCTCATCACCGGCCAGACATGTTGCACTCGCATAACTATGGACATGCGAGACCCAAGTTGTAATCTTTTCCATAATTTTTTTTAATAAAAATTGCTCGTAAGCTAATATAATCCCATCTGTGTAGCTAGCTGGGCAAGGTGAACCTTTAACACAGAGAGAGAGAGAGAGGGGTCTTGCAGATGGATGTGTTTGTATTTCCAGAATTGCAAGCAGTAACACTGAGGAACTATCTAGTAGATGATCTATTAGTACGAGTTTAGAATTAAAAAGTTTATTTTTCTATGATTAATATGATAGTCACTCAACTTTAAAACTCATAGAATTAGTCGAGATATACATAAACTAATCCAAACAACCATGCTTAATTAAAAAAAATGCGAGCAGAGGCAGAAAATGGAGGATGGATTGTTTTTAACACAGGAAAAATAAAAAATGCAGTCGTAGCATGTATTTCCAAGGGTAGTGATCAAAGGCAGAGGTATTTCATAAGGATTAGAAAGAAAATTATGCTACATATACGAATTACATGAGAACAACGAGCAAGGAACAAGAGTCAATACACTAATATAAAAGTAGATGAAACATGAAGCATCAACGTTGGGTTGCATTAAATTCATGATCACTCTTTCTTGGTAGCTTCCTTCACCCTTGGTTTTCCCTGTTTATGCCTCACGAAGCAGAAACATGAGCAACAAGGGCACTGGAACAAGAACTTCATTGCTAGCCTTTTCCTTCCTTCTCTCCTTCCGTCTCCAGGCTTCTCTTGAACTTTTATGAGCAGGAAAGGCTTTGCCGTGCCTTTCTATCTTCCTTCTTATCTAGACAACATCATTCTTTTTTTCCCAAATCGATCACTTTCAATGAAGAAAATCGTTACCCAATAATGCCAGCTCTAGAATGAGAAGTGGGGCCGTTCGTATTTCAACAATAATTTCATCTAAAATTTTAAGTTATTAAATGAGATAATAGAATATAATTTATATTATTCTTTAATATAACCCCTCAAGACTTAAAACTACCTTGTGCTTGATTTTTATTAAATTAGTGTAGTGAGAATCGAATTCGCGACAGCTTCGTTAACAAGGTTTTGATATCATGTTAAGGAACTATTTCAATTAAAAATTAAAGTTATTAGATAATATCATAAAATATAATTTATATTAGATTGATAATATAATTTATATTATTTTTTAACCAATATGAATAAGCATGAACTACTAATAAGCTACTCTTTGTGTGTTAAGGAACCATTTCACCTAAAAATTTAAGCTTACAGGTGAGACCCCAAAATATGATTATATTATACTCAAACACACCTCATCAACTGAAAGCCCTTTGGGCTTGAAACTTGCACAACCCGACATTGTCTTGTGCTTGGTTTTTATCAAATAGAATGGGAATGGTGAGATTCGAACTCGTGACCATTGAATCAACAAGGTTCTAATACCATATTAAGAAGTCATCTCACCTAAAAACTTAAGTTCATAGGTGAATCTGATTATATATAGGTGAGACTCTAAAATATGATTATATTATACTCTAATATTGGATCACAATTTCATTGAAAATCAGAGGATCCTTTTGATTTCATTGTCTCTGATTAAAATCTCCAAGCTGGCAACCATCATACATGTATATTTTACATTACCATGGGTGTCAGTCTCAATGTTTCTTTTCTTGTTATGATCCTATATATATATATATATATATATAGTTGGAAGATGAGAGGGAAGAGAACCTAAGTCAAGTCAACTTTATATATACTCGGGTTTCATGCCCGGGTCTTCATGATTATTATTTTTTATTGATAGACGAGAAGCTTGATAGACCGAAGTACAATGGCTGTTGTTCACTGGAAAAAGAAATCATAGATTTGTTTACATTAGTGTTTGATTTAGCTTCATGCAAATGCTCGGCCACCAAAGGCAACGAAGTGGTTGGAAAAAGCATGTGACTTTCAATCCATTATGCCATTTCCATGGCTGCATGTGCAACTAGCTTCGATGACTAGGACTAATGTTGGAGGATGCCGGTCAATTTGGGCTCCTGATTTTCATGAGATTCAAATACGACATTGTTGATATAGCGTTACTTATCAGCTATCTTTTATAACTTTTATATAATTGAATATTAAATATATATATATATATATATAAAAATACATTTAGTTATTTTTATTCAAACTTTGAAAACAAATTCTCAATCGCAGCAGCAAGATGATTTTGAAATAAATTTTTCTAAGAAATTTATTCTGATTTATGTTTACTACTAGTTGTAGATTGAATACATACACTATTATTTATAGGTAGATCAGAGACCTCTCTCAATATTTGGTAGTTGATTTTCTCCTCTCAACAAGGAGAAAATCAGACAATTGATCTTCATGATCAATCTCCATGATGAATGAGTTTGAATAAATCAGAACATGGATATGTTATCGGGAACATGATGGTAATTTCTTACACTATCACCATCAAAGTTCTAAGAGAACTAATATACAAACCTTTAAGGAATCGTTTGAATTAAGTTAACATCAATAATACCTATGGATCAACTTGAAGAACACTAATTAGTAGTCTTATCAACAATAAAAATTGTTTTGAAAATACTTTTATTGAGCACATTTAAAACTAAATTATAAATAATATCCATAAAAAATTGACAAGTACAAATAAATTATGGTGATTTTTTCCAACTCAATATGCTTTTGTGGTATCCATCAGTAAATACTAATAGAAATATTCTCTTGGTATATACCATGAGAATTATAAAGGCAAAAGAATTAATGAAAAACAATAAGCAAAAAGTATGATGACATGTTATTTTTATAGACAAAAACTAGCTAGATTGTCTGCACTACGTTGCAGGCATAGTGCGGGCAGAACAAATAATCTTTATAACTGTTGAGATTAAAATATAATATTCCAGCATATAAAATTTGATATAATGAAAAAGATCAACATCCTTTATTATAATAATAGTAAATCAAAGTCTTAACTTCTTAAATTATCATCATCATTACTGTCAAAACAATAAACATTATTTAACAAATCTCAGAAAAAAACAAAAACAATTAATAAAAAAGCATGTAAGAACAAAAACCTAAAATTACTATTATTATTCTCAATATTTATATTATTATTGTTTTAATAACGGGAAGAAAATAAAATTAAATCAAAGGCTTAAAAAAACCCTAAAAACATTAACAAAAGAGCAAATGAAAAAATAAAATAAATGAAAAAAACAATAAAAAATTATTGACTCGAAAAAACATTATTTGACCTGAAAATTTATAAAAACAAATACTACACTACTTTGCGGACTGAGTAAAAAGTTTGTATAACTATTAAAAGAATAAAAAATATCAAATTATATCAAGAGAAAAAACCTAAAAAATATTAAAAAAAGAGTAACTAAGAGAAAAACATTAAATTATTATTATTATTATTATTATTATTATTATGCTAATAATGAAAAAAATAAAAGACTAAAAAAAATCATAAAAACATTAACAAAAAATCAAACAAAAAAATAAAATAAAAATTATTAGGTAAAAAAAGTCATATAACATAAAAATAAAAAAGGAAAAAAAACTAAAAGAAATAACAAAAAAAAATACAAATATCAATTTCCAAATGATCGTAGATATAAAATAAAATTTAAGAATTTTTTTTGAAAAAAATATACCAGCCCAACAAATATGAAAATAAAAAAAATAAAAATCAAAGCTAAGCACGCTTATATATATATATATATATATATGGACAAAAGTAAGGATTATTCTTGAAATTAAAAGAAATAAAGGGATTAAAATGAAAAATTAAAAGTAATAGAGATGAAATGAACATTAAATATAAAGGGATTAAAATCCAAAATAAAAAGTATAAGGGCCGAAATGAAAACATCGAAGTCTTAAAATCTAAGAATATTATTACGATTACAATTAAAATAAAAAAATTATTAAATTATTACGATGAAAAAAATAAAAAACATAAAAAAAGGAAGCAAGAAAAAAACTAATATTATTACTCTTATTGAGTTAATAATTGGAAAAAAAATCAATCAAAGAAAAAAATGTCAATAAATAAAAAAAGTTAAAAAATGAAATAAAAAAAACATCAAATTAAATAAAAAACAATCAAAATAAATAAAAATGAAAAAAAAACATAACTGAAAAAAAAAAAAAACATAACTGAAAAAAAAGCAAGACACGTTTGTGAAAAAAACAATGCACCAGGAAGGGATCGAACCCCTGACCCCTGCCTGGCGCCTCCTCTCTCAAGACACGTTTGTGTCTTTGCCAATAGGCTACATATCTTTCTTTGTCTCTTTCCATGAAATAATATATAAATAGTATATTTACTGTTCAAAAACAAGAAAAAAACACTGTTGAAATCCATAGTGTTTTCAATTACAAGCTACAATGTTTTACTTAGCTCTTTTAGTATATTTTATAATTACCTATGGATTTAATTCATCAATTAAATCTTTTGGAAAACATGTTTGTAATATTTAATGTATGACCTGATGAGTGACCCTTCTTCCTCTATCCTCTATTTTTCTGTGTAATAAACACCATACCCCTAAAATTTTATCACATATCAACCACCCATTATGTTCAAATTCACGGATTAAAGCAACTATGCACCTAAAGGCGGAATTGATGCATATACAATAAATAATGCAATCTTAAAATTAATTACTTGAAAGTAAAGAGATAAGGGAAAGAGATTGCTAACTCGGTTTTTAACGTGGTTCGGCAAGCCTACGTCCACGACTCAAGTACCAACTCGTACTTGAGTATTGTACTCTTTTACTAATCCAAGTAACAAGATTACAATTTCCGCTTGATGAATCCACACCAAGACTTTACACCACTTGAAGATATGCCCTCTTCAAGATTTTCCTTTTCCACTTGAAGATGTCCCCTCTTCAAGATTTTTCCTTGGTGATGTTCCCTCACCAATACCAAGAGTTTTATACTCAACTCTCAAGAGTTTCACAATGGTTGTTTTTGTAAAACAACAATACACTCTTAATAGTGTGGATATTACAAATGAAGATCTATGATCTCTTTCTCTCACTTAATAGCACTTAGGATATTTGAAGGTGTTTAAGTGTAGTGAGAATGAGAAATACTCTTTGTGTTAAGATATGAAGATTTAAACACAAATATGAGTATTAATGAGGATTGATGATATGAAGGTGTTTATGCACTTCTAATTGCCTCAATATAAGATATGAAAGTTCTATGTATTTAGTTTTGCAATTAAGAGGCCTATTTATAAGTTTCTAAAAGAAACTAGCCGTTTTAGTGCAACTGCCATATCAAGCGGTCGACCGGTTCACAACGGACAAAACCAAGCGGTCGACCGGTTCACAACGGATAAAACAATTTGTCTTCCAAGCGGTCGACCGGTTCACAACGGATACCTTAAGCGGTCGACCGGTTCATGCAGAAATCTATTTTGACAAATTATCTTTTCTGAATTTCTTGAACCGATTGATTATGACTTAAACCTTTTAATCATCAAGTCCTTTTAATGCATGCACTGTGATGTGTGTGAGTTCATTTTAATTTGTGCTATCAAGATAGAAATTGAGATTTACACAAAGCACTAAAATGAACACTTATTCTAAGTCTTCACTTGCTTGCATCTTGGACTTCTTGGAGTGATTTCTTCGTGTACTCCGTTATGCTTGTTGATGTATTCTTTGTATAAAACCTGTTTATAGCTTAATCTCATCCAAGCATATTATTAGCCCATTTTCTTTTTATTGTTATCATCAAAATATATAAAGCATACAAAGTATGACATTATATGTCAACACATTACAAATTCAGTCATCCCAATACTCAATTTATCAACATCTCTATTATGATTCAAATTTTATTAAGGGTTTTTCACTATCAGTAAGAAAAAATACCTTTTTTTCAGAGGACTAACTGCAATTTATAACTATATAATATTAGTAAAGAACAAAACATTAAACAATGTTAAAATGATGAGATCTTATCAAATTTGAAGTACGTTGCTTTTTTGTTAAAGAACACAAAGACAAAGATTTAATGAGAGCATGAGGTGTAAAATTTAAGAAATGAGGGATAATAAAGAATTAAAATGGTTAATGATTAGTTCTATATAGATTTTTTTATGTAAAAGGAATAAGTGTTCATGAGTAATAATGTAATATGTTTGTTGATGCAAGGGAGCCACCGGACCTAAATAATAGCCAAGGACTACCAATAAAACTTTTGGAGTAGGTTGGTTTCTCAACTTATGTCTTTATATTTATCATTAAAATTTTAAGTATTTTAGAAATTGAACCTAGTAGTTATGCCATTGAATCTGATTATGGTAACCTATGTCATGGAAAAACAATTGATGTTTGGGGCATGTTGAGATGATATTGATTAGTTATTTGGGTTCTTGGATAGCTAATGGTATAATTGGAGTTCTATTGATATCATCATTTTGGACAACATTGATTAGTTATCCAGGTTTTGGATAACTAATGGAATTAATGAGGTTTCATTACTATTGACATTTTTTTTAATTGAATGGTCAACCTTGGATAATTGAGGTGATTAATGATGTAGATAAAGATTTCTACACCGACATGGTTCCTCCCGATTAAAAAAAAGACAAATTGATTAGCTATTCTAAATCAAGAATAGTTAATGATATTAATTAGATGCATTGATATCAACAGTTATTTCTAGTGTGATTAATTATTCTGGATATGAAAATTTATAATTTCAATGGTTATAAAATCGACAACTAAATTTGGTGAATCAAATGTCAATAAAATTTGATTAACTATTCTAGAGAAAATAGTATTTAATGATATCAATTAGTCATTTTGATGTCGACATTTCAAGAGACTTTCTTAATATAAATAGTTATTGGAAGTCTTGTATATCTAATTGAGCTCTTTTATTCTGAAGACTTTGGAATTAGTTAATGTTATCGAGAAAAATTTAACTCACCAAGTGGTTAGATCATATGTATAATAAGGGGAGCAACATGAATCTTGTGTGTCAAATGAAATATAATAAAATTTATAGCCTTCATATTTTAAAAATCCTTTCTAATTATCTTAGTATATTTATATATTTAATTTATTGATTTTTTAGGTGCATTAGGCTATCACCATGAATAAACTTAATTAATCTTCTTTTTGTTATTAGGTAGAGAAATTACTTTATAATTCAAGACATTTATATCCCTAAAAACTCAAGTATGTAATATAAATTTGTAAACTCGAATGTATGACTTAAACTAGTATTAAAACTTGAAGAAACCATTAATTGATCCATGTTATTATTAATTTTAACTTCTACTTCAATCGCAGTATAGGATGTTATCATATTGATATAGTTTATATGTTTTTATTTTATGAAACCTGTATGACGTTTGTTATTAATTCATTTAAAATTTGTATGTGATATCAAATATGATTTATTAAGTAGATGCTGATGAGTTGTATGTGATCTAAGATGTTGGTTCAGAATATGGGATGATAAAATTAAAACTGTAATGTGATTAGTAAATAACTTGGGATCATCAATATAAGAAAGACTCTATTGAAACTTGAGTGGAAATCTAGATGAAAATAAATCCTAATGTTTCCAATTATATTTGTTTGTTACCCTGAAAATTTGGAATATTACAATTATAACAAGATATGTATGAGATAAAATGATATTTTTTTCATTTAAGAAAAAAAAATCAATGGTAAATTCATTAACCTTTAAGTTATCGGGCATTGAAAAAGTCATATTGATGTTGACTTCTAGAAAGCCTCTCATACTCAATAATGATCTTTATATTGTTGATATTGGGAAGTATTATATACTTTTATGAATTGCACAAGGTATTCTTATATTTAAACAAAAACTAAAAGTATGTACATCCTAACAAATTATTTAGAATTATAAAAAAATTATTGAAAATATAAAGGGATCGAAACTAAATCAATAAATAAAATAATTATTTTTTCCTTACAACACTTTGTTTTTCATTTAATCATTTGGTTAAAATTATTTACATTTTTTTTTATTTTGGCTCATATATTTTTAATTCTTTATTTTTATTCCTTTATTTTTTAACATATAATTCTAAATTGTTCATATTTTTGTCCATGTTTATATATATGCTCTTAATTTTGGTTAAAAAATTATTTTTACAACATTTTTATATATAATATTTCAAATCAAATATTATTTAAACAAAAAAAAATGAGTCAACACAAAAACAAAAAGGGTAGACAAATTTTTCTAGGCTATCTACAATGAAAAAAATATACAAGTCACTTTCCCTGTGTTTCGATCACAATGTTCTTTTTACGCAAAAAAAAACTCATTTCTAATAGATTTTATTTATTATAATTTTACTAATTAAATATTAAGATAACCAATTACAACAATTATAAAATCAATGAGTTTCCTACATCGATAAGAGTTAAGTGTAGCAACCGTGCAAGTTATCTCGTTATGAGCAATATAAAATCCTAAACCATATTAGGGTTATATGATATACATTGAAATTACTTACATATTCTTGAATCCATAATCCATTCCATTCTCCATGTTTTATAATTTAAGAATGTTCATAGTTATCATACAAAGTTTCGTTTTACTTTGTTGTTATTTAAGATAGGAAAATGACTAAATATGGTAATCAAGTTATTACTAAAATTGTATTCAATAGTATAATAAGTTTAATATTCATATGAATGTAATTGATGTATATCGTGAGTTTGTTTTATTTATTTTTAACAAAAATATCCTTATTTTGACCTTATGGCGAAACTTATTTGAAGAGGAAGGTGTTATTACTTGTCTATTTTAATGGCAGACATGATTAAAAAAGTCAAAATAAAAGCAATAATAGAAAAATGAAAGAAGATGAGATAATGTAAGTCATGACAAGAAAACAATGTTTGATGCAAGGCTTATAAATTAGGTATAGTATGAGAAGAGTCAATTAAGCATGTGTAGGAGTTATTAGAGTACTAAAGTCTTATAGAATTAGTTAATACATGTGTGGAAATTGGTTATATCACATGTGAAAGGATTAAAAGATTGTTGTGTGAAAAATAGTTGCTAGTAAACTTATAACTTAAGAGAGAGAATTTATTCTTGATCACCACAACATTTCTCCTTGGATTCTTCTTCTCTTTTTTTTTTTCTTCTCTTTGTGTTAATAATTTTTATTTTTCTTACTCATTGTTTTTATACTTGCATTGTAATGTTTTCAATAAAGATTTTGGAATTCATTCTTTTGTGAATCTTACTGTGTCTTATATATGAGCTATGTAAGCCTGATTGATCAAAGGAACTTCTTTTTTTTTTAATTTAGCACCGGGTATCCGGGTCAAAACCCGACTAATCTCGAGGGTGCACAGGTCCTCAGCAAGAAATATCCCGCAAGTGCACCACGGCTAATTCATGGGCTTTGCCAGGAGCAAACTGTCAAGTCCCAGCTCTTATCTGCTAGGCCAAGCCCATGGTAAAAAAGGAACTTCCTCTGTGATAGAGGAGTAAAAAAGAAACATAGAGGGTAATAAAAATAAAAGCCAAATGAACCACCAGAACCCAACCAATGGCCCAGATCAGTAAGCACTTTGGATACAGCCTAGGCCCGTCTAAAAAGTTTCAATTGTTTTGAACATTAGGCCCATCTCAAATTTACCCAGGCAAGGTGAATGATGTGCGGAATAGAAAACAAGAAAAGTCAACTCTCAAGTCTCAAATGGGCTGTGAAAGGCATGGAAACTGGCAATCAATCATTATAGTTGAAATCGTGCAAGATGCCATCAATGGAGGTAATCATGAAATGTCTCGGTCTCTGCAAGCTTACCTAAAAAGATCTTATCATCACTAATGATCTAGCACAAAAAGAAACATGAGAGGAAGCAGCCAAAATAGCATAATAAACATGAAACTTTATGAAAACAATTTACCATATATTGACCTTTTCAGAAACTCTCTGCTTTGGCAATGCTTGATCAGTGGAAAACTTTTGACCATGTACATAACTCGTAAGAAACTCTCTGCAATGGCTGGCTATGATGCTTAACCAGTAGCAGCCAGTATCTAATATCTAATAGTATATCGGGTGGGAGTGTCATTTTAAAGAGTCAAATTTTTAAAATATCATTTTGAATAGTATAAAAATAATATTTTTGTTGATGTGTGCTCCAGTGGTAAAAGTTATTTTAGAGAACTATTTATTTTATATTATTTTAAATATAGTGCAATTATTTTGTATGTAGTTTAATCATGCAATTAATTATACAATTAATAAGAGTAAATTATATAATTAAATAATGACTTTTAAAAAAACCCTCCAACAATATAATTATTAATTTTATATATTTCTTGTTAAGGTATTTGTAAATAAAAATAAATATTTTTGATATAATTATATTATTTTCTAATATATTATATATATATATATATATATATATATAAAAGGTGGGGCCACCTTTTTTAGCACAAATAGCGGCTCGGGAAGGGGGAGGTATTTACCTCCCCTTTTGGCACTCCTGCTTGAGTGCCTAAAAGCACTGAAAATTATCAAAATACTATTTTTTTTTTATTTTTGCCTTTTCAATTTGGCATGCTAGCTGGAGATGCCCTAATAATATTGTAACTTCTTGTGGTAGCTATTTTTATAAGGTGAGTGTTTGGCAGTATAGTTGATGTTATTTTTAAAATTATTTTTTGTTTTAATATATATTAAAATAATATTTTTTTTAAAAATAATTTTAATATTAACACATGAAAATAATTTAAAATACAATATCAAACAATATATCAGCGCCATGTAATTCCACAGATAACTTTGACATATAATTCCAAAAAAAACATTTAATATAAAAAAATCATAAAACATTATTGAAATGAAATGGCAAATATTATCTCTAGCCGTGCATTCCACAAATATACTCAACTTTTCTCTTCTTTTTTTGTGTAAAAGTATACTAAAACATGCTCCCTTCCAACTATCCAACGGGGGAGTCACATTTGTCATTCTAAAAAAATGGTTATTTTGGTGTGGAATCTATGCTTAGTTTTGCAGCTTTACCCATAATCATAGAATAAGTTGGGGAAATCTTATTTATTTATTTTCAAGGGAAGGGTGTGATTTGATATTTTTTTGCAAATTGGATGATATGTAAGAGCTTAATTATTTTAATAAATTTCTCAAACACGCTATAAACTTGTTGCGTATATCACTAAATTTTACAACAATTCATTAAATTGATTATTTAAATAAATTTAATAATTTATAAGAGTTTATTAATTTGTACATATAAATTCACCATATAATTTTTAAAATCCATAGCAGAGATGTCAACACCTTATGAATTGATCCTTATGGGATCATGAGAATTTATTAATTACTCAAGATATTATTTAAACTTTTTAAATTTGAAACTAAAAACAATTAGAAATATTACAATTGCAAACAATGACAAAGAAGCTAAAATCTCAATGAGGATTTGTTAGTGAAGCGATGTATGTGGTTATTGGAGGCACGTGTGTATCTATTTCTCTATTTTATTTTCTTCTCTCTCTTGTCGGTGTAAATTCTCTCCACAATAAAATTGTGTCTCACCTTTTATTTTTATGTCAAATTTGGTTCTTATATTTTTTATTGCTATTTATTATGTTTTTAATCATTTTTTTAATTATTTATTTTTAAATTTCATCCATCAATATTAGGTTAACTGGGAATGAAACTTCATGTGTTTTTTATGGTTTGCTTCTATCAAGTAATCCTATCCTTTTGACCTAGATCACAGATTTGGAATGTTAGATCAAGTTCACTTCAATATTTGGTTTAGGCATTCTTATAAAATTGATTTTTTAATCAATTTTATCCTTTAAAATTGAGTTTCTTAGAGATTTTTTTTTTTTGCATAGGATTATCCTGGTTTCATAATTTGGGTTGTAGGTTTGATGTTTTATTGCGGGTTGAATCAATCTTTTTTTTTTCTTTATAATATTTTTTTCTTCAAAATTTGCCCCACAACCTTAGATTGATTTGGAAATTTAGCTTTGTATTTTTTTTTTAAGATTATCTTGATCATATGACCTAAGTTGAGAGTTTGACAATCTATACTCAGTCCATTGTTTGGTTTTTTTAATAATATTTTTCTTTTCATTTTCATACTTCATCATTAAATTGGTTGAGAATTATTTAATATTACTCTATTTTATTTCTTTTGCTATTTTTTAGGTTATCTCATCCTCATGATCGAGTTGTATCTTTGACAATTTGTTTTTTTACAAAAACTTATTTAGATGATACAAATAATTTTTAAAGAAGAAAGATAAATATAAAAATCTAAGATGATTGAATTTGATTAAATCAAGTCATATCACAAGTAAACTATATAGTGAATACCAATAAATGTGATAAATGATAAACCGATGAAATGCTTTACAAAGATGTGAACAAAACTTTGATCACTTCACTCTCTCATTCAAACCTAATAACATTTTTATGTGAGATTTTTTAATAATTAAATATTATTTTTGCTTAACTTTATCCCAAAATCACATATATCCATGGTCTTTGTAGGGTTTTGAAACTTAAATAGGAAAATAATTTTAGGGTTTTGAAACTTTGAATAAGAAAGGCATAAATACCCTTAATGACTTAAGATTAGGTATAAATGAGACAAGGATACAATAGTAACATGAAAAATATAAAAAGAAAAGAAAAAGAAGAGAAACAATCTGAAATTAGAGTGAGCCGAAAGAGAGAAGAAAAGAGAAGAGAAAAGAGGAAAGGAGAAGAAAGGAGGAGAAATAAATATTAAGGTAATGTCTATGTGTTATTATGTAAAAGTATTGTTTAATATTTAAACTAATTGCTTGCATTGGTGATTAGGGTTTGTAGATTTTATTTAAACTTGAAGGATGAATGGATTAAGATGTTAAGGGTTTAATGGTTTAACTAGTGATTAATAGGTTTGATTGTAGATGATTTTGATGTGTTTGGTTTAAGAAAATATTGAGAAAAATGGTGAAATAAGGTGGAGAAATTTCGGGAATTCATTGCTGGAATTATGGTTTTAGGTTGAAGATGATGAAAATTCATTTTAGTCCTTTTGGTGGAAAATTACAGTTTGGTCCCCGAACTTTGGAAAATTACAGTTTAGTCCCTGAACTTTGGAAAATTACAGTTTGGTCCCTGGAGTGAAATATTAGTATTTCAGATTGGTTTGATGGATAATTAAAGCTTATTTGATGAGTTATTATTAATTTTACAAATTGTGTATCTTGAACTAGATTTAGAAAGAAACCGTTGTTTTTAGGTTTTGCGAGAAATAGATAGTTTAATTCAAAACACATAGGATTATGAGTTGAACTCTTAGATATGTTTACTAAAGGAATTCTACTTCTTTTGAGTCATTTTTGAGTGTGTATTTCTTTTATATATTCAGATAATCCTGATATTCACGCATGATGCGTCAGTAGGATTCCGACAATATTCTGCTTTTGAATTTCGATCGCTTTTGAGTCAGGTGAGTGGATAATATTTAATATGCATGAGAAATATTATAAATATTTGATTTGATAGTATTTGGATTATGCTTCTTGATAATATATACGTTAAGTACTATTCTTGTTATGATAAAGCATAATCATTTATTGAATATATGTTCTTGATATGAGCCGAGTATTTGTTTGTGAATTGATAGCTCCTCATTTGATCGATATCATGAGTTGAGCCTTGAGATATGAATTTGTCTGTTTGATTATGATATATATGTACCTACGGTATGCCGATCGTAATACCCATGCTAACAGGGAAATGTTAGTCTTTGTGCACATCGTATCTCGAAATCCTAGTTGGTCGGGAAGTCACCAACCTCGTGCGGACTGATCATCCCACGATCTGGAGCCTCATGCTCATTGCATTCCGATTTTACGACGAGCTATATCTATTATCTCCTTGATATGACCTATTTGATAAATCTTCTTGTAAGAACCCGAACCGATTCGATAGTATATTTTTCATTGTTATACTATCTCGCATGTGTATATTAGAGGTTATCTACTCACTGAGTTGTTGAACTCACCCCTCATTATTTATTATTTTCGGGCTCGTAGCTCGTAAGCGGATCCTTATCGTTGAAATTTCGAATTTATTATTTGGGTTGTAATTGACATTTTATTTATATGTTTAATTAGCGCTCCACTATTATAATAAGATTATTCAACTCTTGTATTAAGGCATTTGAATTATGTTATAAGTTTCTTTTGTTGATTCCGCTGCGTTGAACTCTGAAAGTTAAATGTTAAGTTTTTGTGTAAGTTTGGGTTCACATAGGTGTGGAACCTTGGAGAGGAACCATGCCTATGTGCCGGTCCACGGATCCGGACTCGGTCGTGATGACT
>CM063598.1:2992956-3011950 GCA_032356905.1 Salix exigua
TGGAATGTACTAGGTGGATTGCCCGCACTACATTGCGGGCATAGTATTTGCAGAACAAATAATCTTCATAATTGTTGAAATTACAATATAATATTCTAATATATAAAATTTTATATTATGAAAAAGATCAACATATTTTATTATAATAATAGTAAATCAAAGTCTTAACTTCTTAAATTATCACCACTATCACTGTCAAAACAATAAACATTATTTAATAAATCTCAGAGAAAAACCAAACAAAATTAATAAAAAAATACGTAAGAACAAAAACCTAAAATTACTATTATTATTCTTAATATTTATATTATTATTGTTTTAATAACAGGAAGGAAACAAAATTAAATCAAAGGCTTGAAAAAACCCTAAAAACATTAACAAAAGAGCAAATGAAAAAATAAAATAAATGAAAAAAACAATAAAAATTATTGACTTGAAAAAAAATTATTTGACTTGAAAATTTATAAAAAAATATTACACTACTTTGTAGGCTGAATAAAATTTTTGTTTAACTATTAAAAAAATAAAAATTATCAAAGTATCCTGAGAGGAAAAAAACCTAAAAAACATTAACAAAAGAGTAAGTAAGAGAAAAATATTAAATTATTATTATTACTACTACTACTACTACTACTACTACTACTATAATGAAAAAATAAAAGACTTAAAAAATCATAAAAACTTTAACAAAAAGATCAAACAAAAAAATAAAGTAAAAATTACCAGGTAAAAAAAGTCATGTGACGTAAAGATAAAAAAGGAAAAAGGAAAAAAAATAAATAACTAAAAAAAATTCAAATATCAATTTTCAAATAATCATAGATATAAAATAAAATTTAAGAACTATTGTTTTATTTGAAAAAAATATACCAGCCCAACAATTAAGAATATATATGTGGACAAAAGTAAGGATTATTCTTGAAATTAAAAGAATTAGAGGGATTAAACTGAAAAATTAAAAGTAATAGGGCTGAAATGAACATTAAATATAAATGAATTAAAATTCTAAATTAAAAGTATAAGGGTCAAAATGAAAACATCGAAGTCTTAAAATATAAAAATATTATTACTATTACACCTAAAACAATAAAAATTATGAAATTATTATGATGAAAAAAATAAAAAACATAAAAAAAAGAAAGAAAAAAAACTATTATTATTATTATTATTATTATTATTGATTTAATAATTGGAAAAAAATAAAAAAATATCAATAAATATTGTATTTAAAAAAAAACATAAGTGAAAAAAAAAGAAATAAATAAATAAACAAAAATGAAAAAAAAGCAAAGTAAAAAAAATAAATAAAAAAAGTAAATACAAAAGGCGCTGGCAGGGGTCGAACCCCTGCCCTGCCGAGCGCCTCACTCCCTTCCTTTCCTCCCCACCTCTTTGCCAGTAAGCCACATGCATTTCATTGTCTTGTTCAGTGCAAGCGTATATAAATAGTATATGTAATGTTAAAAAACGAAAAAAAATAAACAAACACTATTGAAATCCACAGTGTTTTCACTCACAATCTACAGTAAAAATCTGAGCTCTTTTAGTTTATTCTATAATGTGCTTATGAAACCACCACCTAATGGGGAAATATGCTTATTTCCTTCAACCTTTTATTGTTCTCTACTGCTTTCTCGTCTTCCTTCCAAGGGAAAGAGCACAAAGTAACTCCTGGAACTTCTCTTCTCCTTTTTTAACCCAGCAAAACAGAGTGATCCATCCCAAGGATTTTGCCTTTTCTAGTGTGTGTATGCCTTTTCTAGTGTGTGTGTGTGAAACACGTCGATGTTTCACAATGTTCTTTGATACATATTACTTTGGATTTTAATAATATAATTACTGTTTTGTTTTTTAGTTCATAAAAATTAACTCATCGACTTTGGAGGTATTTTTTTGTTATGCATTGTGATAACTGGATCATCATTATCTGATAAGAATTGTTTTTTAAAAGCTTATGATAACTAGTTTACGTAAATTAGTAGAGTTTTTTTACTCTGCCTAATTTACCAGGATTATGCCATTCTACATATCTATATATATCTTAGCTTGAAGAGTATACGAGTGTGTTAGAGCAACGTAGTTATTGTTGCGGCTGTGAAAGAAACAAAAACATTGTATTGTTTCCTCAAATCTTAATAAATCCTCTATAGCTCCCGTGGATGTAGGCAATTTTGTCGAACCATGTAAATCATCTGTGTATGTTGTTTTTACGTTACTGTCATTATATTATAACATTTTTAACTTTTTCATTGCACCTATGTGTCATTAGCTAGTTGTCTGGGAGTGTTTGCATCTTTTTTTATTTTTATTTGAACAATAAAACTATGTTTGAGCAGACAAACATTTGCCTGATGCGCCAATGATTTTCTCTTGTACACTCGATTCAAGAAGCATACTTTAGATAAAAAAAAACTATTTTTACAAAGCAGACAAAAAAAAAGGTTGAGCTATGGTACTTTAGATATTTCCATCTGACCATGAACAATGAAATAACAATGATACCCTTGGATGAGACATTAACAAAAGGCTATCGGTTATGATATTTTTGTTTTTTCATGTTTGGTGAATACTTAAACTACTTAAATACCTCAGATGCGACAAAAAAAAGGGTTTATGTAATTACATAATTTTTTATTTATTTTTCTGAAATTATTACTAGTGCGTTTGCCTGACATGCCGATGATTTTCTCTTGTACACGCTATTCAAGCAGCGAGTGCAATGTCATGTGACAGTTGAAAATTTTCAACCACAATCTCTTTGAATGCTCCACCATTTCCTCTTCCACATGGTGGTGTCGGCCGACGATAGGTGGAGGCTTGCGGGTTGTCTATTGTTCTTTTTTTACCCCTTTTCTTCTCCACAACAAAAAATACATACAGATCCTCTTTGTTTATGAGTGTTTTATTTCAATCCATGATCTTTTGATTTATTTTTTCTTCCTAATTTACTCTATAGAAGTTTTGTTTTGTTTTCAATTTTTCCATTCAATTAAAAATAGTCATAAATGTTATTATTCATTTCAGGCCTTATTCTTTTAATTTATGATTGTTTTTAATTCCTTTAATATTTTCGGTCTCAAGGTTTTGATTTGTTTCAGTTTTATCGTCCAATTGAAATCGATCATATATGTAATCTTTTATTATTTTTATTTTTTTGTTTTAAATTCCTTTTATTTTTTTATTTTAAGGTTTTGATTTGTTGCAATTTTGTCGTCCTATTGAAATTAATCATATATTTTATTTTTCATTTAGGCCCTTATTCTTTTAATTTTTGGTTTGATTTTGATTCTTTTGATTTTTTTCATAGTTCTAAGATAATCCTTATTTTTTGTTTATATTTATGTATCTATGCTCTTTGTTTTGATTTTTGACTTTTGTTATTTTCTTTTTGTTGGAGTTTTATTTTTATTCAATTTAATCCTCAAACTTTAATATATGTTGATGATCATTTTAAAATTGATATTTCTTCTTTTTTTTCTTTTTTTTAGGTTTTTTGTTATTTGTTTTCCAAGTCAGATAATTTTTTATGCTAATAATATTTATTTCGGTTTTGTCTCTCTTGTTTTGTTTTGTTAAAGTTTTAGGATTTTTTTATTCTTTGAGATAATTTTGTGATTTTTCATTGTTTACGCAATAATAAAGATAATTTTAGTGATTGTTTTTTTAATTATTTTCTTATTTTCTCTTTTGTTAAAGTTTTTTTATTCTTTAAGATAATTTAATAATTTTCATTGTTTGAGCAATTGTAGCGATGATAATTTTAATTGTTATATTAATGATAATAATAGTGACATGACAATGAATTTTCAATGATGTTTATTTATAGGTATAAAATCAATAATTTATATTTGTTGTTCAATTATTATAGGTGTTTACACAATTATATCTTATTATTGTGTTTAATTTAAATTATATTATCAAACGAATTGATTCTAACATAGTGAATTCAATGATACTGGTATCCGAATCTTCTTCTTTTTTAATGGTTATGATAGTTTTATACTAATAATTTTATTAAAACCTGTTAAACAAATAAATTCATATTCAAAACTCATATTTTATTAGAAACTTGTGCTTCACAAATGTTTTGCTCAAATATATTATTTTTCCCAAATTCATAGCATTATAAAAAATCACACACTCTTAATATTTTTTTTCTGTGATAAAAAATATAACTATGGTTACGGCAAAACATGGGTAAATGGCTATGTATATATATATATATATATATATATATATATATATATATATATATATATAATGACTAATGACAACACAGGAAATACTACACTAAAGCATGGATGGAGGATTCATTCCTCACTTGCTCCTCCCATAATGTCTTACTGGATACTATCTTTTTCTTGATAAAATCAGAGGGGAGAAATGGAGGAAGAAGAGGGAGAGTATGAAGAGATGAATCTTCCTTTTTATATTTGATGATCTTTATAAGCTTACTACGGTCCTATTTATACAGGTTCTTGAGGAACAAAGACATAAGTGCATAATCAATCAGTATCAAACTATACGCTCCTATAAATATATAGAAGATATTCTGGCTTTTTCATTTTGGGAAGGACTACGTAATATCTGCCATATATTTTTCCCTTGATGTCTGCAATGAATTATGGCTCTCCTCAATACTCCCCCTCAAGTTGGAGTGGATGTTGGTCACACCCAACTTGTCCAGTAAATGATTAAATTGTGCAAGTCCAAGAGCTTTGGTAAAGAGGTTTGCGGGTTGCTGACTTGTATGCACGTAGACTGTTTGAATTATGCCACTTCGAATTACATGACAATCTATCTCAATATGCTTAGTTTGTTCATGAAAGACTGGATTTGAAGCTATGTGTATAGTTGCTTTGTTATCGCAGTATAATTTGACTGGTTGGGGGTGTGTTACCTCTAGGTCTGCTAGTAAAGATTTTAACCAAGTAATCTCACAACAAGTCAAGGCCATGGACTTATATTCTGCTTCAGTCGATGAGCGTGAAACCGTCGTTTGCTTTTTGTTCTTCCATGAAATGGGTGACTTTCCGAGTAGTACACAATACTCGGTAATTGATCGTCTAGTGTCCCTACAACGTGCCCAATCGGCATCACAGTACGCATGAAGTTGAGTATCATTAGACACTGATAAGGAAATTCCTTGGCATGGAGCCTTCTTAATGTATCACAAAACTTTGTGTGTTGCATCCAAGTGTGGTATGCGTGGTTTGTCCATAAACTGACTGAGTACGTGTACTGAATAGGCTAAGTTTGGCCTTGTGATAGCCAAATAAATCAGCCTTCCAACAAGTCGTTTGTATGATGAGGGGTCTACAATGAGTTCACCCTCACTCTTGCTAAGTGCAAGATTTTGCTCCATCGGGATGTTGCTAGGCTTAGATCCAAGGAAGCCAATATCCTCTAGTATCTCAAGTGCATACTTCCTCTGAGACAAAAATATTCCTTTGATCGAATGAGCCACTTCGATTCCCATAAAGTATTTGAGAATTGCCAAATCTTTTAGCTTGAAATGATCATTGAGAAATTTCTTATCTGCATTGATCTATTCCAAACTCCTATAACAATAATGTCATCCATGTAGACTAAATGGAAGTAAAATTCCCTTTATAGGATCGGACGAATAATGAGTAGTCTGCCTTGGATTCTGTATATCCTGCATCAATAAGGGTGGATGAGAGTTTGGAGTACCATTGTTGTGATGCTTGTTTAAGTCCATAGAAAGACTTAGTAAGCTTACATACTCTAGTCTCCCCCTTTCGTCCGGATCCCGGGGGAAGTTACATATATACTTCCTCATCCATATCTCCATAAAAGAAAGCATTGTTGACATCAAGCTGGTGTAAATGCCAATTGCGAGCACAAGTGATCACTAAAATGGTGCGAACAGTGGTCATTTTGGCAATAGGAGCAAAAGTCTCGGTATAGTCAATACCTTCTTGTTGACTGTAACCCTTAGCAACTAGGCGAGCTTTGTATCGCTCAATGGATCCATCTGGATGATATTTGATCTTATAGACCACTTGCATCCATTAGGTTTCTTACTAGGAGGAAGATGAGTAAGGGTCCAAGTATTGTTGAGCTCAAGAGCATCAATCTTAGCACGCATAACGGTATGCCAATTGGGATCAGTCATGGCCTATAAGAAAGACTATGGTTCTTGTCGCACCCTAAAAATTGTCTGGCGAGCGGCGTCGTGGCAACTAGCCCATGAGCGGGGGAGATAATCATGTGTCGGGGGGATTATTTATTTTTTTGACAAAAGGAGTCGCCACCTAGTATTACGGTTACTAGAAAACCTAGTACTGGTCTTGCAGAGATTCTAGGGTAAGGGACTGGTTGCGTAAAGGGAAGGTTTTAGCACCCCTAGTACGCCCTACCTAAGGTAAGCTGCTTGATGTTTTTGTTTGTCTTATGATTGCTAAAATATAAAAAAAATATTTCCATGTTTACGCCAAATATTTTGGATAGAATTTATCCAAACTCCGGAAAATAAATAATATGAATCACCGAAAAGTTTTTTTATATTTTTTGAATATTGGCCAATACCCTTTGGATTTTACAAACATATTGTAAAATCTCAAAATGCAAGAAATGATTTTTCCTTTAGCAAAATCCATGCTAAAATTCCTTTTTTCTTCAAAAACCCAAGATAATATATATTTTTTAAAAGAAAACAATTTTTAAAATATGCTAGTGTATTGGCCTTATGCAAGAAAAATAACACATTTTTTTTAGATTTTTTGTATAAAAAATAAAAATATTTTTTTATATTTTTTTTACTATTTATATTATTATATTATTATTATATATATATATATTATATATATTTTCGGGGTGGGCTCGGACTGGGGTGACAGCCCAGCCTTGTCATGGGGGTCTGGGCCGAGGCCCAGACGTCTCTGGTCTGGGCCGTGGCCCAGACGATCTAACGGGTCTGGGCCGGGTTTGTGCCCGACCCGACCCGTAAAATCAATCTTCCTCCCGCATGCAGAGAAGACAATCCATAGTGCAAATGGCGATTTTTCAAGTATGAAGAAAAGGGAAACGGTTGGTACCTGGTTGTAGAGGATGTTGTGGTGATTCTTCTGGTCGTCGTATCGTCGGAAATGGTGGCCTGAGCCTGCCGGAAAATGGTCTGGAAGTCGCCGGAGCTTGTTGCAGGGGCTGTCGATGTAGCTTCTGTCGTTGTCTCTCTCCTGGCCTGGGATGGTGGAGGAGTTTCTGGGGGTGAAAGAAAACTTACGATGATGAGGAGGAGAGAATACGGTGGTTGACGGGGGCGGAAGCTCGGTTGGCCGAAATCAATGGCAAGGAAAACAGAGGGCAGCTTTATGAGAGAGAGAGATGTTGGGGTGGCTTTCTTTGGGAGAGAAGAACAGATGCTGAGAGATGGAGGGAGACAGATGCCGAGCGAGATGACAAGGACACTGAGGTTGGCAGGCGAGGTGAAAGCTGGTTTATGGTGAGGTTTTGTTCTTAGACCGGGAGAGAGGGAGGCAGCTTACCGAGAGAGAGAGAGGGAGCTTCCTGGTT
This sequence comes from Salix exigua, assembly GCA_032356905.1. Taxonomy (NCBI): domain Eukaryota; kingdom Viridiplantae; phylum Streptophyta; class Magnoliopsida; order Malpighiales; family Salicaceae; genus Salix; species Salix exigua. Next base: position 3,000,496 of record CM063598.1, read on the forward strand.
TCAATCCGAGAGGAAGACGTAGAGCCGAGAGAGAGATGGTGATGCTGAAATGAAATGTGGTCAACGAAGTTTTTCTTTTTCTTTCACACCGAGAGAGAACAACTTAACGAGAGAGAGAACAGAGGTCCCTGGTTTCGGTGTCCGAGAGAGAGAGCCAACAGACCGAGCGGGAAGATGAAGATCCAGAAAAAAACTTGAAAACCGAATCCCCACCCAAACGAAAGTTTTCGTCCCAATTCTCCTCCTTTTTTTTCTTTGTGTTTTTCTCACTCTCCCCCTAGTCCCCTTGCCTCCTTTCTTTTTTTTTCATTATAAAGCCGACAGTTCATCAAAAACTGGGGCTCTCACGCGGGTAGCTCGATGAATATGGGGTGGTTTGCTCAAGAAAAATGGGTAGCTCAATGTCTTTGTCTTTTAATTTCAAAATCCCATGTGGATGGTGGAGAGTTTTGTCTTCAAAGTGGGGTTTTTCGGGTGGCTCAAGTTTTTTTTGTTTTTGGGTATACAATACAGTTTGGTCCCTCCATTTGTTACTCCTCCAATTGCACCCTTAATTGAACTTAAACTTACGATCTTGTGCAACTATATCCTCGTGAAAAATTCAACATTAACTTTATTTTGCGCACATTTGGTCCTTGATTTTTATCTGTGCAATATAGTTCCCCACTCGACCGTAAAACTCCTATTTTTTCAATTAGGTCCTCGATTTCGCTTAATTGGCTTGAAAAAATTCAAATCGACCAACGAAAATTCAAATATCAACAATTGAGCCCGAATTAAATTTAAGCACTTGATTTCTTCCTGACTAAACCTTTAATAAAATTAATTTGATCCATTTAAAGTATAATTAAGTCGTCAAGCTTAATTAAACCCTTCAACTGCACCTAAATTAATCCCTGAATATAATTACGCTTTTATATTAACCAACGACTGTATCAAATCGGTCCATAAAAAATATAATTATATTTTGTGACTTAATTTATACGCGAATTTATCTCATAATAAATTACTTTAGCTTTGGATCCGCATTTTTTCATTTCTGTGCACAAAAAGGGTACAATCAATCTTTCAAAAATGTTCCAAATTTTAACTTGATTTTTTACCGACACCATCTCCCATTTTATTTTATTTTTTTGTTATTTTCTGATAGTTTTGGGGCATGACCCAAAATTGGGTTACAACAGTTGCCCCCTTCTTTACAATGCTTACGACTAAAGTCTTTGTAAAAGACTTTAGCTTAGTAAGTGTTGTAAAGAAAAAACACGAAAATTATCTCATTGCAACGCATGACTTACCCGGGTCTTATTATGACGGGTGACCACCCCAACTTAGAAAGGAAAGAGGTCTCATTTTTCTGGGTGACCGACCCGAGTTAGTGAGGTCTCATTTTTCTGGGTGACCGGCCCTAGTTAGTGAGGTCTCATTTTTCTGGGTGACCGGCCCTAGTTAGTAGAGTCTCGATAGTGACGGATGACTTACCCGGATCTGATTATGACGGGTGACCTGCCCGAGTTAGAGTCTCGATAGTGACGGATGACTTACCCGGGTCTGATTATGACGGGTGACCTGCCCGAGTTAGTAAAGTCTCGATAGTGACGGATGACTTACCCGGGTCTGATTATGACGGGTGACCTGCCCTGATTAAAAGAGTCTCGATAGTGACGGATGACTTACCCGGGTCTGATTATGACGGGTGACCTGCCCTGATTAAAAGAGTCTCGATAGTGACGGATGACTTACCCGGGTCTGATTATGACGGGTGACCTGCCCGAATTAATAGAGTCTCGATAGTGACGGATGACTTACCCGGGTCTGATTATGACGGGTGACCTGCCCGAGTTGAAGATGGAAGGGTCTCATTTTACGGGTGACCGACCCGGTTCAAAGAACGAAACAACACCGATTCTCAATCCATTGTCCGCGGTTTTGTCGACCTAAGATTCGATTTCTCCATATCTTTCATGACTTGCAATTATATCAGCTTTCGCCACACATTTCCTGTCAGGTTAGTGTTATGACAATAATATGCATGTTTTGTTACCTCTTTAGAAACATAGGTCCCCCCCTTCTTCGTGGTAGTCTTCCTTCATAGGATGTGTTTCCCATGCCATATCTTTACGCTTGGCGGCGAGACTTTTTTGTTCCATATAGGACCCTTTCTAGCTCCAATGTTATTATTTTTTTATTACTCATGTTTAAAAACTCAAAACGATATATAATTAAAAGAATTTCAAAACATGGTTTTATTTGTAAATGGACACTTTTAAAGCAAATCACTATTTAAACATGGTTGTTTTTTTTTTTCAAAAGCAAATTGCTATTTTAATTTTGCCCCCTGCGTGGTGCACAAAATAAATCAAAAATAAATGATAGAACGTAAATAAATATTATAAGATCATGTGCTTTGGAAAAGATTTCTTGCAAGAATTCCTGGCCGAATTTTATCTCTTGAGGAAGGTTACAACATTAGGCATAATATTTCTTTACAGAGTCAGAATTCACAGGCCTAGCTAGATCTTCTCCATCCATGCTAGATAATAGCAAAGCTCCTCCTGAGAATGACTTCTTCACCACATATGGGCCTTCATAGTTTGGGGCCCATTTACTCTGATCTTGCCCTGGTACAAACAATATCTTCTTTAACACCAAGTCGCCTTCTTGGAATTTTCGAGGTCGGACTTTCTTATCATATGTTTTGGCCATTCTTCTTTGGTATAATTGATGATGACAGATTGCGGCTAACCTCTTTTCACTGATCAAATTCAATTGCTCATATCTGACCTTTGCCCATTCTGCTTCATCTAGTTCGGAGTCTATCAATATTCTTAGTGATGGGACTTCTACCTCTAAAGGCATTACTGCCTCCATCCCATATACCAACATGTACGGAGTGGCTCCTGTTGGGGTCCACACTGCAGTACGGTATGCATGAAGAGCAAATGGCAACATTTCATGCCAATCCTTATAGGTGACTACCATCTTCTGAACAATCTTCTTGACGTTGTTGTTAGCAGCTTCTACAGCACCATTCATCTTGGGCCTGTAAGGAGAGGAATTTGAATGTTTGATCTTCCATTTAGCACAGAGTTCTGTTATCAACTTCCCATTGAAGTTTTGAGCATTATCAGTTATAATCTTTTCTGGTGGCCCATACCGACATATCAGATCCCTCTCAATGAACTTCTTTACCACCTTTTGTGTTACATGAGCAAATGATCCAGCCTCTACCCATTTTGTGAAGTAGTCAATTGCCACGAGAATGAACCTGTGACCATTGCTGGCTTTTGGGTTGATAGGTCAAATCACATCGATTCCCCACATCGCAAAAGGCCATGGAGATAACAAATTAAATAGAGGTATTGGAGGGGCATTCATTTTGTCCCCGTAGATCTGACACTTGTGACATTTGCGGACATAGTCAATGCAATCCTTCTCTAATGTCATCCAAAAGTAACCAGCTCTTTGTATTTTTCTTGCCATCATATGTCCACTAGCATGGGTCGAGCAGATCCCTTCATGCACTTCTCGCAATGCGTTTCTAGCTTCAACCCCATTTAGGCATCTCAGCAAAGTCCCATCAGATGACCTCTTATATAAAACTTCTCCATCAAGGTAAAAATCCATTGCCAGTCTTCTCAAGGTCTTCTTTTCGATGTTGGATGCCCCCAGGGGATAAGTCTGATTTTGGATGAAGTTCTTGATATCGTAGTACCAAGGGTTTCCATCTATTTCTCCTTCAACTGAGCAACAATGAGACGGGTTATTTCTGATGTCGATGTATATCGGCTGTAAGCTTTGCCCAAAGTCTATTCTAGCCATAGAAGCTAGTGTAGCCAAGGCATCCACAAACTGATTTCCTTCCCTTCCTAGATGCGTGAACTCTATTTCTTCAAACTCTTCAGCCAACTTAGATAGGTACTCTTGGTAAGGTATTAACTTTTCTTCTTTGGTTTGCCATTCCCCCTTTACCTGACAAATAATTAGCATTGAATCTCCATATACATCTATCTTCTTTACGTTCAACTCCAATGCAGTCTCTAAACCAAGAATACAAGCCTCATACTCGGCTGTGTTATTAGTGCACCGATTGCGCTTCGTTGACATCGGATATTGTTTCTTGTCGACGATATTATCATCGCCTCAACTCGCTACCACATATGTTCACAGCACCATCAAAGTACATAGTCCACCATATAGGTTTTCCTTCCTCTACTGAAAACACATCCTCATCAGGAAAATCAAAGTCTAACGGCTCATAATCATCCATAGCATGATCTGCCAGGTGATCAGCGATGACACTCCCTTTCACCGCTTTCCTTGTCATATACACTATATCATACTCGGATAGCAAAACTTGCCACCTAGCGATTCGGCTGGATAAGTAGGGCTTTTCACAGATGTACTTCAACGGGTCCAATTTAGAAATTAACCACGTGGTATGATACAACATATACTGTCGCAACCTTTTTGCAGCCCCTGCTAATGCACAACATAACTTCTCAATCATAGTATACCTAGACTCACACTCCATGAATTTCTTGCTTAAATAGTAAATGGCCTTTTCCTTCCTTCCCGATTCATCCTATTGCCCAAGCACACATCCCATCGCTGTTTCAGTCACCGTTAAGTATAAAATCAATGGCCTTTTTGGTACAGGGGGAACCAATAAAGGTGGTTTAAGCAAGTACTGCTTGATTTTCTCAAAAGCTTCTTCACATTCTGCGTTCCAAATGCCAGGATTCTTCTTTCTCAACAAGCGGAAAATAGGATCGCAGGTTGTGGTTAATTGGGATATGAATCGAGCAATGTAATTTAACCTTCCCAAAAATCCCCTTACTTCCTTCTCAGTCTTTGGAGCTGGCATATCCTGAATAGCCTTTACTTTTTCCGGATCTACTTCTATTCCTTTGTCACTCACCACAAATCCTAACAACTTCCCAGACTTCACCCCAAATGAACACTTTGCAGGGTTAAGCCTCAATTTATATTTCCTCAACCTTTCAAATAATTTCTTCAATATTAGGACATGATTCTCTCCTTTTCCTGATTTAGCTATCATATCATCCACGTATACTTCAATCTCCTTGTGCATCATGTCGTGAAATAAAGTCACCATAGCCCTTTGATAAGTGGCACCAACATTCTTTAACCCAAATGGCATGACTTTATAGCAGAAAGTCCCCCATGGTGTAACAAACGTCGTCTTCTCCTTATCTTCCGGCGCCATTTTTATCTGATTGTAACCTGAGAAACCATCCATAAAGGAATATACGGAGTTACGAGCTGTATTATCAACTAACATGTCTATATGTGGTAAAGGAAAATTATCTTTAGGGCTAGCCCGATTTAAATCCCTAAAGTCCACACAGACTCGAATCTTGCCCTCCTTTTTGGGTACCACTACTATGTTGGACACCCATTGTGGATATTTGACCACCTCTAAGAAACCAGCATTCCATTGCTTTTCAATCTCCGCCTTTACTTTGATCAAAACTTCTGGGTGCGTTCTTCTTAACTTTTGCTTAATCAGTCTGCATCCCTCCTCCAATGGTAGCCTATGGACTACAATATTTGTATCTAGACCGGGCATATCCTCATAGGACCAAGCAAAAACATCTGTATAATCTCGAAGCAGTGCAATCAAATCTTCTCTTTCCTTTTGCGTGATCAAAGTTCCTACCTTGAGTTCTCTTTGGCTTTCTTCAGTACCCACATTTATGGTTTCAAGTTCCTCTTTAGCGGGTTTCCAAACTTGTTCGTGTTGCTCTAATAATTTTGTGAATTCTTTAATGCTATTTTCATCACCATCTTCCTCTTCTACAGCTATTATGTGCTCTTTATAATTCGGCCATTCATTCTCAGTGCAAGGTGCAAGTGGTGTTGTGGAAGTTCCGCTTTCAGGGTTCCTGAAAGCAGAAAATGAGTGTAAATGCACAAAATAAAAAAAAAATAAGAAAAGAGATGAACAAAAATGCATGATAAAAATTTAGTTCACGACAAATCAAGATAAAACCCGATTGGCCTGTTAGGCCTTAAAACAAACCAACAAAAAAACAAATATAGAAAACATTGTTCATTACATTTTGAAAACCAATGGAGCTTCTTGGGTTTCCCAATTCTGGAACTTCTCTTCTTTAGCTAACTTCCGAATGCATGCATGGGCATTGGCTTCTTCTACAGCATAGATGGTCAACTGTGGTAGCTCTTCATCCATTTTCCCTGACTGAGTCTCCTTGACAAATCCCTGGACTTCTTCCTTCTCCACAATATTTATGCTCATAGATGACATCTTCTGAAGAAAGCTCTTGTGCCCTGGATCAGGTTGTATAGCATACGCTGCTTTTGGGAATGAGACTTTGATTGGCGGAATGACTAGATCTTCTTCTTCAGGCTTCCTTCCCTTGATCCTCGCCATTCTTTTCTCCCTTCTTGCCATGGCAGCCCGCTGGTAATCCTTCTTTTTAGGTTTATATCCCAGCCCAAACCTTTGTTCTGCAGCCTTCAGCTTTGTTACCCCAATCCATTCAAATTTCTTTTTTGTTGTTCTCAAAGTCTCCAATCCTGCTACCTCTCCACTACTTTCCATATTCTCTATCCTCAGCTCCCCCAAAGTCAACATCCTTACGACCTTTTGATGAAAATCAGTACACTCATCTATGTGATGCCCTTTTTGTTCATGGAATGGGCAAAAGTCATTTTCACCAATGTCATGATTAGTTGATCCCCTCAAACGTCCAGATTGCACCAACATGTCGTATAATCTGGTCATGGTCACTTTTAGAGCCATTTCCTTGGTATCCACTTCCACTGCATTTACCCCACTACTTCCTGCTGCATGCTTGGGCAAGGGGTTCAGACTTACGTTGGGTGGATCCTCAATTGTGATCCATCCGATCTTGATCAATTGCAATACCTTCCTCTTAAAAGCTACGCAGGTCTCGATGCTATGGCCGGCGTTACCAGCATGGTACTCGCAAGTCAAATTTGGGTTGTACCAGGCAGGGAAAGGTGGGCGTGCTGGTGGTACTGGTAAGGGAGCAATATGTCTAATGCTTAGTAATTGGGCATACAATTCTTTTAAGGTAATGGGCAAAGGTGGTAGTTCTTCATCTTGTGGATAGTTTCTTCTTTGGTAGTTATTTTGATTATGTGTGGGGAATTTTGGGTAAAAAGGTTGGTTTGGAGTGGTGGGTTTGGAAAAGTTGATGTTGGTGGTTTGTGGGGTAGGTGTTTGGTAGTTCTTGTAATTCTTCTCTTTCCCCTTGTATCGTTCTTCCACATTATTCACCTCCACTTCTTTTCTCTTCCCGATGAAACCCCTCTTCTCTACGGGTTCCACAATTCTTCCACTCCGGATTCCCTGCTCAATCCTTTCAGCAATCCGCTGACAAGATTAAAAAGTGTTGGGCGGAACTTCCCATCAGGTGCTCATAGTACGGAGCCTTGAACGTATTGGCAAACAGGGTCACCATTTCAGACTCTATCAATGGAGGTTGCACATTGACAGCTTGGTCCCTCCATCGTTGAGCATAAGTCCTTGCAGACTCTTGAGCTCCTTTCTCCATTGTCATCAAGCTTGTCCTATCAGGAGCAATTTCGAGGTTGAACTTATACTGTTCAAAAAAGCATCTGCCAAATCAGCCCACTTTCGAATCCTGATGTTGTCCAACCTCATGTACCAGCTAAGGGCTGAACCTGTCAGGCTGTCCTGGAAAAAGTAGATTAACAGCTTATCATCATGTATTACCTCCGCCATCTTGTTATAGTAAGAACGAAGATGGGTTTCGGGGCATTCTATTCCAGTATACTTGATAAACTCCGGGACCCTGAACTTCCGTGGTATCACAATGTTTGGTACCAAACACGCTTCAGCTGCCCTGATTGGGTCGGATAGGTCGTTCCCTTCAATTGCTCTTAATCTTTCCTCTAATGCAGACCATTTGTCATATCCAGTGTGCTCAGGAACTCCGGTATTTTGTGGGTCCTCGTCTGTTAAATCTAATGTAATAGGAATCGGGATGGGCCGAGTGGATTCAGGCTGCCTCTTTGGCGAATTAGTTCCCACAATAAGGGGTGCCCCCGGGCTTTGAACTGCTGGAGGTGCTTCATCGGTTTGAGCGGATGTGCCTTCTCCATCTCTTGCTCTTAAGGTCTTCTCTAGCAAACTAGTCAAACGTGCTACGTCATTTCGCATAGCTTCAAGATCCCTTTGATACTGGGATTCTAGTTCTGCCCTGTCGTTTTCCATTCTTCTTCTCAGTCGGGTGTTGTGGACTTTAACAGGGGGACCTATGTTTCGTGGTAGAGCTGTTACATGCATGCATAAGAGAATGTAAAGTGTATGTGGTATAATGAATATGCTCATGTGAAATATATGACGGAGCATACACCCTAACGATAGGTTCTAGTTCTTTTATGTGAGACATGGGGTAGGCTTACTATTTGGGCTCTAAAGAGGGTCTCTCGCTGTCCCAGTGATCACCTTCGTGAAGGCAATATGGGGTCTTAGCAGATAATGGGATGGTACGTATACCAATCACTATCATCTAAGCTCTCAGCAAAGAGTTGGGGTTTACACAAACTTAAACCTTGACTCAAGTCATAGGTAAGCTGCTAGTCCCCCACGTAACTTAAAGTTGGTGTGTGCTCTCAAAATAAATAAAAGTGATGCATGACGAGGCATATTATGATGACAGGATGAAAAGATGCATGCTAAAGCTTTTAAACAAACAAATAATTCATGGAAACATAAGAATAAATGAATAAATAAACACACAAATAATTAGCATATCATAAACAAACAAACTTATCAAGCCTAGTCCAAAGTCCCCAGTGGAGTCGCCATTCTGTCGCACCCCGAAAATGGCTGGGAGCGGCGTCGTTGCGACTAGTCCCCATGAGCGGGGGAGATTATTATGTGTCGGGGGAATTATTTATTTTTTTGACAAAAGGAGTCGCCACCTAGTATTACGGTTACTAGGAAACCTAGTACTGGTCTTGCAGAGATTCTAGGGTAAGGGACTGGTTGCGTAAAGGGAAGGTTTTAGCACCCCTAGTACGCCCTACCTAAGGTAAGTTGCTTGATGTTTTTGTTTGTCTTATGATTGCTAAAATATAAAAAAAATATTTACATGTTTACGCCGAATATTTTGGATAGAATTTATCCAAACTCCGGAAAATAAATAATATGAATCACCGAAAAGTTTTTTTATATTTTTTTGAATATTGGCCAATACCCTTTGGATTTTACAAACATATTGTAAAATCTCAAAATGCAAGAAATGATTTTTCCTTTAGCAAAATCCATGCTAAAATTCCTTTTTTCTTCAAAAACCCAAGATAATATATATTTTTTAAAAGAAAACAATTTTTAAAATATGCTAGTGTATTGGCCTTATGCAAGAAAAATAACACATTTTTTTTAGATTTTTTGTATAAAAAATAAAAATATTTTTTTATATTTTTTAATATTTTTTTACTATTTATATTATTATATTATTATTATTATATATATATATTATATATATTTTGGGTGAATTGGTCGCCACTTCACCCTTAATTAATCTGGTCGCCACCTAGCTAAGCTTCGGATCGGGTGACAACTCGACCTTAGTCATGGGGTCTGGGCCGTGGCCCAGACGTCTCTGGTCTGGGCCGTGGCCCAGACGATCTAACGGGTCTGGGCCGGGTTTGTGCCCGACCCGACCCGTAAAATCAAACTTCCTCCCGCATGCAGAGAAGACAATCCACAGTGCAAATGGCGATTTTTCAAGTATGAAGAAAAGGGAAACGGTTGGTACCTGGTTGTAGAGGATGTTGTGGTGATTCTTCTGGTCGTCGTATCGTCGGAAATGGTGGCCTGAGCCTGCCGGAAAATGGCCTGGAAGTCGCCGGAGCTTGTTGCAGGGGCTGTCGATGTAGCTTCTGTCGTTGTCTCTCTCCTGGCCTGAGGTGGTGGAGGAGTTTCTGGGGGTGAAAGAAAACTTACGATGATGAGGAGGAGAGAAAACGGTGGTTGACGGGGGCGGAAGCTCGGCTAGCCGAAATCAATGGCAAGGAAAACAGAGGTCAGCTTTATGAGAGAGAGATGTCGGGGTGGCTTTCTTTGGGAGAGAAGAACAGCTGCTGAGAGATGGAGGGAGACAGATGCCGAGCGAGATGACAAGGACGCTGAGGTTGGCAGGCGAGGTGAAGGCTGGTTTATGGTGAGGTTTTGTTCTTAGACCGGGAGAGAGGGAGGCAGCTTACCGAGAGAGAGAGAGGGAGCTTCCTGGTTTCAATCCGAGAGGAAGACGTAGAGCCGAGAGAGAGATGGTGATGCTGAGATGAAGTGTGGTCACCAGAGTTTTTTTCTTCACACCGAGAGAGAACAACTTAACGAGAGAGAGAGAACAGAGGTCCCTCGTTTCGGTGTCCGAGAGAGAGAGCCAACAGACCGAGCGGGAAGATGAAGATCCAGAAAAAAACTTGAAAACCGAATCCCCACCCAAACGAAAGTTTTCGTCCCAATTCTCCTCCTTTTTTTTCTTTGTGTTTTTCTCACTCTCCCCCTAGTCCCCTTGCCTCCTTTCGTTTTTTTCATTATAAAGCCGACAGTTCATCAAAAACCGGGGCTCTCACGCGGGTAGCTCAATGAATATGGGGTGGTTTGCTCAAGAAAAATGGGTAGCTCAATGTCTTTGTCTTTTAATTTCAAAATCCCATGTGGATGGTGGAGAGTTTTGTCTTCAAAGTGGGGTTTTTCGGGTGGCTCAAGTTTTGTTGTTTTTGGGTATACAATACAGTTTGGTCCCTCCATTTGTTACTCCTCCAATTGCACCCTTAATTGAACTTAAACTTACGATCTTGTGCAACTATATCCTCGTGAAAAATTCAACATTAACTTTATTTTGCGCACATTTGGTCCTTGATTTTTATCTGTGCAATATAGTTCCCCACTCGACCGTAAAACTCCTATTTTTTCAATTAGGTCCCCGATTTCGCTTAATTGGCTTGAAAAAATTCAAATCGACCAACGAAAATTCAAATATCAACAATTGAGCCTGAATTAAATTTAAGCACTTGATTTCTTCCTGACTAAACCTTTAATAAAATTAATTTGATCCATTTAAAGTATAATTAAGTCGTCAAGCTTAATTAAACCCTTCAACTGCACCTAAATTAATCCCTGAATATAATTATGCTTTTATATTAACCAACGACTGTATCAAATCGGTCCATAAAAAATATAATTATATTTTGTGACTTAATTTATACGCGAATTTATCTCATAATAAATTACTTTAGCTTTGGATCCGCATTTTTTCATTTCTGGGCACAAAAAGGGTACAATCAATCTTTCAAAAATGTTCCAAATTTTAACTTGATTTTTTACCGACACCATCCCCCATTTTATTTTATTTTTTTGTTATTTTCTGATAGTTTTGGGGCATGACCCAAAATTAGGTTACAACAG
>CM063598.1:3012450-3320042 GCA_032356905.1 Salix exigua
CAGCGGTCGACCGGTTCTAGACGGACAAAACCAAGCGGTCGACCGGTTCACAACGGATAAAATAATTTGTCTTCCAAGCGGTCGACCGGTTCACAACGGATACCTCAAGCGGTCGACCGGTTCATGCAGAAATCTATTTTGACAAATTATCTTTTCTGAATTTCTTGAACCGATTGATTATGACTTAAACCTTTTAATCATCAAATCCTTTTAATGCATGCACTGTGAAGTGTGTGAGTTCATTTTAATTTGTGCTATCAAGATAGAAATTGAGATTTACACAAAGCACTAAAATGAACACTTATTCTAAGTCTTCACTTGCTTGCATCTTGGACTTCTTGGAGTGATTTCTTCTTGAACTCCATTATGCTTGTTGATGTATTCTTTGAATAAAACCTGTTTATAGCTTAATCTCATCCAAGCATATTATTAGCCCATTTTCTTTTTATTGTTATCATCAAAATATATAAAGCATACAAAGTATGACATTATATGTCAACAAAATTTCCACTAAAACTCAATTTCAGAATTTCAAACATTTTGTATTTTCATCCTCTTTGTCACTGCATCGACAGACTCATCCCTCAAAAACCCCTTGGATCATCGATACTCGAGCCACAGATCATATGATCTATTCTATTTCTTTCTTCACTAGCATTACCTTTATCGTTTCCAAGCTTGTCACACTTCCAAATGGGCAGTTTACATCAGTTACACATATTGGTACAATTAGGATTTCAGAACACTTTGTTCTTCATAATGTCCTTTGTATTCCTTCATTTTTGTTTAACCTCATATCAGTTAGCAACTTGAAATGTTGTGTCATTTTCTTACCAAATTTTTGTTTCATTCAGAATATCACAAGCTGGATAACAATTGGATTGGGTAAAGAAGATGGAGGATTGTTTCTCTACAAAATCTCTCAATGGTGCATCCTATTTCTTGACAATTGTTGATGATCATACTAGGTTTACATGGGTTCATCTTTTAGAGAATAAGTCTCAAACTAGAAATCATATACAAGCATTTTTCAACATGATTGAGACACAATTCCAATCTAAAATCAAAACCTTAAGATCAGATAATGGTGCCGAATTCAACATGGATTCTTTTTATGCATCAAAAGGGGTCATACAACAACTTAGTTATGTAGAAACACCTCAACAAAATTTCATTGTAGAGCCTTAACACCAACATATTCTCAATGTGGCTTGGTCACTACTTTTCCAGTCACATTTGTCCTTGAAATTTTGGGGTGATTGTGTGCTTACTACAGTACATTTAATCAATCGCATACCTACTCATGTATTACACAATAAATCTCCTTATGAAGTTTTATTCAACTCCATTCCATCATACTCTCATTTAAGAGTATTCGGTTGTCTTTGCTATGCAAATACCCTTCTCCGAAATAGACACAAGTTTGATCCTAGAGCTAAACCTTGCATATTACTTTGATATCCATATGGAATGAAAGGATATAAGCTTTATGATTTACATCTAAATACTGTCTTTATATCTAGAGATGTAATTTTTCATGAGAATGTGTTTCCATTTGCAATTCCACATCCAAAGACCACTGTTGATATTTCTGGTCTGTCTCTACCAGTTCCTATACATGAACCTTCCACCCCTTCAGCTGATTCCTTAATCCCACCTCAAATACTTCAATCTTCCATTTCTTCACCTACTCTTTCCCTTTCCCAGCCTAGTCCAAATATTTCACCTTCCCAACCTCATATCACATCTGCCAATAATTCTAGTCCTCAAAATATCACATCTGCAAATTCTCATGAGTCTATTTCAGAATCCCTACCCAGTAAAAGGTCCTCAAGAGTAAAACATGCACCTGAGTACCACATGACTATCATTGTCGTGTTGCAATATCCACTTCTTCTCCCATCCTTTCGTCTATAGCTTCAGGTATTTCTTATTCCATTTCTTCAGTGCTTTCATATAACAATTTCTCTCCTTCTCAAAAATGTTTTAGCCTCTTTGTATCTGCACTTGTTGAGCCACAATCTTATGCTCAAGCTGCCAAACATAAGGAGTGGCGTGAGGCCATGGCTACTGAAATTAAAGCACTGGAATTAAATGATACATGGACTGTGGTTGATCTTCCTGCTTCCAAGCATGCAATTGGATGTAAATGGGTTTACAAAGTCAAGTTGAAATCTGATGGGACCCTAGAGAGATATAAAACCAGATTAGTTGCTAAGGGCTACAATCAGTGTAAAGGCTTAGACTATTATGAGACATTTCCCCTGTGGCCAAGCTCACTACTGTGCGCACACTCTTGGTTGTTGCAGCAGTGAAGAAATGGCATCTACATCAACTAGATATGAATAATGCCTTCCTTCATGGCCAATTAAATAAAGAAGTGTATATGTCTCTACCTCCTGGATTCAGTAGCAAGAGGGAGTCCAAAGTCTGCAAACTCAACAAATCTCTCTATGGCCTTAAGCAAGCCTCACGACAATGGTTTGCAAAATTTTCCAATGCTTTACTTGATTTTGGTTTTATCGAGTCAAAGGCTGATTATACACTCTTCACCAGAACTTTGAAAGGTTCATTCATTGCATTATTAGTGTATGTTGATGACATTGTGGTTGCTAGCAATAATACAGATGAAGTTTCACAATTTATACAGCTCCTTAATGACAAGTTTCAGTTAAAGGACCTTTGATGTTTGAAATCTTTCCTTTGTTTGGAAATTGCTCGCAGTACACTTGGCATCTCTGTTTGTTAGAGAAAATATGCTTTGAAAGTTCTTGCAGATTGTGGAATGTTGGCGTCCAAGCCAGTTAATTTTTCCATGGAGCCTAATGTTAAATTCTCTAAGGATTCTGGGCAGCTTTTAGCAGATCCCACTGAATACCGAAGACTTGTTGGTCGTTTGTTATATCTCACTATAACTAGACCTGATATATGTTTTGTTGTTCAGATTTTGAGTCAATTTATGGCTAATCCCAGGGTTCCTCATTTAGTTGTAGCCACCCATGTATTACGATATATTAAATCATCCCATGCTCAAGGTTTATTTTTCCCAGTCAGCTCTGGTTTGCAATTGAAGGCATTTTGTGATTCTGACTGGGCTAGTTGTGTTGATTCACGCAGATCAATGACTGGATATTGTGTTTTTCTTGATCAATCTTTGATTTCTTGGAAATCAAAGAAACAAACCACAGTTTCAAGGTCTTCAACTGAGGCTGAGTATAGAGCAATTGCCTCTACCTGCTGCGAACTTGTGTGGCTTCGCACACTTCTTCATGATCTTCAAGTCACTCAACAACCTGTTCTTCTCTATTATGACAGTAAAGTTGCCCTTCATATTGCAGCAAACCCTGTCTTCCATGAACGTACAAAACACATTGACATTGATTGTAATGTTGTTAGAGAGAAAATTCAGCTTGGCATCTTACGCACTTTTCATGTTTCTTTTACGAATCAATTTGCGAACATCTTCATCAAAGCACTTGGCTTCTCTCTTTTCTTCCCTTTGGTGTCCAAGATGAGTCTTCACAATATCTACTCTCCAACTTCTACTGCAGCCTCATCTTGAGGGGGAGTATTGACATATGGGCAGCACTAATGCACACTACATACTGAATTCAAATATTCAAATATTAGTTGCAATGTGCAATACTCAATAGAATGCAGACTGAAGATTACGCCCTTAATTTTATGTTTTTAATTTGTTAGAATTAATTAGTTATTCTGTTAGATAGCTGCTTTTCAATTGTTAGTTAGTTGTTTTACAATTCCCTTGTAACAGAATCAGCTCTTGTATAAATACACTACAATTGCTGAAATTCAAATATACAGAAAATAATGAACATTGTTCATTCCAAAATTTCTCTCTGTCTCTTTACTTTTCCTTCGATGAAATTCAATAATTTGGCCTCCAAATAATACTGATTGTATTGCTTAAATTATATTGGTGGCTCTTCTATAATAGCATGTGCATTGCACGCATTAACCACTTTTTTTTTAAAGAATAATATGTATTTTTTTTAATCAAAAAACCAAATTACTCAAACCAAAAACCAAGTTGAAAAATAAAAAAAATCATTTCATGTCTTCGAATCATTTTTTTGCTTAATCAATGAAAAGTCCAATAAAAAAACATATAATGGAGAAGAGATCAATCTCCAATTAAATAAATATTGAAGAGTAAAATTCTAAAAAAAATGAGAAAAAAATAAACCTAGAAGAATCTCCTAAACCTTAGTTAATCTCCCAACTCGTAATGTAAACCCCTGACTTAAAATTTTTACCCAGTTATAAATAATGTAATCTCCAACAACAAAATAAATTAAAAGAAAAATTATTATGATTAGTGGTGAAAGTTCCTCTAAATTAACTTAAAATACCAAACAAAATAAAATAATGACTTAGTACACAAAAAGTAATGATATACAACTAATTTATGAAAACTAACGTATGAAGCAATTACTAGTGGTATTGTTGTAATTAAAGTAAAATTCTCACTCATTTATCATTGAAAGGCCATTGATCATGGGAGAGAAGAAAACTTAAAATCCTTTTTTATTTTCTTTATTTTTCTTATGTTTTTCTTAAAATTTTAGTATGAGAGAGTGATTTCGAGTATTATACTAGGAAAACGAACCTAATTACAAGCTTTAAGGAGATGGAGAGATTAGAAGTTTATGATAAAAAGAGATGAAATGTAAGATTTGGAAGAGAAGGAGGAGATTCTTTAGGATTTAAGCAAGAACTCATTAAATTATTTAAAGTAAAGAGCTTCCCTTCAATTGATTTCACTACTTCATGTTTTTGGTAGAGAAAAAGAACATCCTTAATTTCTGAAATTCTAGGGTTTGTGTAAGTTCATAGAATTGTTTTTGATAAATGATGTACTTTTGTTATGGAAAATGTTGCAATTGAAATAAATTTTGAAAAATTAATCTCTACTATGGTTGGCCATGTGTAGAATATTGGAGGCTCTTGAAATTTGATAAAATTGTATGAGATTTGATGTGTTTAAGATTGGTTTTTTAAAGTTTTGATATGATTCATTAAATGTGTATTGAGGATGACCATATTTATTGATCAAATGGAAGTCAAAAATATATGATTTAAACTTGTTGTTTTATTATGATTGGTTGTGGAAAAGTGTGGAATGAGTGAGAATTATGCCTAAATCAAATCGGTTGCATATGATTAAGGAGTTACTTGGGAAATATTTGAGTAATTTGGTTATTACATGCTTGAATCTTTGTTGCAATAACGAGTAAGAATTGTATTAGATGTGAATTGATTGACATTGTTTAGGATTATAAGAAGTGTGTGTAGTGTATGCCATGTCTTTTTAAGAACACACATTACAAGAAACTTATTTAAGTTGTTCCTATAACGTTATGTGTGTGTGTGTGTATAATCATGATTGCTAGACTAACAAAAAACATAAAATAAAGAGAAGAATTCTCTAGCCACTTGTTTGCTTTTTATAATTTTGTTTTAAGTTTTTTTATAAATAAAGCTTTTTATAATTTTTTTTTAATTTTTTTTGTAAATAAAGTCGAGCTGTTAACTTAAGTTATTACAACATTAAATTTGAATTTTGTGATTATTTTCTTGTTGATTTTATTTATCATGTTATCATTAAAGTAGATTTGATTTAATTGGAGACAAAATAGGAAGTAAGATTATTGTTTTATTATTATTTAATGTTCAAAAAACAATTTGAAAAATAAAGAAGAAACTAAAAACGAATATCGTCCCCCTAGTTTCTTACAAATAACCAAATATTAATGTATGTGTAAAATGAGAAAAGAAAAAAAAAAGGACGGATTATTTTTTTCCCTAATACTAAGAAGAAAGCGAAAAAGGGAATGAATTGCGGTGAGCGTGGATCGAACACGCGACCTTCAGATCTTCAGTCTGACGCTCTCCCAACTGAGCTATCCCCGCAAGTGTTCAGCAGAAGAAAAACAATTAATTTAAATAATTTTCTTTTCTAAGCTTACATTCGACATTGACATTGACATTGACCAATTAAAATCCAACTTCTTTTATAATTACATTCTCAAGGTATTTTTTATTTTCGTACAGTTTTATCTTTCAGTTTAAAGATTATTAAAAATTTTAATTTATTTTCTAATAAGTTATATTAGTCTTTTAACCTGAATTTTGTAGGCTTATTTATGTTGAATCAAATTATTTTTAGAAGTTGATTTTTTTTAAAAGAAGTTTACATGCTCAAATCTTATGTGTAAAAGCCAAGTTTGATCTTTCACACGTGTTTTAGTAGTTAGCACTTCCATCTCTATAGCAAGGACAATATTTTTTCTTATCGTGATTACCTTAGCAATTGTAGCTTCTTTAGTGTTAAACTAGTTAATTAATTAATTGCCCGCACTATGTTGCAGACAGAACAAATAATTTTTATAACTGTTCAGATTAAAATAATATTTATACATTTAAAGTTTGATTCAATAAAATAGATCAACATATCTTATTATAACAACAGTAATATCAAAATCTTAACATATAAAATTATCATCACTATTACTGCTAAAACACTAAAAATCATTAAACTACCCCTAGAAAAAAACACAAAAAAATTAACAAAAAAAAAAGAACAAAAACTAAAATTATTATTATTACTAATATTATTATTGCATTAATAATGAAAAAAAAATTAAATCAAAGACAAAAAAATTAACAAAAGAGAAAATAAAAAAATAAAAAAATGAAAATTATTAGCTAAAAAAAATTCACTTTATAATTAAAAAAATTGACCGCACTACATTGCAAGATGAGAAAATAATTTTTATAGTTGTTGGGATTAAGGAAATAAATAGGATTTGCTTTTTTAAAATTAAAATATAATATTTATTTATAAAGAGTTTAATATAATAAAACAAATCAATACACTCTATTAAAACAACAGTAACATCAAAACCTTAACATATAAAATTATTATTATTATTATTATTATTATTGTAATCATCATCATCATCATCAAATTATCCAAAGAGGAAAAAACTCAAAAACATTAACAAAAGAGTAAGCAAGGAAAACAACTAAAATTATTATTATTATAATTATTGTGTTAATATTGAAAAAACAAAAATAAATGAATGACTAAAAAAATCCTAAAACCTTTAACAAAAGATTAAACAAAAAAATAACATTTTATTAGTTCAAAAATAAAATACAACATTTATACATGCAAAATTTAATATAGTAAAAATATCAACACACTCTTTTATAACAACAACATTGAAGCTTTAATATCTAAATATATTATTATTATTATCACTACTACATCAATAAAATTTATTAAACAACCTCGAGGAAAAAAAACTCAAAAACAATAACAAAAGAGGAGGCAAGAAAAAAACTACAATCATCATCATCATCATCATTATTATTATTGCCTTAATAATGAAATAAACAAAATTAATTCAAAGAATAAAAAAGGCCTAAAAACTTTAACAAAAGAGCAAACAAAAAAATAAAATAAAATAAAATAATAATAACATTATTAGTTGAAAAAAAAATATCATTTGATATGAAAAATAAAAAAAACTAAACGAAAGAACAACGGAAAAAAAAGAAATATAAATTTTCAAATAATTATAAATCTAAACTAAAATTTAAGAACAATTTTTTTAAGTTGTTTTTTGATATAATGAAACAGATTAATACACCATATTATAACAGCAACATCATTGAAGTTTTAAAATCTAAAAATTATCACTACATTACTGCCAAAATAATAAAGATTATCAAATTACTCCAAGAAAAAAAACTCAAAAACATTAACAAAAAAGTAAGTAAGAAAAAAATTATTATTATTGAGTTAATAATGAAAAAAAAGTTAAATCAAAGACTAAATAAAAGCCTAAAAATTCAACAAAAATTCAATAAAAAAATAAAATAAATGTTAAAACAAAAACAAAAACAATTATTAGCTGAGAAAAAATCACCTTACTTGAAATTAATAATAAAAACCAATAAACAAACTAAAAGAAAGAACAAAGATAGAGAGAAAAATAGAAATTATAATTTTCAAATTATCACAAACACATACTAAAATTTAAGAAATAAATATTTTTTAAAATACCACCTCAATACAAAGAAAATTATAAAAATTAAAAATTTAAGCTAAAAGCACACACATATTAACATGAACACTAATAAGGACTATTCTAAAATTTAAAAAATAAAGAAATTAAAATTAAAATTTAAAAGTATACGGGCCAAAATGAAAATCAAATATATTATCAATTTTAATCAAAAGACAAAATTAAAAAAATCAAAACCTCTGTACTGATTATATTAAAGGATATCTAGTAATAAAAGAATGAGGACCGAGTTCAAACCTAAATATATAATCAATTTCAATACAAGGATCCAATTGAAACAAATCAAAAATTATATAATAAAAATCAGGACCATGCAAAATAATTCAAAGTTCAGGGACTGAAATCAAATAAAACTAGGGGGTTGGCTTGTACTATAGCATGCAGGAGAGAGAAAATGGAGAAATAACCTTCAACCAACGGTCGTCTCTAAATTGGCCACCATGTGACATGACGCGTCACATAAAGAGGAAGAGGACATGACGACGCATCGGGTTACCCGGATGGGCATTTTCTAACACCTTAAGCCGTCGCATGCGCTGCTCGAAGAGGGCGTGAGGCCGATTACCGTAGTCCACATTCTCATGAAAAATTACAAATGGATGAAAATAATAATAAAATAGTCAATTAGCGAGACACCCCTCCAACCAACTCAACAATTTTGTCTTATTGGGAGGCATATTCATATTTAGCCAGTTTCAAAAAATATGAAATGCCCGTGACACCCCTCCTGGCCAGAACTGAGTTTTGTCTTTTTCGAGAGACAAAATGGTTAATTCATTGTGCAAAGAAATATATAAAAAAAGAGGCGACCCAGACTAGACCAAACCAAACCAAAATTGTGTAGTTACCGCGGAACCCCTTAGCCAAGTAGCCATTTTTTGCCTTTTTCAAGGGACAATGCTGCTAATTCATAGTGCAAAACGAAAAAAAAAACCCAGTAAACTGGTGAACCGAATGACATGAATTGACCCAAAAATTAAGCAATACTATTGTAATCTATAGTAAAAATACACAAGCTACAATAACGACTTTGAGCCTCTTTTAGTGTATTGTATAATTTTAGATTTTTCTTTATATCTCTCTATACTAATATATTATGCTTTTAGTTACAAGTCGGTTCTCAAGTGCTAGACAATCAAAGAAATAACTTATTTAAAGGAAATCCTAATCTTTTCATCAAAGATTCCTATTAACCGAGTCTCCTCCTTTAACTAAAAGTTTATGTTAATGTTGTGGAGTTTTAACATTAATATCTCTCTGTGTATGCCAAAATATTTATGCAGTAAGCATATATTTTGTCTTCAAACTGAAAATCATGCATGGTTCTGAAATTCCCTGCTTTGCTTTGTCTAGCTAGTTTTGAATTATATATATCTTACTGACGGGGGACTGGTGGTCGGTTCATAAGAAAAGCTAGATCAACAACACTTTATTTTACCTCTTTCTGTGCTAAATTTTTTTGCAGGCTAGGAAATTAGCAGCAGAAACGAGAAGAGAAGGAAACGGCCCAGATCATAAGACTCCGGGAACTTTGTATGGTGCAATAAATGATCCAACCAGGCAAAGGCAAGTAGGGGTATTTAAAAAAATTAATCTACCTATAATATTTGTATTATTTAACCTAATTTGATTTTTCAAAATCATATATAGGAGGTATTACAAATTATAATTGATAAGAAAATCCAAGAAATGAATTTTTGAATGGTTGAGAGTCTTAAAACCAGTCAACTAAGCCTAAGCTTAACATGTATATTTTATATATTTTTTTGTTTTTTTATACTTGATAGTTTAGGGATTAAGTATTTTTATTTTATTAAAAAAAATATTTTGGAAAGCTCCTGTTACATTTCTTTAATGTTAAAAAAAAAACTTGTTTCTGTGTTGGAATGAAGAGAAAGAGAAAGAAAACTATAATTATCAAGGTTATCAATTTTGGAATGACAAATAAATTTCATTTCAATTCAAAAAATAAAATAAACTAGAGAAAGTTTTATCTTACTTCAGAATCTTGTTCTGTTTTGTAAATTCCACCCAAATTTCTCTTAGAATGTTCTGGTTTTGTTTTGCCTGCTTTGTTCCATACAAATAGTGATTTTTAAATAAGAAATAGTTTTGCAATATCAATCATATCTCTTAATCCGACTGTTAAATTGAGATGAAATTTTACGAGGCATCTCTTGACATATATATATATATATATATATATATATATATATATATATATATTTCAGAGCAATCAGATTATGTATCGACCATACGAGATTGATGATGACATTCTTGTAATATTATACAAACTTATAATTTTGTTCAGAAAAATCATTTTATTGTGTTTCTTTTTAGATTACATTTATCTCAATTTCATTATTCAACAACAATTTTGTTATGACTTGAACTTTATAATTTGATTTGATTTGTTTTATTTAATGTTATCATGGTCTTATAACGTAGGTCACACATTTGAAAGGTTAACCTAGATTGATCTGAGTTGATTTAATATATTGTTGTTTCAATATTTTTTTAAGATTTCAACTTCATATTTTTTAGTTAAACTGTGTTTTTATCAATTTTTCATGTTATCTTTGAATTCATCAAGTCAATCAAGTTATATCAGTTCAACTTTTTTTTTTATATATTTGAAATTTAAATTGCACAATTCTAAATAATTTTATTTTTGAATTTGAACTATTTTTTTTGTTGAATTAATATATTGAACTACATATATATAAGCATAAATAGTACAACCCCGAAACGGAGTGTCGAAACGTTTCAAAACCGAAACATTCCATTCCAATTGAAAAAACAAAACATCAACCAAACAGAATTTACAACCTCGAGAATTACCGGTGGTGCAAAATATAAAAATTAGATATAATATTGAAAATATTATTGTACTTACTGTTCATTTTGTAAGTCTATTTTTAAATATAAATCCAAGAAATTAATTAACAATATTAAACTTCAAATCGTGAATATCTATAATACCTATGAAATATATTCAATATATTTGAATTAAAAGAATTCAATGGATAATTTTATTCTTTATAAAATATAATGTCACCCTACAGGCAAGGATTCTTTGAAGCCAACCAGCAAGCCCAGGACCTGAACAATATACAGGAGTAGCTGCAAAACAGTTTGAGGCTGACACAGCTAAAGAAAACAATGGACGGTGCAGTGGAAGCAACCAAAGAGGCAAACCAAAAGATTAGAGATGCAATGGACGGTGGAAAACATCATAATAACAGTCATTAAAATGACGACGACGACAACAACAACATTGATGATTTGAAGACAATAAACAATTGAGAAGATGGAGAAAGCACTTTGGTCTTTTAAGGTTGCTTGTGTTTTGTACCAGGCACTCTGGCCGGCTACAATGTCTGTATCTCTTAATTTAGACTTGCATTAGGTCATTTACGTTTATCTTTGTTTTCAGTGGGGTAATTGAAATTCAAATAAATCGAGCTTATGAATTTAACTTTAGCCCTCCATCTTGGAATGTTTCTAGCTCAGGTATCAGGCACTCGAGAACCTTAAAAATAGCCGGCTGAAGACATAAAAATGTTTTTCATTAAACCTCAATTTCAACCATACTAGCTCTGCACATTTCCTTTATGCAAGAACTTGAAACTGAGTTTCTGACCATGAAATGACATTCTCTACACTACAAGACACTGTCTTCTTCTGACTGACTGGAATTGTATATCCACGACAGAAGGTGCCGAGATTTTGTCGAGTTGCATGGTTGAAAGACAATTGACTGGGAATCTGATACGTTATTTACTTTGGCCATTCATCGCCAAAATAAATTCCAAAGTGAAAAGGATTGGTAAAATGTGACAGAGAGAAACTCAAGGACAGAAGTCGACAAATAAATTTCGAGGGCAAGCATAAAGGAGCGCTAGAAAAGGTGATAGGCAATACATATGATCAGCACTTTACTCATTCTGAAGTTAATCTGAAAGAATCAAAGAAGATGATTATAGTTTCAATACTTCTCATCACCTTGATTATAACACAATTTAGACTCAAAATCATATTTTTGGAAAGATATGATTCAAGTTTTTTGGCTTGAAGGATCTCCATCTTATCAAACAGCTGGTTGATAAGACCTTGAATTGTTCCTCTCCATGGAAAAGTATTCTGTTTTTTTTTTTTCCCTTTATCAGCCAACTAAAATTCGTGATCCCCAGCTCCATTTTATATGCAAGAATCTGAAAAGCATATAGGACCAAAACACCAACTCTAATGTTGAGAGTAATGGGCACTCTATGCTTGTCAAATTCATATGACTAGGTCATTCTTTTAGATGTGTTCCTTTACTAGTTCATCATGTTTACATACACATCTTAAGTATCAAATCATATTTGAATATTGTATTTCTTTACTAGTATAAGTTAAAAGGTACAGTTTTCACTTGATGAATGTACACCAAATTTTTTATATTACTTGAAGATGTCTCCTCTTCAAAATTCTCTCTTGGTGGCAATACCAAAAGTTTTTTCCAAACTCTAAGGGTTTGCTTATAAATATAGTTTTGGTCTTAAATAACTTGTATATAATATATATTTGGATTTCCTTGTCCATTTTACAATTTAGAAAGTTATATATAAGATTCTTGAAAAACTATCGTTTATAGTTATTACACCTCCATTAATAATTGAAATAATCTATCGTTTTCTAAAAAAATTATAGGTGTTCATCAAGGATGAACAAACTATTACTAAATGGTTGACTTAATTCATATAGAATTCTAGTTTTGACAGTTTTAATATTGGTGAGTTCTTAGAATCATTTTATCAATCCTTTAAAATACACATAAAGTGATGTGTTTGCATTCATCTTAGTTCTCAATAAAATAAAAATTGATTGATTTAATTTATTATCAAGTTCCATAATAAGCTGACCCAAATATAAATCATAACCCTGCACAAAAATAAGATTAAATGAATTAAATATTTTATTTTATTATCAATTTAATAATTAATTGATTTATATTTAAAAACCAAATATAATGTCTAACAACTTGTCATGATCCCCTAGATATTAAAAAAAAAATTATAAGTGATTTGACTTAATTAGTGATAAGTTTCTTAGTGTATTTATCATCTTTTTTTCATTAAAAATATTATGATTAAAACATTGTAGCATTAAATATGTTTGCTTTGTGAAATCATTTTAGTTTTAAAATATTAGTCATTGATTTTTTGGGTAAAATTTTAAAACTCTTTTCATAACTTATTTCACCTTGGACAATGACTTCACAATCAATACTATCTGAGAATAGATGAAATATTTTCACCAATTTACTTGGGGTGATGAATCCTCTATTGATACTCAAATATTTTCATATACTTTATGTTGTACCCTATTTTTGTTTTTTACTCTTAATTAGGACAGTGTGTAATTAGGATCAAAATATAATATTTTTTATATAAAAGAATTAGTAACCTCAAGTATGATAATCACTTACACAACTATTAAATTAGCTTTTTTATAGACATAGTTGATCTCTCCGTATAGAATTTTTTTTATAAGTCAGTTCAATGTACTTGTCATCTGACAAATAACTGCATATTAGTTTCAAGTAACACTCATATCTTTATATATATATATATATATATATATATATATATATATATATATATATATATATATCATTCTCAAAAACAATGTTTTAATGCTTTACAAATTTGATAATTATAACAATTTTATAATTTTTTATGCAAAGCATCATTGTTACATGACTCCTTTCCGGTTTACAAAACTATGATCTGCACGTACAAATCACTTCAGCTCTTAACAATATACTATTAGACCTAGTGGATTCGAATAATCTAAAATCTAAATTTACCTTTTAATCCATGGTTCAACTGTTAAAGTTCCGGGATTGCTCTTCAGAGATCACAAGTCAGAGTCTCACATCAGTTAGAGTCACTGAAGTTTTTAATTGGTCGTTAACTCTAAAATCCGTGGGATTAGTCGAGATAAACGTAAACTAAACCGAATACACAAGTTTCAACAAAAAAAAAACTATTAGATGTTAATACGAAAGCCTTACTCAAATTCTAATGAGCTGCAACAAATAAAATCCTCTGTGATTTTAGCTGCATGTATATCTGTGTCTTAGACATTTGCTAAAGTTTTCCATCTTGAACAAGCGCCATGTTAAAACTTGTGTTGGGTCATCATGTCATTACTGAGGATTTGCCTTCCCAGGTACGAGGATTCAATCCCAGAAATAATAAAGACATGATTTCTAAGAAAACCAGCAGCATTCGGATGGAAAACAATGGTCTAAATAATTGAACCGATCGATCTGCACATGGACCTGTAGGTCTTTGGGTGGATAAAAGAGCAGAAAATTATTGGTCGCGTAGGGTACCCTGCTAGAGGACACTTCTGTCCAGGCCAAAGACGCCGGATCCACTTAAGGGTGCACTCAAATTTGACGTGTCCTTTTCAAGGCTATGACATGGACGCAATCCCTTCTGATGTTTCTTACTTGATCAGTGCAATTTCACCTAACCACCAGAAACTTGGTTTTGTTTCCATGCTATTAATCTCAAAATAATTCGCCAAGAAAATAACGTCCTGGAAATTGGCGAAAGAGAACAGTAAATAATACGACTCCGTCGGTTAGAGAATAATATAATCATATTATGAAACATCATCTACAAGTTTAAGCTTTTAGGTGAGATGGGGTCCATAATATGATTATATTAGACTCTAACATACCCCCTCAAGTAAAAATCCTTTGGGCTTGAAACTTGCACAAACTCACATTATCTTATGCTTGATTTTTTTTTATCAAATAGAATGAGGGTGGTGAGATTTGAACTCGTGACTGCTAGATCAACAAGACTCTGATACCATGTTAAAGAACTATCTTACCTAAAAACTTAACCTTATAAATAAAACTCTAGAATAGTACAACTGTCTGTTTTTGCTTTCTTCTTCAGGAAAATCAAGTGATCAAATCTTCACTACAGACATGGAAACTACGTACGTACAATGACGCGTAGATATTTTCGATAATTCCATATCCAGAACTCGGACTACTCAGATTCGTTCTGCTTCACATGTTCCTCGGGCCTCATTTGACGAATCAGAAACATTTAAAATGCGAGGCTGATAGTCGATTGGACACAAAACCACTCTACTTTTTTTTTCTTCCATCTTTCGTTGACAAAATTAACTATCAAATCTTAAGTAATATATATGTAACTCCTTCATGCCTAGAAACCAAACTTAGAAGCCTGATTCGATTGACATATGCGCCTGCTTTGTTACAGAAGCTTCATAATCAAACCTACTGACTTGTCTACAAAGTCTTAGCCAGAAAGAAAACGATAGAATAGTTTACCAGTATCGTTAATTTCCATGCATATATATATATATATAATATATACACACACACATACAGAGAGAGAGACACCTGTAGGGCAGCAATAATTGATCAGCGTGATCCACACATCTCCGATGTCCAATGAAAATATCAGAAATTAGGCAGAAAACCAAATCATAACATACGATTTTTCTAGTCTCTCAAAATTTCTAATCGATCATTCACAACTGACACCACACACGCACACAAGAATCCGCGGCTTGTGGTCCTCCCGACTTTTCTCACCTTTTCATCAACACACTCTTCTACAGACCTTCATTTTAGTAGTTCAAGTATCACTGGCCTCACCTGCTAGCTAGCTATCACACGGTAACTCAATTGTGGGATATCCTTTCTGAAAGAATGGATGCAAAGACTCTTGAAGGGAAGCGTTACTATATGAAAGAGAAAATGATCAACAGAGATGATTTCCCGATTGAGGATGACATAGAAGAAGATGAGGGTGGGGGATGTTTTGGTTTTACCGATGGTGATAAGAAGAGGGACGTTGGTGTTATGAATGGGAAGAGAGGGACTGGTGGCGGCGGAGCATCTCCGCCGTCTTGCCAAGTAGAGAAGTGTGGAGCTAACTTAACGGATGCTAAAAGGTACCACAGGAGACACAAGGTTTGCGAGGTTCATGCGAAGTCACCAGCTGTGGTTGTTGATGGCCTCAGGCAGCGGTTCTGCCAGCAATGCAGCAGGTATAGCTGTTTCATTAATTTAGCTATCTTTCTATCGGTAGAATTCTTTTACCAGCATGAATACATGGAGTGTAAGTTGAAAACTTAAGGGACTTGAGATGAAAAGTGCTATATCCACACAAACCCAATTTGTTTTCCCGTAGGCAGAGACGACTTCATAAAACACAGCTCTTTCGTTTTTCACTTGTAACATTAGCCAATGTAAAGCTCAAAGTCAAGCTTTGTTAACTGAATTAGCCAATGTAAGCTCACTGTGAAGAAGTATACTGACCCAAGTGGTTAACTAAAGTGTTAGAATTACAACTTTCGATTACTTGGAGAGTCAAATACATGCAATTTTCTGTTGGTAGTTGTGCTAAAAAATCCGAGGAAGAATGAGATTTCTTAAGTTTTGTTTAGACGATAAATTTCCTGCAACCTGCTTTGGTTGGATGAAAAATGATGGGTTTTCATCAGGATTAGCGTAAAGAAGGTGAGACAGAACTAGTGGTACATAAACATATGTTATGATCACTATAGTGGTGCAATAGTTATGTCAGGATTTGCTTCCATGGTATGAGAAGGTATGGTGCTAATAAGACTTCAAAGTTTTTAAACTTAGCACAGGTTTCTGCTAATCTTGGATTCTTGATTAATCTGTCAGCATTTATGGTCCACATATTTTGGAATGTGAGGAAATTATTGGAGACCTGGTTTTCGACGATGGTTCAATATGAGTTGCAAAATCGATTCTCTTTCGACTTAAAAGATTACTTGAGAATATGAGTTTTCGTGATTTCCCTTTCCCTGCATTTCCATTTAGTGATCCCTTGACAAGAGAAGCTCTCAACAAAATTTACTAGAAACTCAAATTCAGCTCATTGTGGGACTTCTCAACAAAATGTCTATGGTTCTTGTTAAGTTGCTTCCAGTACCATTCTATATATTATACCAATTATGAGTCTTTGCAGGTTCCATGAGCTACCAGAGTTTGATGAAACAAAGAGGAGTTGCCGTAGGCGTTTGGCAGGACACAATGAACGCCGCCGGAAAAACACAGCTGAGTCATATGGAGAAGGTTCAAGCCGCAAAGGGGTTGGTACTCAACTTAAAGAAAGTCCGTGCAGGCAAGCTGATGAACGAGGAAGATTTCAGATGAGGAAATCCCACCCCAAGGAAATTCCTCTTACAAGCGATCCCAGATTACATAAGACCATACCAGCGGCTTGCTCCCTCTCTTCTGTCAACTTATAGCTTCTTCTACCCATGTTTTGGACCAAATAAAATGTGGGATCGTATATTCTAGCAGTAATTTAGCTTCTACTTGTATGATGCTGTTTGGTAGAGGCTGTATTATGAGGATTAGGCCTCGAATAGTTTGTGTAATATGGTGTCTTCAGGTTCTACCACAACTGGATAGAATCTGAAAGCTATTCCTAAGAGAATAACATCGATTATATATGCTGTTGCCTCTTGCGTAACTGCAAATTAAAGAACTTCTTTGGATTCAGCTTATTAAGAAAACCAAGTCAGGTTCGGTCACTTGCATTGCATATTTTGGGTCAGTTTGGTGTTGTAATTACTGTTACGGTTGAAGTTAAACTCCAAGAAGATCTAAATCGTTTTCTTGCAAAAGAAAAATGAATCCTGAGTAGGTCACTTTTACTGCATTATACCCTTCTCAGAGTTCCTTATCAAACATGTGCAGGGAGAGGAATCCTGATGAGTAGGTCCCTGAAATTTTACAACTACGCAGGAAATGTCATCTGAACTCTTCCTATTAAGTGCTTCCTCAGTAAGCCGTTTTGCTGCGGACCGAGCATCTTTTATGTTCTTGATAGTATCCACAGCTTCTTGGTTGGACATCACCTGGCATCATATTGAGGAACAGATCTTAGCCCATGTAACTTATGAAGGCAAAGAAATAATTTATCCTTCCAGAAAATATTTGTT
This sequence comes from Salix exigua, assembly GCA_032356905.1. Lineage (NCBI taxonomy): Eukaryota > Viridiplantae > Streptophyta > Magnoliopsida > Malpighiales > Salicaceae > Salix > Salix exigua. The sequence goes on from CM063598.1 coordinate 3,030,591, forward strand.
TGAAAGATATATTAGAGATAGAAAGTTCAAGCAGAGCAGACCTTCCACAACCCATCGCTCGCCAAGATAATACAATCTGTCTCATCATCGATCATCTCCATTGCAACATCTGGTTCTGAACTCAGGTGTTCCTTCAGGTTCTTGTCACCAAATGCCCTAGCTACTGCCAGCTGTCCATCAACACGTGGGACATCCCCTAAATTCATTAAAGTGGAACACAGTCAGTGAACTGAAACATCTCTGTAAGGTATTTGATATAGTTAGTGTTGTCAAAATGATATTTAGACAACTCAGCTTAATCAAGGTAGAAAGACTAAAGAATAAAGGAAAAACTAGAAGGTTACTGTCATCCCTTAAATATATTTACAGACAAAATCAAGATTACAAGATCTTAATTATATATATATATATATATATATATAATCATAGCAGTCATAATCTCCTTCCTCTGGGATGGCTACGTAAGTATTTAGAATTGTTCTAAATCAAACAAAAATATTAGCTGATAACAACATTCAGTTTTGACGCCATTGCTTCAACGAGTGCTAGAGCTGCACATTCCTATCCTTTCCCTCGTAGCTTTAAATGTCTTTAGCTAAAAAGCTTGGTAAGCAAATCTGCTAACTATTCTTACGAGGTGATGTAAAATTACTCTTACCTGGAAAGGTTAATACAAAGCCACCTCTGTTCTCGATGTCCTCCCTTTCAGTACTTGGCTCGTGATCAACTGATAGTTGTATGGCCACACCATTCTTGCAGATTACAACTCGAGAATCACCAACATTTGCTACTACCAGCTTCTGACAATTAATCAGTATTGCTGTGACAGCCGTTGAACCTCCTTTACCCAAATCACCTCCTTTCTCCAGAATTTCAGTATCGGTTATACGATATGCTCTCCTCATAGCGTTCTCTGGCTCTGTCCAGAAGTTTGGCTGCTTGTAGAAAATATTGAAACAAGAAAAAGACATTTATTTTCATCCAATCCAGCTAGAAAAGCAAACAAAAGACGGTAAGGACTAGCTAAGAAGGGGAAATGTTAACCATTTTGTGTTCATCGTAGAAGTTCAAATATCAATTTGCAGCTCTATTTAAAAATGAGTGGCCATACAGTAACTAACCCTGAACCCAATCCCCTAGCCATAGTGAGAAATTTAAACCTGAAAAGTAGTTCAACAAATGCCGGTTCAATCATGAAGTGCGTACAATATGTCAAGAAATCATCTCAGCTAAGTGTTTAAGCAGTTAGGTAAATTCTCATAATATGATTTATATTATTTTCTAACACACTCCTTCAAGTAAAATCTTTTTGAGCTTGAAACTTGCACAGATTCATGTTACCTTCTGCTTGATTTTTATCAAATATAATAAGAATGGTAAGATTCGAACTCGTGACATTTAGGTCAATAAGGTTCTGATACCGTATTAAGAAATCATCTTTCTTAAAAAGCTTAAGTTGTTTAATGAGTTACCAAAATATAATTTATATTATTTTCTAATATAATAAGAAAAAATGGAGAGTGCATGCTTACCTCCTTCAAGATAGTGTCAAACAAATGAGATCGCAAATAATCAGGGATAATGTGGCTCAAATGACCATCAAATATAGCAAATAAACCAAGCTCATTGTCATCGATTTCCTTGAATTCAGCAACAACATAATCTTCCATGTCATGATGTGATTTCCCCTTTACCAAGTGAAAGCCATGTGTTATGTTCTTGGACATCTTACTCTTTCCCTTCCCAGAATCTGCAGATGAACTTAATCCAACTTTTTCCTGCAATATGTGGATGCATTCAAACTGGTAGTTAACTCTCACGGCTTACACTCCATTGATAATTACAATTGTTTGAGACAAAAGAATTCGACAACTCTTCTTCGAACATGTTATCTTTCCCCCAAAAAAATATTACAGCAACTGCGTTGAAGATGACAAATGGAAAGTGAAACAGAAAATGCCATGTTCTTGGTTTCTTTCTGCTAAATCACATTTAAAAATCCAATCTAATGTACATCTCGCAGCGATTGTTCAAGAAAAACAGCATATGCTATCATCTCCAACACAATATCATTCTGCTGCACCAAGCACATGGATAGATAGTTATATCGAGTAATCATCTTATCTAAAAATTTTAAGTTATTAGGTGAAACTATTGAATCTGATTTATATTATTCTCTAATATACTCTTTTAAATGAAAATTATTTGAGCATAAAACTTACACACAGACCTACAATACCTTGTGCTTGATTTTATCAAATAGAATGAGGGTAGTAGGTTTCAAACTCATGATCGCTGGGTTAATAAGATTTTGATACTATGTCAATGAATCATCTCACGTAAAAGTTTAAGCTATTAGTTGAGATTCGTGAATATAATTTATATTATTATTAGATATAATTACTTTAATTTTATATGATCATGGAAGTGATCTCAATACACAAGGCAGTGTAAACAAACACTACATGCTAGCAGCTAGAAACTGGATTTCTCCCGAAAACAAAATACATTTCAAATACCAAAATACATCTCAAACTATGAACAAATGCACCGCCAAAATTTAATCACAAGGAAGACCGTCAGTAATAAAAAAAAAAATTATCTCTAACCCCATGATCTCAAACAGATATGACTAAGAATAAATCTAAGAAATCATGTCTTTAATTATAATTCCCATCAAGAAAAAATATTTATCAAGTCTCCGAAGTCCGAACAAACTTTATAAAAATCTTCAACAATGATGCAAACAAAGCAAGAAAAATCGATCAAGGGTTCAAGAGCAAAACCATAGAGTAGAGTAGAATTATACATATATACTTACCTTCATCTTGTGTAGGATCTCTCTTCCACTCATGGTTCGCTACTAATGCAAAATGTAATGTGATGTGATTTTATGAGAGAATATATGGGAATTGGATGGATAATTATCGTCCAGAAAACCAAGAAAGAAAATCACAGTGGCCGAGAAAAGAGAAGAAAAAACAAGAAAGCAAAGAAAATGTGAAAGACAGGTGTCGATGAGGATACAGCAACTGCTGACAGCACACTTGCTTCCCGTTTTACCATCCCCTTTTTTGCATTACTTGAGACCACTTTCACTTTTGTATCTTTGTTTCTTTCCCACTAGTGTATTAAAATTATATATAAAAAATATTATAAAAGAATAGAGAATAGAAGGATAACAAGTTGATTTGCCCTTTTCGTGGGTTTGTCCTTTTCGTCGGGTTTTTTTATCTATATAAAAAAATTAATTGATTTTATAAATATTTTATTTTATAATTTTAATATTTAATTAGTATAATTGTAATTTATAAAATTCGTTAAAAATGGTTTTTTTCAACCACAATGTGATTGAATATTGCTATTGCTAAAAAAACTTTTGATAAAATTTGTTAAAAAATTTGCTAAGAAGGTGAAATTATTCATTAGGAATTTGTTGTCACGGATACTCAAGTTAATAAAAAAAGAAAAAAAGAAAACTGGTTAAAAAACAATAGCTGACTTGGACAATAAAAAATAAAAAATACATGTGAAAAAAAGGTCACCGTTTCTTCAAAGAAAAAAAAGAGTCTAAAATATAAATTAAATTCAAAGCCAAAGTTTTTTTTATAAGATTTATTCATCATATTATTATATTAAATATATTTAAGAATACCGATATTATTTTTTTTTTGCAAGAAATCGTAGGTCATTTTTTTCTCTCTTTATATATTTTTAGGCGATAATATTAAATAAATATTCAACACATATACTTAGTCTCACATAATCTATAGTGTGATCGAAATGGGAAGTGATTTTTAAAGTTTTTTAATTGTAGATAACCTAAATAAATTTGTAAGAAAAAAAATATGAGTTGCTTGTTTTTCCAAGTTATATTAAATATGACACATTATAAATACAAATATTTCAATTTTTTTGAAAAAATAAAGAGAAATTTTTTTCATGCATAATTATTTATTTGTTGTCTAAAAAGAACAGTGTAGTCGAAATAGGTAAAATATTTGACACTTATGCGAAATTTAATTTTTATTTATGCGAAATTTAATGTAATACAATAGCTCAACACCCCCTTAGTATAACAATAGCAAAATATATAATTGTATTCTAGGTCATTTTTTCTCTATCTAAATATTTTTATATACTTTACATTAAATAAATATGAAAACATCTAATTAGTTTTATATACTTTAATTTGATACAAATATACAAATATATAATTAATTTGACATACTGTAAATAATATATTTAATTTAAAGGAGAAAATTGAAGTAAATCCAAATATTGAAATTATATAATTTAAAACAAAACCAGAAATTAAAAAACAATTAGGACCGAAATCAAACTTGAAATCCAAAATTGCATAGAAGGATAAAATTGAAAGAAATCAAACTTTGGTACTGAAAATATTAAGGATTTATAATAAATTTGCATGGAAGGATGAAATTGAAATCAATGAAAACTTTGAAACCGAAATAATATAGAATTCCGACCCAATCCGAAAAATTAAAAGCATGAGGACCGATTTGAAACTTCAATATATAATCAATTTCAATTGAAGGACGAAATTAAAACAAATCAAAATCTATATAATAGCATTAAGGGCAAGAAAAACAAATTATAACGTTCAGGGACTGAAATGAACATTGACAAAAAATAGCTTAGCTGACGTCATGTTGCGCAGGTAGGAGAGAGAAATTGGGGGGAATTCAAACGACCATTGACACGTATACGGACATCATAGTGACACACACGCCGCCCCATGTGGAAGAGCACATTCTTGCAAATCATTTTGAGATGTCGTCTAGGCATTTTTCGATGCCTGAGGAAGCCGCATGCGTCGCTCGAAAAACGCATGAGCGTTTAAACGAACGGCGCGTCGCGGGACGCGCGGACAGCTGTCAGCAGAAAATAAAATTAAAAAATAGCTAATTACCGGAACGCCCCTTACCCCAGACCTGTTTTTTGTCTTTTTCGAGGGACAAAATCGTTAATGCACTGTTCAATGTAATACTAAAAAATAAACAAACCGGTTGGCCGAACTGGACTGGAATGAGTGTAGTCAATGACCGTTCAGCCCCTGAAACTGGCGGTGTTTTTTGTCTTTTTCGGAGGGCTTTTTCATTAATTCACTGTTCAAAAAGCAAGAAAAAAAGGAAATACACCTGCGATTCACCGTGACAAATTGCCAGTGAATAGTGGCAATGAGTCACGGTGAACAATGGGGAGTCCGAGCTCTTTAAGCTCTTCTTCTAATTGGGTTAAGGTTATTTTACTTTTGCATCTATTTTTTTTTATTAAAAAGCATTTTCTAGTCAATTTATATATAAATAGAGATAAAATAGTTTTTGTTATAAATACATATTAAATTATATATAATGTTCATTACTCTTGAATTCAGCCTATTGGATTTCCATAACCCTTGAGTTTATTTTCTTCTCCTATAAATAGACCATTTGTGTATTGTATTCTACACCTTTGTAATAATAGAAGAATTCATATCAAAAAGGTATTTCTCTCTTGTCTCTTTTGATTATGGTTTGATGTTTATGCTCTTCTATATTAATTACTTATTCTTTTATAACAGTTTTTTCATATTATAATTTTAAAGAGTATTATCTTCAGTATCAAACATTGTTTAACAATACATTTCAAAATAATTTAAAATAATATATATATATATATATATATATATATATATTGAATGTTCATTACTCTTGAATTCAGCCTATTGGATTTCCATAACCCTTGAGTTTATTTTCTTCTCCTATAAATAGACCATTTGTGTATTGTATTCTACACCTTTGTAATTAAAAATTTTAATGTTTTCAGATCATTTTAAAAAAATTCATTTTAATATATTTAAAAAAACACTTTTAAAAACAAATTTAATCCCATTCAACCTTTTGCAATCATTTACATGTAGCTATTGATATAAAATTAAATCATACACATCTATTTAACACAATGCAAATACATTAGTAGGATTTTAGGCAACAAATATTTAAGAAAATTATTGAAATAGATAGCAAGTGATTACCTGAACATAAATAGAAAGAATGGGTATAAAGCTCAATTAATTATTTATTTTCTTCTCGAGTCTAATATTCTTATTTTAAAAATAAAGATTAAACTTTGGTATGCACTTAGATCTTAAATCACTATTTAAAATTTTAGTGGCCTTTTATTTTTAATACTAAATATTTAGATATTATTTTAGACAAATACTAAGTATAATATATATTTTTATTATTAAAAAATACAACAAAACAACTTGTCTTCAATAAATATTTAAAATAATTTTTACCTTTGTGCTTGTATTATTAACCGTAAATCTAATTATGTGCTACATGTCAAGAAGAAAAAGAAAAATACTTTTACGGAAAAGAAAATTGTAGAAAATCAAAGATTTGTCTTGCTATAGTGAAGAAAATGAAAAACAAATCACAAAATTATCATTTCTACAACGAAAAATCATTTTCTAAGTATAAAGGTGAAAATTGCACAAAATCTAAACATCAAAAAAATTTCAAGATTGTCATTTCTACAATGAAGAAACTAATAAAATGAAAGACTATTTGCTTTTTGTTTCTTTAATGATGATGAATTTTATTTTATTTTTTAAATCATTCTCTTTTAATTTAGTTTTTTTTATAATATAAAAACAAAGAGAGAAATAATGTATTTGATTTTAGGCTGAGTGGCTTTGTGTAATAGGAAGTTAAATTAATATTTTTTTATATCGATTATGTTATTTTAGGAATGAATAAAAGTAGATAAGAAAGAAAAAACATAATGATGATAAACAAGTCAAATGTAAAGAATAAAAACCTGTTTTGAAAACAAAAGTTGCAAAATCCAAATACAAAAAAAGTGATGATAAATAGACCACGTGTCAAGTGATAATAAACAAAGTGTTTTTTTTCTTTACAAAAAACAATTTGCACTAAATTATAGATTTGTTGTTGCTACAATGAAGAAACTAGAAAACAATTACACATTTTCTCTTTCTAAAGTTGATTGCTATAGCGAAGTTAGATTTATTTTAGTATATTGTATAATTAATATGATCTTCAAATTAATGATAAGAGTTATCATAAGATCAAATGAATTATGATTTGTACAGTATTGATAAATTATGATGGTTATAGTAAATGATATGGTAGTGGTACTTGAAGTGCTATAATGGTGACAAAGGTTGGGTTTCATATAAACCCTCTAGGCAGATCCGCTTTCATGACTAAAACTATGTTTTACTTGGTTTCTAGTGGGTGGGCTATAAATTTCGAGAACTATATTACAGTGCATAATGACAGATAATAATAGAGATAATATGATCTTGTATTATTCAAATGCATTTATATCTCTTATCAGCTTCTATTATTCAAAATTCAGTTGTAATAGCCTTAATTTGTAGGATATTTAAATCACTCTTGGTTTTGTATTTATACTTGGTGCTTAATCAACAATAAAACACATGTTATTGTACTTTATGGTATCAAAGGCAACAAATTCAATTCCTCTTCAAAACCCATCTCTTTTTCCACTAAACAGTCATGACTGCCTCCTACCCATCCATTCTCAATACAGATGACTCCCACAACACCTTTATTAGCATTAATGTTGTTGACTAGACACCTTTCAGGCTCTCTTCCACTAACTACCTCTTATGGAAATTACAATTTCACATTTTTTTTCATTAGTTATGATAGATGGCTCTAAGCCATGTCCCTCATCATCTCTCACAGTAAATGACTTCTCCAGACCCAATCCTATTAACATCTTTAGGATTCGACATAACTAATTTATCTTGAATGCCACCATTGGTTACATCTCCCATACCATCATACCATTCATTGCACAAGCCAAAGCAGCCTCATGTAGCATGGAATATCCTAGCCACCATTTATGCCACTCCCTCTCGTGGTCGTATCAAGCAGACCAAAAACCAACTTAAAACGATAATCAAAGGTTTTGATAGTATCACAACATTTTTGCAATCTATCAAAACAAAAGTTTATGAGCTTGCCCTTCTTGGTGCACCATTAGATGCAGAAGATCTCATTGATAAGATCCTTGATGATTTTAGTGATAAATACAAAGGACTTACTTGTGTTGTCCAAGTCAGGGACATGCCAATCACCTTTGAGGAACGTCATGAAAAGCTGCTCAATTTTCAAGCCTCGGTGATCACTTCCAACTCAGATTCTATTATGTTTCTTGCCATTGCCAATCCCACTAGCAGGAACTTTGCCATGACAACCTTCTCCTAGTCCCCACAATAGGTATCCTCCTCCATCATATAGTGTCCCACATGTACCTTAAGGAAATTGTCTTTCTTGGCTATGCTTGGGATATTGTCAAATTTGCAGGATGCAAGGACACATAGCTAAGAGATGCCCCTCCTTTAAGCCAGTTACAGTAAACACACCTTTTAGTTCTTCTCCTGCTCCATATACTCCCTTTGTAACCCTATGGTAACCAAAAGCCAATTATGCATCCAACACTCGTTGTATTACATCTTGACTCCTAGATAGTGGAGTGTCTCATCATGTTACATTTGATCTTAACAATCTCTCCATACATGCTGCATAAAATGTCTCATATGACATTATGATTGGTGATGGATCAGTTCTTTCCATTACTCATATTGGTTCCTCCCCTCTCCACACATCCTACAATACTTTTACTTTACACAATGTTCTTTGTGTCCTTGCTATGAAAAAGAATCTCATTTCAATCTACCAATTTTCCATCTCTAATAATGTCTTTATTCAATTCTTACCACCTGCTTTTCTTATCAAGGACTTTCACACGGGGGCAATACTTCTGAAGGGCAATGTTAAAGATAGATTCTATGAGTGACCGGTATATCCACCCTTAAATGCTTTTTCTAGTATCAAAATAACTTTATTTGAATGACACCAAAGATTAGGACACCCAACTTTCCATATTTTGAACAAAATTGTTTCCAAAAATAAACTCGATTTCAATTCCTTGTTATCTAATAATTTCTCATGTAATGTGTGTTTGAGTAATAAAGGCCACAAATTGTCTTTCTCTCACTCCACAATTTTGTCTAGTCAACCTCTTGAAACAATGTTTTCGGATGTTTGGACATATCGGCCTCTTGAAACAATGTTTTCGGATGTTTGGACATATCCAGTTATATCACAGCATGGTTTCAAATATTATGTTATCTTTATGGATCATTTCACTCGATATATTTGGTTTATCCACTTAAAGACAAATTAGAAGTCAAAACTATTTTTGTTCAATTTAGAGCCATTGTTTAAAAACACTTTGATAAACCCATCAAAACACTCTACTTTGAAAATGATGGTGAATATATTGTCCTTGCTCACTTTCTCTCAGCAAATGGTATTTAGCATCTCACTACACCACCTCACACCTCTAAGCACAATCGTTTTCCTGAACATAGACATTTTCACATTGTAGAAACTAGACTTGCTTCACTATCTCATGCATCTCTTCCTTAACCTATTGGACTTATGCATTCGGCATAGTATTTTACCTAATTTATTTAATGCCAACATCCACCCTGAATCTTACTTTTCCCTAAGAAAACATTTTTTTCAACAACTCCTAATTATTAAAAAGTAAATATTTTCGGTTGTTTATGTTATCCATGGCTTAGACCTTATACCACTCACAAACTAGACACCCAATCCAAACCATGTATCTTCCTTGGTTATTCTTTAACTCAAAGTGCCTATTATTATCTTGATCCAACCATTTCCAAATTATATGTCTCAAGGCATGTTAGGTTTGTTGAAACTATACTCCCATTTAATCATATGTTTGCTTTTATCTCAAGTCCTTCCTTAGATTCTATAGTTGCTTGGATCCAAACCCCACTTCAGGCTCCCATCTCCCCTTTGGAACCACCACTCACTTTTTCATCTGCAATGAATGTCCAACAACATTCCCCAAGTGAAGATCCCTTATCACTAGGCCTACTTACCATATATCCTCCACAAGCATCTTGTGACTCTTCACTTCCTGTCAACCCAAATATTGTAATTTCTCCACCACCAACACAATACCCATTACCCATCAATAGATCTCCATATCCATCCGCAGAAATACAACCATAACCCACCCATACCATGTCTAATGGATCTAAAAACAATATTCATAAACCTGTCACCAAGATGAACCTTCATGTCCAATTAAACAAAAGTGATGATCCTAAACCAACCAAATTTACAAAATACTTCAAAAATCATAAATGGTGTCAGGCCATGTCTGAAGAGTTTGATGCCTTAGTAAGGAGTGGCACTTGGACTCTCGTTCCACCGACAAGCCACCAAAATTTGGTTGGGTGTAAATAGGTATTTCGAATTGATAAATTTAAAGCATGATTGGTTACAAAAGGCTTCCACCAATATCTTGGACTAGATTATCACAACACCTTCAGTCCTGTTGTAAAACCAACCATTATCCAGCTTGTTCTCAGTATTGTCATCAGTCGTGGGTGGACATTACAATAACTTGATGTAAAACAGTGTCTTTCTTCAAGGATATTTATTAAAGAATGTATGCATGTCCCAACCTCAAGGATTTGTTGATCATGACAAACCCTCTCATGTCTTCAAGCTCTACAAAGAAATATATGGCTTAAAGTAAGCCCCTCGCGCATGGTATCATGAGCTTTGGACATTCTTTCTGTAGTTTGGCTTTCAAAATTCATATGCCAATACATCACTTTTTGTCTTTCATATAAATGCATCACCATGTATCTTCTTGACTACGTTGATGAATTAATTCTTATAGGATATAATGCTACCACTATTAACCACTTCATTGCCATCCTTGCTAAACGTTTCTCCATCAAAGACCTTGGTTTCCGCGCTTACTTTCCAAGGGTAGAAGTTATCTCCAATAAAAATGGCTTGTTGCTCCTGCAAAGACAATATATTATTGATCTTTAAAATTAAACTAAGATGAAATATGTGAAGGTTGTTCTCACTCCTCTACCAACCAACCCTACACTTTCGCTTATAATAGGTTCTTCTCTCTCTAATCCAACTTAATATCGGCAAGTCGTTGGGAGTCTACAATATCTATTTATCACACGACCAAACATTGCATTTGCTATCAACAAATTGTCCCAGATATATGCATTTCCCAACAACTTAATGTTGGTTCTTTATCATACGCTTGCTACAATATCTGGTTGGGATAGTTGATGATGGTCTACAAATCTATAACCCTCTAATCTCAATTTGCATTTAGTTTCAAACACTTCTCTAAGTCTACAAGACTTTTCTGATGTTGATTAGATAGGAGATAAGAGCACTTTTTTTCTCTACTTACATTATTTATCTTGGTCAAAATCTAATCACCTGGAGTTCTAAAAAGCAAAAGACAATTGTTAGATGCTCTATTGAGGTCAAGTATCACTTTGTCGCCAATACAGTTGTTGAACTTAATTTTATTTGTTACCTCTTGACTGATCTTGGTATTTTGCTTCCCTACTATCCTATAATCTACTATGACAATATAGGGGCAACTCAACTTTGCTCCAATCCGATTTTTCACTCTCATATTAAGCATGTTGCCATAGATTTTCATTTTATCAAGGATCAAGTTCAAAATGGAGTTCATGTCTCTTCTTAAGATCAACTAGCAGATGCTCTAACAAAGACACTGTCAAGCCAAAGTTTTCTTCAACTGGTTAGACTTCTCTTCCGAGCTGTCTTAAGGGGGCATAATAGAGATAATATCAGCTTGTATTATTCATTTGCATCTAGATCTCTTATCAACTTGTATTATTCAAAATTCAGCTATAACAACACTAGTTTGTAGAATCTTTAAATCACTCTTGGTTTTGCATATATAATGGTGTTCAATCAATAATAAAACACACGCTATTGTACTTTAGATAAATCTGGTTCTTTTCTTTCTTCATCGGTGACAGGCAAAGCTCAATGTTTATTAATTACTTGGAGAAGTACTTGGTCTGTAAAGAATCTTGTGTGTCCTGCTCCTGTTACTTGAGAAGGGTTAATTCATTTAAGGTCTGCCTAAACTCAGGTGAAGCCCAAAGGAATATCATTGGATTTAGGTCAAAACTGCTTCATGAGTCAAACTAATCCCCTTTAACGCTTAAACATTATGTGGGTAGAGCTACCTCATAACATCATTAGAGTGTCAACAAAAGAAGCTAACATACATGGCTTGCCTTGTGGGGAGGGAAATCCGGTGGTCCCTAGGGCATGATGAGCTGCCATGGTCCCAAAAGGTTTCCATGGAAACCCAGATGGGAGACAGAGAATTTTCTGAGAGCTGCTTTGTCCTCATTTTGAGGAAGGTGATCTGAAGTATAATAATAAACAAAGTAGTGAAATATTAGCTAATACGCTTGAAGATTTATTTCATCAAGAGAGGTCGGTCCACACAGAGCCTTTGCTTCCACCAACACTAAGAAAACCTTCGTTGATCCCATCATAGCATGGCCCGGTTAAAGCCAGACATAGCACTTAAGTTATTAGTACTTGTGCTGCTTGACCAGCCACTCTTTTTCCACATCTCTAGCAAGCCCTTTGCTTTATTTGCGAGAGTATATTTAGGGAGCTGTGTTCCTTGAAGAAAAACAAAAGCAAGTGGTCAAAAATTAAAGGGGGAAATCCATTGAGCTAAACTAGGATTATAGGGGTTAATTTTTCTGTTTTTTTAATTAATTAAGTACCACATAATAATGTATCCAAAGCTTTCATATATATATATATACTATCTCAATTGGGTCGGCCTTTTCTAGTGCTACAAATGATAACTATTATAAAAGAAATCACTTGTACACCTTGAGTTGCACGACACTTTTCCATCAAAACTAGGAGTTAATTATTTGTCTTTAATTATTTGGATTAGTGGTAATTGCTATAAAAAACAGTCACCTTTTATGTGAATTTGGTGAATGTTATATCAAATGGAGCCTCTAAATTTTATACCCCAATTATCACTCGACACACAAGTCTAAGAAACACCCCCACCCTGAACAAAATTATGAGGACACCACCATGTATGAGTTAGTTTAAGTTTGAGTTGGCGAGTCATCAACTCATGATTTACTCCACCAAGCCAATTAATTATCATAATCTTCTCTTGTTTGATGCATATCACATGCCCATCTCTTTCTCATTATTTGTAATACGATATACAGCTCCACATTATATTATATATTGAGTGGCTTGGGATATAAGCACTGCCTCACCCAAAACTCCCACAAGAAATCCGATGGAAGAAAACCACCACAAAAAAACCAGCTCTAGAGAATACATCTTCTCCTTTCCGAGCACTCCAAGCACTGCAGATCAAGATTCTGATTTCGAGTTCGGTTGCCTGACGCCGGATTCTCCCTCTACTGACCCAAACAAGAACTCACCAGCTGATCATCTTTTCTGCAATGGCCGCCTGTTGCCACATTCTTTTCCTGTACTTCAACAGCAGCCAACAACTATGGTGTTCATCGATAACATTTATCGAGCAAATAGCAGAGCAAGCAGTGTCAGCAGCAGGGATTCCCTCATGTCATCAAGAAGTAATAGCTCCAACAGCAGCAGAAGCAGTTTCAGCAGCGCGAGAACAAGCTCAAGTGACAATTCGGAGAGGAGAAGATTGTATAATTTTACTAGCTGCCAACCACCTTTGGCTAGTAAAGTTGTGATAGCACAATTATACGGATCTTCTCAAAGGTGGCAACATATCATGCCTGTACCAGCTGCAGCTTTGAAACGTGTGGACTCACGAAGAAAAAGCTGCCGGGTTTTGGTGAAAGAAGGGCAGAACAGCAACAAGAAACAACTAAAGAAAGGGAAAAGAGAGAGGTCTGGGTTTTGGAGGAGATTTTTCAGGTCATTTTTGGTGGCCTGTAGAGAATGTCATGCCATGGAACCATCCACAGAGGATGACATATTGGAGAGAAATATCAAGTTATGATTAATATATATTTAATTATTAATACAAGTGTGTTTTTTCTTTTTTATCTTAAGAGGGGGTATTGATTTTGCAAAGATTTGCGTGTAATTTTATGGTGTGAAGTAATAATTAGTACATCCTATTATTTATTTTTCTGAGCTAATTTTATTTTATATATATATATATATAAAAACATAATTGGTACAAGAAAGAAAGAAAAAACTTGGTGTAAATAATTATCATTTTTTAGTGATTCTAGATTTGATTCTTTGTTCTCTCCTCTCCATGAATTTATTAACAAAAAATAGGTAGAAGAGATTAACTAATATAGTATCCCTAATTACACCTTGTGCGCGTTTTAGTAATAGTGTAGGTACTATTAGTAACCAAAACGACATCTTTCTTTAGCTTGTTAATTTGCAAATGATCATTGCAATTAATTGCTCAGGAGCCTTTGCGAGGGATCGAAACCATCTCAGCCATCTTATTTTGTGGAAAGGAGATTTATTTGTATAATCAAATTAATAAGTAATGTTTTATGCCCACATTTCTTCTTAAAGGCAAAATAATTTGAAAATAAAAAGTCAATTAAATAGTATCAATTCAATTGATTATATTGGGATATTCAATTCTTTTTCATATATACTCCAACAAATTAGAAAAATTAAGTGGTCGAAATTTGAAATGAAAAAAATATTTAAAATGAATATATTTTTGTGTGTTTTAGATCATTTTCATATGATGATTTTAAAAATAAAAATATCATTTTGATATATTTCGATTCGATAAAACTTTAAAAGTTATCGCAATCACTCTATCAAACAGGGTTTAACACAACTATAAAAATATTTAAAATGAATATATTTTTGTGTGTTTTAGATCATTTTGATATGATGATTTTAAAAATAAAAATATCATTTTGATATATTTCAGCACGATAAAACTTTGAAAAGTTATCGCGATCACCCTATCAAACGAGGGTTTAACACAACTATAGTTATGGTATGTTTCAAGCTCAATTATTATTTTTTATGACCAGGGTGTCCGAGCCAGATTACACTCACCATAACTAATCCCGGCTCACTGAATATTCTGCAAACTCAGTGAATATATAAGACATCGCGGAGTGATAGGCGTGCAGCGGTGAGACTTGAACCCTTAGTACAGATAAACAAGTTCGGCCAATACCCGTTGCAAATTTCAAGCTCAATTATTAGCAAATGATGTCCTATAATATTTTAAATGTGGATCCCACCATTCAAGCGTCTGGGACCAGTTACAAAAGCATCTTAGAGATGCTTTGGCAGCTGCAGCCAAAGCTGCCTCTTCCTTCTCCCTCACGGAACCACTCTCCCTCGTAGAAGCCATATCCACCGTCCCTTCCCCCTGGATCAGCTCCTAGCCCAGTCATCATCTGCTTCTGTTTCTTCTTCCTTTCCATCCCCATCCGTTGATGATCTTCAAAAGCTGTAATGGAGTTTTCTCCTAAATCTGCAATTTTAGATTCCACGGGAAAACATCCAACATTAAAGGTAAATCGTCTTCTCTTATCGTCCTCTACCTTAGATTATACATGTCCCTCTCGCTCTTTGATTGAACTCCTTTAGTCACTTTGCTCTGTTCATAGCTCTTCTTCTCGCTTCTACAAGGCTGCGCCTCTTTCTTTTTTCTGAGTCAATCCATAGGGCTCTGGATCGAGAGACCAGTTGGCTCTTCCTGCGGCCAGGCATAAATTAGTAATTCCTCCAATCTCCTTCAACCCGAAAGGTTGGGCGGACTTCATCGCCCGGTCAGTCCTCGAACCTCGATTCATCTAGTTTTCTCAGCCACAAGTTGGAAATCGGCTTTTAAGAGGTCAATCAGAAACCAGAGGCTGAAAATGAGTTGGTAGTCACTCAAGTTAAAGCAACAATGAGTCATCGTTACAAAGGAAAACGGGAGGGAGATACAAAGAAAAAGCAGATGAACAAACAGCGTTAAGAGAAAGGGAGTAAGGGGCGGTCGTGGGGCTGGTGGTATTGGTGTAATTATGTGGTTTGAGTAATTTCAATAATTTAATGATCTAACTTAGTTCTGAATCAATTGGAAGAGATAAAGCATCTGCAAAGATATTTGACAGTGAAAGGATGGTTATTCATGTACTATATAGGTAAATATTAAATCTCAAAAACAAAACAAAAAATCTAAAATTTACCCACACACCAAGGCTCAAAATCGCGAGCCAACTTGCAAAATCGATGCTGAGCCAACTCGCAAAATCGTACGATTTTGCGAGTTGACTCAAAACCTGGTTGGACCGGAAAGAAAAATCGAAATCGTTCAAACTCGTAGAAAAATCGTAGAAAAATCGTAAAAATCATAGAATAATAATAATAATAAAAAAATAATATTTAATTATATTTAAATTCATTTTTAAATTTAAATATAATTAAAAATAATAATTTTTGTACGGACATTTTACTGATATTTATCCGATCTTACGATTCGATTTTTCGAGTCCTTTCGATCCGTGTCAAAATCTCGATTTTGATCTGCCTTGCCACACACTCCATATATATATATATATATATATATATATATATTGTAATCAAATATACAAAATTATTTTTCATTAAACTCAAACTCAATCACTATTTTAACTAAACACTTAAATTTTAGTTATCAACTTCATTTAAAAACATAATAGTCATATGAAACACACTCTTAATCATTGTTGTGGTAACACCAAGATTATTTATACATGTAAAAAAAGGAGGCATATCAGGAGAAATTCTTTGACAAAGTTATTAAATCATCCTTAGTAGGTAAATTTGAAACTTTCGATTATATTTTTTATTGAGCTTGAATTTAAATCAAATTATATAAAAGTTGTAAAAGCAAAACCCAATTGACTTAGGAGGTTAGAGAAAACTTGGATCTCCGATAGAAGAAGAAGATATTTTTAAGATGATATTTATGAAAAAATATTTTGTCTAATAAAAAAATAGTTTATTATAAAAATATATTTAAGAATATATTTAAAAATATATATACATTAAAACGATAACACATGATAACACATTGGATTAACCTGGATCAACATATATTAACTTTTAAACTCACGACTTGAATCAAGATAAAAACAATATAATTGTTTGCAAAACTAATTACTAACTTAATAACGAGATGCTTTTTCAAGACCACAATAACCTTGTAAGAAAATTTAAAATCAAACAAGAAACCTAATCCTCAATAATTATATTTTTCTAGAATTACTTTTATTCAATAATATGATAAAACAGTAGATGCTAAAAAATTGAGCATCAACTCAATGATAGTATATTTTCTAAGATCACAATAACCTCTATAGAAAATAAATCATGAAACTCAATTCATAATAATTGATTTTTTTAAATAATATTTTATCTAGCAATATAATAGAATATTTTTATTTAATAATATGATAGAAAAAATAAAAGATTTTAAAACTAAACATCAACTCACTACTTTTATAAATGTTTTTTTCAAGATTATTATGACCCAATATAAAATAAAAATATTTTTAAAGCCTTGACGTAATATGGCAAGCCGAAGCAAAGAAAACTGGTGTTGCGATCAACGGCAACAAATGATTGGGAAGTTCTGAGAATTAAATAGCAGAAACAGAGAGTAATAAAACGAACACGAAAATCCCAGTACTGAATGAGCGAGCATGAAAGCCTATCTTTTTTCCCAGATACGAGTTCTTATCCTTTGTCCATCTAATATAAGCCCTGTAGATTTCACTCCAAGAAATTCTCCATGATGCCTGAATACACCCCCGCTTCAGGGTTCCGGTAATCCACAGGCTGGTGCTGATGATGATCAATTGACGTCGAAGAAGAAGATGAAGTCATTTTTGCAGGCAAAGTAAAGCTCCTTTTGTACTTGTTTTCCATTTTCCTTGCATTATCTGGATGGCTATCCAAACTCAAAAACTCATTGGGGTTCATAACATCAGAATTATTCATATTCGAAGCATCTGAGTTTGGATTTCGACCCTTCCCTTCAAGGATAAGAGAGTGGTGATTTTGGTCTCTTTTGTTTCCTAAGCTCTCAGGGTTAAACAAAAGCTTGGCATTGTCTGCCCTTCCAGTGAGAGCATTGAAGAAAGACAGCCCATTAGGCCATTTGATGTCATTTTCATGCTCTCCCATCATCTCTTCCACTCCGGTTTCGGATGAATGGGGACGGATAAACATATGGGGTTCATCTTTGGCTTGTGGAAATCCAAGTCTAGCTGCAGGGTTTTGAGAATAGGGTGAAGACAGCAAAGAAGCAGCAGATGGAAGTAGCCTTTGACTCCAGTTGAAAAGGGGCGGTGGTGGGTGGGTTGGAAATGCAGATTGCTTGGCAGGTAATGAAGAAGAGGAGGAAGTGTTTCTGGTTGATGAGAACAGCTGGGAGAGGTAAACACCAGATTGGTAGCCCAGAGATTCAAATGTATGCCTCATTCTTAGTACAAAATGAAGGTCTTCATGTATCTGAACATATGAATGATACCCTAATGAGATCAAACTTTCCATAGAGTAAACAATAGCTATTGTGCAAATGTGAAAAAAGTACTCGAGAAAGAAAGATTTTAAGAAGAAAAAATGATTAGAAAAACGAAATTCGATTAAAAGGTCTCATAATAGAAAGATATTAGAACTCACAATCTTGCTGGAGCCCAGTTGTAGAAGGCCATGGCCAGCTTGAATGACAGCAATGGTCTGGTCAACATAAATCATGTGGTACAAAATCTTAGCACTGGAAAGGGGGGAAATCAATCGAAGTATACATCTATATCTATATCTATATCTATATCCTATCTATATATAGAGAGAGATATAGATATAGATAGATATAGATATGAGCCTAGTAACTGTACAATGAAACTCTTGCGGTGCTGACCTGAATACCAGACTCAAATTGATCTGTCCATTCCGGAGGAAGCTGCAGTTGAAACATTCAAGAGGGAAGGTTACTATCAATCTTAAATATGGTGCCATCCAACTAACTAATAATGGGAGACATTAAATCCCCACCACCACTTTAAAGTCCAAACTTCACAGAGGTACAAATTGAGCAAAAAAGGAAGGAAAAAAACAGATTTATGACATCGTTGCATACAGCATCAAAAGAACTCTGCCAGTAGTTGGAAATATTTGGTTCACATTCAGTAGGTTCTTTGAAGACCCATTTGTGACACTTATCTGAAGCAACTTTTCCCATTAACCTGCTCCAACGAGGTAAAAATCAATCAAAAAACATGAACAGCATATGTTTTACATTTCCTAGTTTTTACACTCTAACCATGTTATGAAGACTTTCATTCAGAGAGAGGGGGAGTGAGAATTTAATCCAAAATAATAACACCTACCCAGTACCCACCCTTCTCCATAATTGTATAGCTGAATGGACATTTTGCTGAATGCTTTCCTGACAAGATCCTCTCCATCAATTTCTTCCAAACAGTCTCCAGCTCTTCCCCGGCAAAACCCATCTTCCCACATCAACATCCTTCACAAATCTCACAAGTCAATAATTAAATTCAGACTGAAAGACCAAGAATTAACTTACAAGTTGATTGAATATGTAATTTTTATACATCAGTAATTTCCTGAAACCCATTTGTAATTACCATTTACAAACCAACTAAACATATTTAAAAACACAAGTCAACAATCAAGTTTAACTCTGTTTCAAGAAGCAAATGAGTAATGGTTTGTTTGGTTACTAAGAAAAAACCTTGGAAAAAAGCATTAAGTGTAACCGGAGAGAACTTTGTCGTAGACTTGAATAAATACAAAAGAATCACAACTCATTAGAGTAACCGTTCACTATCCTCCTCATTTTCTTTGTAGTTTTAGTATTCAAAAAGAAAAAAAAGAAGCAAAAACTCACAAACTTCCATTGTCATCTCCAACCTTGCAACCATTACCACCTCTAACTCTTCTGCAAAAAAGAAAGATTACCCCTTTAAGGAAACAATTGGAAGGCAATGAATTTACAGAGAAAGAAACAGAATGAACAGAACCATAGAGATAGAAAGTTTGGAGCTTTAGCGCAGAAAAAGTAAGATACATACGGGCGAGGACGAATCGTCCAGAAGACAGAGTAAGTCCAGTCTGAGTTGAGACAGACGCTTCTAAGGGCCTCATGAAGGGCCATCATCCCAACAGCTTCTTTGCTCCTATCTGCTCCTCCCGAGCCCACCATCTCTCTCTCTCTCTCTGAAAGTCTCCCTCCCTCTATATCTCTATATAGAATTTTTATAATCTATTTTCAGCTCACAGTTGGCCTTTCGAATTCAACCCTTTTGTTTTTGTCTATCTTCACTTGAAACGTGAAACTTCTGCCACCACTTCTCTAGACCTTCGCCCTTTGCTTGCTTATATATTGTTTTTTCACTCTCTCTTCAGTAAATTGTCTTCAATTAAAGCTTTTGCACCACAAAGTTGAGCGGACCCTTTTGTTTGTCTTGACGTATTACTCTCTCACGACATGGTGTGTCCACTTCTTTTTGTTTTTCTCCATTGCAGCAGTAACTAGCTAGGTGCTCTGCTGCATACCGGGTAACAAAATTTTTGAGGAAAAAACAAAGCAGGACGACATAATCATATTTTCAAAAAAGAAAACAAAATCAGTGTCATAAGAGAAAAACCAAAAGTCAAATGGTGAAAACAAAATATGAAATACGTTAAGAAAAAAAGATAACATACATCAGCTAATCTATTAAAGATATAATTTGAGTAATTTGTTTAAAATAAATAAATTTGATAAACCATTGAAGCTTAGTTTTTAACTAATTATATTTAAAAAAAATCAAATATAAAAAAAATAAAAAATTGTAAGCTAAAAAAACTTGAGTTAAACCAATCAGTCTAGTTATAAAATGATGATAACCTAAAACCAAATTATGATATTAAATTATTATTATTATTATTATTTAAAAATAATATCTTATCATGAGATGAAAAAAGATTTCCAAGAAAAAAACATAATCCCAACCTTTTTTTACAGGCCATTTAAATGATGAAAAAAATATTATAATGACCACTTCTTAACAAATCAAATATTGAATTTTTTTAAAAGAAAAAAATGATCACATAAAAATATTTGAAAGAAAAAATAGTAATTAAAAGCTAAAACAAAGCACGAGTCCACTTAGATAAATCCACCAAGTACAAGAACTAGATTATGAGATTGAAATAATCCTATAAAAAACAAAACTATGAGTATTATATTTTTTTAAAAAAAAAAACAATGTTGAGTATTGAGATATAAAAAAAAAAGTAATAAAAACATTGTGAATTTGTGTTGGCTTATATAACTTGTCATCCGAGCTATTTGATCAGAAGCATCAAACTTGAAAAAAAAAACACGAAGCTTAAATTTTAATAAATTAAATGTCAAATGCTAAAATTAAAAAACAAATCAATAAAAAATAAGATTCAAAAGAAAAAAATAGTGAAAAAAATAAGGAGTAAAAAAAAAAAAGAGAGGATAGATGACTTTGAATTGAAGGGCTAAATTAAAAAAGAAAAACCAATTTTATAAAAGAACTACAAGAATGACGACCAAATTAAATAAATATACGAGATTATCAAACTTGAATAAAATTTGAAACAATTGAAAGTTTATAAAAAAAAAGGCAAGAAAACAAATGAAAGGAGAAAAAAAGATTTGGGACCAAGTTTGAAAAAAAATCAAAAAAATAAATTGAAAAGTGAAATTGAAAACATATAAAAAAAACTTGCAAAAGTGTCAACAAAAATCACAAATAACAAAAATAAGAACTAATACTCAAATATCCTAATAAAACCTACAATCTAATCACTCATTTTCTTTGTTTGGTTTTTTCAACTTTGATCTAGCATCTTTTATTTTTATTATTTATTTTATTTTTAGGTTATTTTAAAGTGGTGATTAACAATAAAAAATTTAAATATATATATTATTTAATATATTTTTAAATAAAAAATAATTGTAATAAGCTATCTAACACTTTCTAGTTGCGAAACACAACAACTCTTTCATATCTCTCTCTCTCTCTGTTGTTAATTTTGTTTTGTTTCGGGCAAAATGTCTCGTACCAGTTAACAAAATGAGATAAAACGACGTAGTTTTTATCTTATTTTAAAATTTCAGCTCGTTCCGGTTAATCCCACCCAAAAATTTGGTTTCGTTCCGCCCGTTCCGTTTCGGTCAAATAGTTTTTTAAATAAAAAATAATTTTATAATATCAATCATATATCTTAATCCGGCTGTTAAATTGAGATACAATTTTATGAGTTTTTAACATATTTATATATGCTATGTTAAAATTTCATAGAACCGGTAGATTAATGATATTTGTAGCCTTTCATATATTTGAGCTGCTGTGACATTGGTCTTATGGGTTGTGGGGTACAGTGTTGAAATGGTACTCTTTCGATGAACTTGAAATTAATTTGTCCCTCAATCCCTATTTAATTTTTAGTACCCTTCAACAGCTCATTGCCGTCATCTACAGCGGCATATATTATTAACAAAACACCAAAAAGTTGTAGTCATTCATTTATTAATCTACTCATATCCTAACTATTTATTAAAATAGCATATATTTTTCTAATTTTATCTTTGTTTTTTGGGTAATTATACTTAATAATAATGAATAAATTAAAAAATAAGGTTGTTGAAGAGTGAAAAAAAAATACTATTTCACTTACTAGTGTTTTGTGGGCATGACTATATTGATATATAGCCATATTAAATTAAATGAAAGCTAAAATTTATTTATATATATAAATACTATACGAGAGAAGGAGATGAAATAATTGCTATGGTGGTTGGAAGAAATTAAAAAATTATTTTATAAAGTAACTACAGCCATTCTATTAAACAGATCTTGTGCTTGTTTGAAGGTGTTATTGGTGTTGTTTTTTAAAATATTTTCATTCAAAAATATATTAAAATGATATTTTTTTATTTTTGAAAATTATTTTTGACATCAACGTATCAAAATAATATAAAAATACAAAAAAAATAATTTAAAATAGTATTTTTAATGTTTTATCAGAAATACTTTGCACTTTATATGATGTTATCTCTTGTTTTATCAGCCACCCATTGTTTCACCCTTTACTATGACTGTTGGCATTGAACAGAATCTTCAGTGGTCAAAAGTGACAGGAATATTAGATTTGGATTAATATTTTAATGGATTATGATAATGTTTTAATGTCAGGGGGTAAAATTAGTGTTGTTAAAGGACTATACTTTGTTCGTGGCCACTTCGTCACCTTTCTTTTTGTTTATTGCTTCCTGCCCCGCTGCTTTCAACGATAAATTATATTGTATTTTAGATGTTAAGCTAATGCTAGTGTAATTATTATTAAAAGATAAAAAAAAACTATTTAATATTATTATTAAATTAGATCTAACAAGCTAATTTTAAAATTCATCAGCTCAACTTGAATTTAAAATTAAATTATATATAGTATTTTTATGTGATTATGTTGATTTGACCGGTCCAAAAATAATATGATGAATAAGCAAAAGCTTGGTTTCCCTTCAAAAAAAAAAAATTACGATGACTTTTTATAAATATTTTGAGATATTAACATGTTAGATTAACTCGAAGTTTATGTCATTATTCGGGTAATAAACTCTACTAGATTTTAAATAAAATGTTATAATGTTTGTTTAAAATATAATGATTAAATATAAAGTAAATTAAAATAATCTATGAAGATAAATTAAAAATCAAACATAAATTATGGAATTGAAATAAAATGAAAATAAAAAAGCAAGGATAAATGGAATGAAGAAAAGGAAGGCATCTCCCATGAAAATTGAAGAGGTGAGTTGGCTCCTCGAGTCGATTAGATGAATTAGGTAATGTAAATTTTATTTATTGTGTGAATTGGATTAATTTGTCTCAAAAACTTGCTAAGCACAAATATAAATGCAAGCTAAAATGAGCAAAATTATTGCCTAGTAATTGTTGAAGAAATAATAAATCTGTTGAAGAAAAAAAGTTGATTTTAATATTTTTTTAAAATATCAATTTCTATTTATTCAAAATCTTTTTAATGGTTAACTAGAGGATGTAAACTATATGTCTATTTTGCGTTTGTTTTTTAAAGTGTCTTTTATTTTGAAATGTATTAAAATTATATTTTTTTTATTTAAATAAAATATTTTTGATACCAGCATATGAAAATGATATAAAAATATCAAAAAATATTAATTTAAGTGAAAATAAAAATATTTAAAAAAAAACTCTTTTAAAACACAATAAAAAATAAATGATCAGCTTAAGTACACCACGACTAATTTTTGGGCCGAATTTTTTAAAAAACAATATGGATTGCTACGGTGCTTTCACGCTTATACTTTTTTTTCTTTTGCTTATACATTTTTTTGTAACCATGGTCTCTCAACCAGTTTAAACTCTTTTTTTCACTTATAATTTTTTTTTACTTATATATATTTTTTGTAACCACGATCTTCGAGCCAGCTCAAGTGCACCATCACTACTCCTCGGATCAAATCTGTTTTTTGATAATCGAGGTGTCCAGACCAGCGTGGACACACCATGACAAATCTCTGAACCAATTTATTATTTTTTTTCCTTATACGTTTTTTTTTTCACTTTTATTTTTATTTGTTCTTTGGATTAGATGATTTTTATAATTTTATTATTTACGCAATAATAATGATAATTTTAGTGATTATTTTTTTAAAAAAATCTTTTGATTTTTTTAAAGATTTTTCTGGAATTTTAATTTATATCGGTGATCATTTTAAAAGTAATATTACTCTATTTTTCCCTTTATTCATTTTTTTTTGTTATCTGTTTCTTTATTTGTTCTTTAGATTATATGATTTTTATGATTTTATTATTTATGCAATAATAATGATAATTTTAGTTATTGTTTGTTTATTATTTTTTAATAAAAATATTTTGCTTTTTTATTTTTTTGGTGACAATTTAATTATTTTAATTGTTTTGGCAGTGATGTTAGTAATAATTTTAGCTTTAATAAAAATGATAATAGCAATAACGTCAGGATGAATTTTCAATCTATGTTTTTGTCTTTTTGCTGATAGAAAATTAACAACTTAATTTTTTTATTTGATTATTATAGGTATTTTCATAATTTATATTTTATTTTTGTTTGATTTAAATTGAATTATAAAATTAACTAATCTTAGTACAATTAATTTAATAATTCAGATATCCGAGTTTTCTTGCTTTTTTAATGATGATGATAAATTTATGCTGGTTATTTCGCTTAAAACTACTAAACAGATAAATTTATATCGATTTTAAATTCATATATTTTATAGAAAACTTGCACTTGTATATATATTGGATCGAGAGAGAGAGAGGCGTACTCTACCAGTTTTTATTTAATTTTAATTAGTAACGCATAAAAGGAAGGCTGGGAGAGTCAGAGAAGGGAATAAAAAGACCAGGGCGATTGAAGGGTCACGTGCGCACGTGACATGGCAGGGAGTCGGTGCATCGCTTGCCTCAAGAAAAACGATGCGCACGATTTGCGGAGTATTTGCCTGCGACATCACGCGCTATTTTCTCACTTATTACTTTCTGTCAGTAATTAAAATAGATACGAGCCAACATTTCGCTCGTGCGCGTTGATTATTATCTTTTTCAATTTTAATACGCTGTTAATATTTTATTTTAATTTGATATGTATTGTTCATTTTTATCAAAACTATTAACACATAATTATTTAATATTAATATTATTTGATGTGGAAAATAAAAATAGATTTAGATTATCCAAGTGAAAGCAATGGATACGTGCTCTTCATGTTAAAATTACATGTGTTAAATTAGCGTGTTGATTTCGAGTTTACTGATTTTATATTTCATTGTTTTTTTTAATAGTAAAAAACAATTAATATTAAATTATACAATTAATTATCTATTAGGTGATAAGAAAATCAGATAATATATATATATATATATATATATATTTCATTGTTTTTTTAATAGTAAAAAACAATTAATATTAAATTATACAATTAATTATCTATTAGGTGATAATAAAATCAGATAATATATATATATATATATTAAATTGAAACCTATCAGCATGAAGGTTTAATTAAGAAATTCTTAAAACACACGGGTGAAATAATATATATATATATATATATATTGTAAATAATTTTTTGTGTTTAAAGATTATGTTAAGAATTCCCTGATTTAATTAAATATGTGCTGGTTCAATTGAAAAGGTTTACATTCAAAATTTGACATTTAAATATTGGTTATGAAAAAATAAAAACTTTTTCATTGGACCATCAAATTGATCTCTATGTCTCTTAACTTATTTTTTCCATGTAGCCCTTGTTAATAACCATAGTTGTAAATCATAAATTAAGTATGATCAAGAATTGTAATTATCAAATCTAGTTTGGAGTTTGATCTGCAATATGTTTTGTCCGGACAACGGATTGAACTAATGATTAATTACAATAATTAAAAAAAATCTACTATTAATATTAAAACATACTTGGTATTTCTAATTAATAAAGAGGTAACATATTAAATCTAACATGAATTAATTTTAAATCGATTTATTACATCAACTAGATTATATTAATCAAATTATTTATGCTTTATTTAAGCTTATTGAGTTTGATTAGATATACGTTCTGACCAATCTAATTAATAAACATACCTAATAAATTTCAAATCAACTCAATAAGTTGGATTGAATAATCTAATTATGCTTAAAATCACGACTATCTTATATAGCTATGATGATTACATTGTGTGCAATTAGTTTAAATATTCAATCGATGCAAATATACTCAAAATTAGATCTGGCCACAAGTTTTCAATCAATATACTTGATATTAAAACAAAATATAAAAACATAAAGTCAAATAGTGACAAGATCCTCTAATAAACACAAAATATATTTAAAATTTGTAGGAATATAAGAGCAAAATAATAAATAATTTATGTGTGTGGAAATTAGATTTAAAAAAATCTTATTTAAGTTTGTATTGAAAACAGTACATGAGATATTAGTTTATAAGGTTTGGATCCAAAAAGTATTAATTTGTTTATGAGATAAAAGATATTAATATAGAAGGTCATATGAAATTTTAAGAGGAAAGTGTTTGATACCTTCTTCAAATAAGTTCTTTCATGAAGTTCTATCTCTAATATTTGGAGGAGGCTCTTTGTCTCAAATAAGTTCTTTTATATAGATTTTTTTTTAAATCTCATAAAGCAAATGATTTGCTTTTTGAAATGTTAGAAGAGATGCATGCAACAATGAAAGTTGTTTTTAATTCTTAAGACTAGAGGATTAATCTTTTGAAAAATCAAATTGGAATCTTGTTGTTTTAATGATATATTTAAGGATCTTGGAAATATCTTTGTTTAAAGGTTTATAATTTATGGCTTGGTGCGCCTTGTTCAATTTTAAGATTTTTATTAATATAAAAATTTGCATACAACCAAGGTGATCAAGAATTTTGTATACAGCCTTTAGACTCTATATCTTTGATTTTGAGTCAACAATGTTCTTCTAATTCAACATTAATTTATATATTTTTTTTGATATAATCAAGGGTATCCTGAGCGCTGGCCCAGACTAATCCCTTTCAAACCCAGTGACAAGTCCTTTCCAAGAGACCTGCTGCATACAAAGAGAGGGGTC
This sequence comes from Salix exigua, assembly GCA_032356905.1. Lineage (NCBI taxonomy): Eukaryota > Viridiplantae > Streptophyta > Magnoliopsida > Malpighiales > Salicaceae > Salix > Salix exigua. Next base: position 3,058,222 of record CM063598.1, read on the forward strand.
GAACCCCTGACCTCGTAAGCGACGAGAACGCGTCTAATCGCTCCGCCAGGACCTCAGGGGTTCAACATTAATTTACATAGGTCTTGATTTTGTTGGAATCTAGTTTTTATTAAAATTATCATCATAAAAAATATCAACAACATGTTATTTTTTCTTCCAAAAAGCATTTGGTAAATTAGAACAATCCGTTTTTCTATTATGCTTTGAAATTCAGAAATTCTTTTTTGTAAAATAGGATTTTGTAAAAGATGTTCATTTTTAATTATGAAAAGACATCTTGTTTAAGATATATGATATGAGTTTGCTTTCCTCAAATCAATGCATTGATGTGAAAAGTATGAATGAAATATGCTTTAATAAGATTTAAATTCCTACTCTTTGGTTTTTCTAGGAAAAGAAAGACAAGTTTCAAATAATTAATTTTTGAAGTAGCGATTTTATGACTAGATTTGTAAGGAGTAATTATGGCAATGAATGGATCGCTAAGGATAACAATATGATTTATATAATTCATTGCTAAATATTGATGCTTGAGTTTTTAATTTGATAATTAATCTAGTATTAAATGTTGTAGAAAGGTTTTTATTTTGTATTTGTTTAAACTATGCTTTCTTTAATACAATTTAAATATGGACATGTATCAAACAAGGCTATAATATATATTTCAAACAATTGAAAAAAACTAATGTAACTCTTATTAAATGTTTTTGTAGTTATCATTAAATTAGTTCACCACTATTTTATTTTCGTTCGTTTGATGACAAGCACCTCAACACAATCAGATGGAAACCACATGTCTATCATTGTTAGTCAACAAACTTTTGTGTTTGACTTTTTTGACGAAACTACATCTTACATAGTAAACACGTATCGATTATGAGCTGGAAACGTTTTCCTCTCACGATGTTTTCAAATGCTAGCTTGCAGAAAGATAGAACGAAAAAGGTTATTTTGAGTTGGTGAATGATGATATGAATCTGAATTTTTAGATTTATATTATATTTGGTGTCCAATCTGAACCCAAATCCAAAATAAAAATGAAGAGAAAATAATAAATTAGCAAAACTACTAGTAATACCTCTATTGAAAGGTTTTGACAGAGTCGCAGGTTGCTGCAGCACGTGTTTGACATGGAGATTTATTAATTTCCTGTTTTGGTTCTTGTTTTTTTTATTCTTTTCTTAGACTTCTACTTGGCATTGTATTCTGGCCAACATTATATCTCTGTATATAAATACTCTCAGATTACTTAATAAAAGAACAACAGACTGGTACATTAAAATTCCAGTTCTTGACTTCTGGCTTGCCCATTGCTTGCTCTGCTTTTCTTCAACCTCCAATGTATGCATGAAACGAGTGGCAAATGCAGCATTTACAAGCATAATTTTTGTTTTCTTATAACTATATAGTTAACACCTTTTATTTAATGGAAAATTATCTTTATAAATCAAAATTAAATCCTAATTCGATGGAGTTTAAGCAAGCTATCAACATCCAAACGTACTAGCTAGTGCATTTGCGAAAATTATATCCCAATGATCTCTATGAAATTTGAATTCCAAGGTTGAAATGAGAAGAGACCACCTTCCTAAGTTTTTGTTCATAATTTTATTATACATGTTCATAATTTTGACCCGATTCCTTGCGAGATTAATGATGACATTCTTGTAATATTATACATGTTCATAATTTTGTTTAGAAAATCCTTTTATTATGTTTTTTTAGATTAAATTACATATTTCTAAATAATTTTATTTTTGAATTAATATATTTAATTATATATACATAAACATAAGCAGTAAAACCTCAAAATCACACACTAAAATACTTTAAAATCAAAATATTCAATTTAATTAAAAAAAATCAACCAAAACAAAATTGACATCTTAAAAAAGAGTTGCTTTGAGCTGAAATATAATGTAGCCAATTGTCATTCATATCAATTCAAATCCGAAGAGAGCATTTATCGTCTTATTACGCGTTCCTTGTGTTAGAGAATAATATAAATAATATTATGGGGTCTCACTTATAAACTTAAGCTTATAGGTGAGATGGTTTATTAACATGATATCAGTGTTTTGTTGACCCAACAGTCACGAGTTCGAATCTCACCACCCTATTCTATTTGATAAAAACCAAACACAATGTGATGTGGGTCTGTGCAAGTTTCAAGCCCAAAAGGTTTTCATTTGAGAGGGTGTGTTAGAGAATAATATAAATTATATTATGAAACCTCACTTATAAGTTTAAGTTTTTAGATGAGATGGTTTATTAACAACTTGATTAGAAGAGAATTCAACAGAATCCAATAATCTTGTAGTGCTAGATTTAACAAGCTATGCATGCATGAGGGTTAATTTCTTGCATTCCCAAAACACTTTCCAGAACTATAATATTTCACGCTACGCTCAAATATTATTATAATCCATCCCCGGATTTCAATAATCTAGACCCCGAAGGAGATTGATGAAAGGGGGCTGCCAACTCTAGATTCGATCGAGCCCATCACGTGCTTGAGTGGCACAACGGTCTCCATTATGAAGTTTGAATGACAAACATCTACCACCTACTTGCACAAATACTTCTTTTAAATAAGGGTTCGGACGATTATTTATCAGGAACACTTGGCAAAGAATGCAGGAAAAGCACTCCACTGGTATCTTGATCATCACAGAAACGTAATAAGGTAGAAAATAATGCCATTATTATAATATCCGTATGGTGATTGTCACACACACCCATAAAGTAGTCGACAAAATTCTCTATTAAGATTTCTCCCGGTCGAGATTTGAATTGAGATTCCCACTCCAACAAAAAAAACTTGTTAATTTTGTTCTCTTTCATGCTAGAATGGACAGAATATTTTGTAACCAAAACGAATCTCAGTTTTAATTTATACTAAATTCCGGCCGGAATATTTTGATAATGAAAACCTAGATTGTGATGGTAAAATTGTAACATAATCTCTCTATCCATTTGTTTTGTTAGGCTGGAGAAATGAAAATGGTTTTTGAACACCACCCGAAAGTATAGTAATAGTATCACGATTTGGGATCAAGTTACCTTGCGAAGCTATTGCTTTATCCTTCTGGGACCCATTTCATTTCATGTTCTGTACACATTGCAGATATATACCCTTAATTTATACAAGATTATTTTTTTAATGAAAGAAAGATGGTGATTATCTTTCCCCATATGGCTTCTGCATCTCTGGAAAGAAACACTAAGAAATAGTCAAGATCACGTGCGCTGATGGCATTCCTCGCAGGCATGGCAATTAAGAATCTAGTTGTGTTTGGCATTGATCTTTCGTCCAAATTTGATTTTTTTTTTAATTTTAAATGAATATATTTTAGTATTTTTATATTATTTTGATTTGCTGATATCAAAAATAATTTTTAAAAAATAAAATAAAAAAATATTATTTTGATATATTTCGGCACAAAAAACACTTTAAAAAACTACCACAATCGCATTCGCAAAAACCATAAAAAGTCTCCTAAAATCATTAAGAGACTTGTTTCTGAGGACCTCAAGTTTAGCAGCAGCTATATACAACAGCTTAATCTTCAAGCCCAACAAGCCATTAAAGAAGAGCCCATTATTGGTTTTAACAAAACCTAAAATAGATGTCTCGTTAAGTAGTGTTTTGTATATAAATTATTTGAAGTGTGAATTTGATTATTACCTTATAGAATATACCATGTTTATCAAACTCACTTTTAAGAATAAAAAGGACTTGAGAGCAAAGAACAAGGAAAAAAATAGAATATTTTCTATTTTTTATTCATGGAGAAATTGATTGGTTTTGAATCACACCAAAAATAGCTATCACTAGTTAATTGCTCGTACTACGTTGTAGGTCGTGCAAATAATTTTTATAATTGTTGAGACTAAACTATAATATCTATACATATAAAGTTTGATATAATAAAATAGATCAACATACCCTATTATAACAATAATATCCTTAAAGTATTAACATCTAAAATTATCACTACTATAACTGTTAAAACACTAAAAATTATTAAATTATCCCCCAAAAATACAAAAAAAATAACAAAAGAGAAAGTAAGAACATAAATAATAATAATAATAATAATAATAATAATAATAATAATAATTATTATTATTATTATTATTATTATTACTGCATTAATAATGAAAAACACAAAATTAAATAAAAACTTTAACAAAAAACCAAACAAGAAATAAAATAAATGATAAAACAAAAATTAAAATTATTAGCTGAAAATATCATTTCACTTGAAAATAAAGAAAAAACTAATAAAAAAACTAAAAGAAATAACAAAGAGGAAAAAAAGGATTAAATTTCAAATGATCATAAACACAAACTAATATTTAAGAACTAAAATTTTCAAAAAAATACTAAATAAAAGAGAAAATAATAAAAATTATATGAGTATCCCATGAAAAAAACCCTCAACAACATTAACAAAAGAATAAGCACGAGAAAAAAGCCTAAAATTGTTGTTGTTGTTGTTTTTATTGCGTTAATAATGAAAAAAAAAATTTAAATCAAAGACTACAAAATTCGAAAAACTTTAACAAAAGAGCAAATAAAATAAAAATAAAAATAAATGATAAAACAAAAAACAAATAGTGAGAAGGGTAAATGATAGACCAGAAATGACTTTAGTTGATCATGACTAAATTTGAGTAGAAAAGATAAGAGGAGTAGGATAGCGAGACGAAAAAATGACAGGTTGAAGTTCTATAAAGAAACCTGATTTCTAAAAAGTTGATTGAAATAAAGGTCTAACCAGCACCGACTAGTTTGGGAATAAGTTGAGTTGATATGATTAACAAGATTTAAAATTAGAATCTTAATCTTCCCTATTTTGTACCTTGATCGAGATGCAATTATACTGGCAATTAATGTCACCAAGAATATGACATCGAGAATTCTTCAAATACCTCAAAACAAGGACTAAAGGAACCTATGCCTGGTCCTTAGGCTTCCACTTAAATTTGGAGAAGACATTCTTGTGCATAAGCACCCTCCTTGTTTGACAATTCATAATTGCTCTTCCATTACATCATAGATCTAAATTGGACATTTTTTTCGTGGATGACTATTAAGTTGCTCTTGTTAAATAATCATCTTAACCCAAAAGCTTAAACTATTAAGTGGGCCCTAAGATACACTTTATATTATTCTCTAACACATCCCCTGAAATAACAATCATTCGGACTTAAAACTTACGCAAGCCTACACTTACATGTGTTATCAATTAATTTTGATTACAAGAAAGAATAGGGTGATGAAATTCATACCCTTGACTATTTGATCAACAAGTAACTGATACAATGTCAAAAAATCATCTCAACATAAAAGCTTAATTTATTAGGTGAGACCTCAAAATATAATCTATGTTATCCTCTAATAACCATCAACTAGTGAAAAAAGAAACTTATCAGAGAATTGAATATATCATTGTCAATGTTTTAGATACTAAATGACTCATTTTCTCTCCCAGTTGAGAAGAGATTAAAAATTGCACGAGCATCAAAGAATGCAATCATAGGGTGAAGATAATGAACACTCACACCCCACTTTTGTGGTTGAGGTGGTGGATCAAGTTTCATAACCTCTGCCTCCAATGCCTTCTTGGCTTTGTAGTATGGGATATTTTTCACAACAATAGGATCATCCCTGGCACGAACAGGATCTATTAAGATCAAGGCCTGCAAATGATTATTTAACTCAAATGAAGCTTTTGGCAAAACAATGAACTATATGTGATTCCACAATGTAGATATTTAAATTCAAAAGAGTTTGATTAGCATGACAATAAAAGAAATTAGGAACTAAAAAAGAATAACTACCATTATAAGCATAATTTATTAGATCATATAGAACCCACACCTTATGGTAGACTAATAAAAATAGTTCATGATAAATGTCAAATATAATTATTCTTCATGGTTAATGAAAAGATAACAATTACTAGAAAAATAGAAAACCAAAATTCAAAAAGACAAAAGAGTGCCACGTTGTAGGTTTTGTAATTTGAGAATATGCACACCGATGACATTTTAAACAACAGCTACTAATGTTTCCCCTGGATGAGCCTTTGGCATCCTTTCTAAAGAAGAGATTCAACTTCCCAAGCTTTGACCTCAAACTTAATCAATCATTATGTGAATACTGGGTAGATAAAATTGTCAAAGAAAATATATCTCTACATAAGGAAATATATTTCTACATGGAAAAGTGGCAGATTTTCCGAGACAAACTTAAATGGCAGCAAATCTAAATTGATTGCAAATTTCCAGGAATAATAACAACAGATTTGCATTTGATTCTCTTTAATACTGATTTTATGATATATGGTAGATGTATATATAATAGGGGTTGAAAAACAGCTTGTAATTACTTCCTTTCAAAGCATATAAATCTGTATATATAGGTTGTAATTAGTAATGCAGAATACACATTTTTATGGCAAAGAAACTTCTTAGTTGTCAAGGTATTAGAGCCTTTAGTCTAAGTATCATATGTCCCGAGTTCTCTTCAAAGTTCTTAGTCTCAATTAGTATGTGGTCAAATTCTGCTAACATCATGTCTTCTGACAAGTCTGATGTCTTTTTGATTCGGTTTAATGGCAAGAATTACTCTGCCTGGGCATTTCATCTCAGGATCTTTGTCAAAGGCAGGGAGCTGTGGGGGTATGTTGATGGAAGCAACCCAGCTCCTGAAAAAGACAAAGACAAAGCTCAACATGACAAGTGGGAAGTCAAGGATGCGCAAGTCATGGCGTGGATTTTAGGTTCTATTGAACCCAATATCCTCTTGAATCTACGAACATCTCAAACTGCTGCTCAAATGTGGACATACCTAAAGAAAGTTTACAGTAAACAAAGCAATGCTAGAAGGTTCCAACTTGAGCATGAATTGAGTATTCTTCAACAAGACAATCTCTCTATCTCTAAATTTTATTCTAGATTCACTAATCTTTGGACTGTATACACTCATATAGTTTATGCTGATTTACCATTAGAAGGGTTGAGCGTAGTTCAATTTGTCCATGAAACAACTCAAAGGGATCAATTTCTGATGAAGCTAAGGTCAGAATTTGAGGGTACCAGATCCAATCTTATGAACCGAGAGTTTGTCCCCTCCTTGGACACATGTCTCAATGATCTTCTTCGGCTCTGCATACACAAATAATTGCATAAAAAGCAATGTTCTCTAGAATGTTGTTCCAGAACCATATATGACTTGCAAAACTGCTTACATCAAGAAGTGCAAGAAATGGATGACTTCAGGCTTATCTCGCAACCAAAACCTTTTCATAGAAAAGCAAATAATATAAGATTGCATAAAAGTACAATGATCCAGCAAAATTGTTATAGTTACAGGTAGCCATCAATGTAGCACTTGAAGCCATCAATGTAGCACTTGAACCAAATGATTCGAAATGCCACCGAATTATCATCAAGGTTTACTATGAATCCCTATGTGTTAAAAGTATGAATTCGTATATTTCCAGAGTATTTTTACATTATACTTGAGAATGAACTTATATAGTAATTACAAAACTAAAAAACTACTTTACAACGGCTATATTCTAACGGCCATATTTTAACGGCTATATTGTAACAGCTACGTTACAACGACTATATTCTTAACACTATGTCAAATGCCGCTTGATACATAAGTGAATAAGCACCGGGTGTCCCATTTAAGCAAAGAAGAAATGCAACTAAAAACACCAGAAAACCCATGTAAGTAACGATAAGTAAAATGAAGACAGCCCATAAAGTCTCTAACTTTGCAAAACCAACACACAGTGCACAGGACATACATGGCACAAAATAACAACTGACTAGGAAAGGTCGAGATTTATACAAAGATAGAAGCATAGGAGAGCTTGGACACAAGCTCAAGGACGCCAAAGCCACGAGGAGCGGAGCCAACAATGTCAAAAGCAAGAGTGAAAGGAGACAACACGAGTTTTATTGGGAACTCGAAAATATCAATCAATTGTTGGCCATAACGAGCGATGAAGAGCTTGTATTGTAAGCCAGTGAATTGCTTCACACTCTTTATCAGACGGTCCGTTCCCCTCGACACGGTTAGGGTGGATAGAGATGATAGAGCTTGGAACTGGGAATGTATTTGTGGGCTTTAGATATCCTACCAAGCTTGCACTGCTGAAGTAGGGGGTGGGTCTGAATCCAAGAGATAAACCGAACCAAGACCGGTCAATAAATATTTTTACAGTTAAATTGGTTTTGCTTTTTCTTTATTATTATTTTTTTTTATATAAGAGAAAAAAGGGCTCAATATGTATTGTATCAAGGGAAAACATATGTTTTCTTCCCTTTTTTGTTTTTTGTTTTATTATTTAAATTTATTAATCTATTTTTTAAATAGTTATTGCAATCTAAAAACAAAACAAAGCATCTCAATATTATACTAGAACTCGATTTCAAGAATAATTTGATTTTATTATTTACAAGAGATTGAAAGATATATTGATTGAAAAATCTGGATTCTAAACCAATCTTAAGGCTAGTTCAAGGTCAATTGATTGATGGTTTTTATTATGATCCACTAGGTTTTTAATATATTGGTTCAAATGTAAAGTATAATCCTAATAAAAATATAATTAAATAAATTAAATACTTAATTTATTATTAATTCAATAATTAATTAATTTATATTTAAATATCAAGTGCACTATTTAAAAATATACCATTATACCTCAAATATTAAAAACAAATCACAAATGATTTACTTAATCTTTTAGTGATCAATTGCACAATGTAATTATTATCATTTCATCATGAATATTTTGCTTTTGATATCATAGCATAGGGTGTGCTTAGTTAAATTATATTTATTCTCAATAACATGACCATTAATTTTTTGAATAAGATTTGAAAGTCCTTTGAAATCTCATTCTACATATCTTATTCTACCCTATGCAAGGATTTCACAATAAATATTACTTGATAAAATATGAAATATTTTATTTAATTCATGTAAGGTGATTAATTATCTCTTTAATACTAAAATATCTTTATATAGTTTATATTATATCAATGTCTACTTGTTTGTTATTCTTGACTATGACAATATATAACAAGATCAAAACATAATATTTTTAATAAATAAAAATAACTTAGTGGTTTTAAGTCTAAAAATCACTTATATAATTTTTGTGTGAGCCTTTTTATGACACAAACGATCTTGTCATATAAAATTCTCATGTTGATCAATTCAGTGTATATATCATCTAATAAACACATACATATTAGTTCTAGATATCACTCATTCCTTAATTTATAAAATAATATAATATATATGAGCCTCAATATCTCAAATTATCATCAAGTTTTTATAAAACATTGACTAATAATTTTTAGAAACAATGTTATACTGTAATAAAAATTTAGTAATTATAATCAATTTATAATTTCTTTTGCAAAATATTTTTGTCAATGCGACTATCTTTACTGAATATTTATTAATCAAGCATTTGCTTCATTAATCAAATATAAGTGAAAATTAAAGATAAGGAAAAATATTTATTAATTATAAATATATATTGCATGTGGTGCCACATATAATCAACTAATTGGCTACAAGGTATATATTTTTTCTACAAGGTATATATATTCTTTAAAAAAAATTATCTTTATTCTATATTTACTAATCAAAGATTAGTTTTATTTATAAATAATAGATGAATGTTAAAGATAAAGAAAAGCCTTTATTAATTATAAGTATATTTTTTCATGAATAAAGATAATGTCATGTATAATCAATAAATTGATTGTATGACATATACACTAACAAAACAATTGTGTTTTTAACAAAAATAATCTCACCCTTGTATAAAAAAATGATTAAACAAAAAGACAAGAAAAAGGAAGAGAAAAAAAACCATCCTCATAACACATCTATTTTTCTAACAAAAAAGGGTAAAATAATAATAACATTATTTAAATCCATAGTTAGTTGAGTCTAGTTCCAAAGTAAAATTTTGAATTCTTTTATTTATTTGTGCACACGCACATATAAAATGTAAACATATTCATTTTAGGTTAGGTTTGAAATGAGATTTTGGCATAGACATGACAATATCCATATTTTATTTATTATCTTTTGGGTAAAGTTTTGAAGATTTATATCTAATTGAAAACAATAAGTATCTATAAAAATAATTTTATATAGATAAACTCATATAGATATATATTACGTTCATGTTAAACTATCTTATATAATTATAAGCTTTCTAATTGTAAAAGCTCAAATGCAACACTATTAAATTTAATTTTAAATTGTAATGTGATGGAAAATCAAAGAGAACTACTATGCTATAGATAAAAATAGTAGGGGGGTAAAACCCACCTATTCACTATTTATATGAATAATGAAAAAAAATATTTTTTTAATTTTAATTATTTTATTTTTTTTCTTGATTTTTTTAAATTTAATTCTTTCAATATTAGGTTTATACTGAGTTTTTTTCTTTAATTTTCATCATTGAATATTAAGTTAATTTTGAACTGGTCTTTATATTTTGTTTTAGTTTTTTTTATCTTTGAAGTTATCTTAATCATAAATAAATATTCTAATATTTAATTTGCGCTTAATTTTAGGAACATATATTTTGTTTTTTTGTATAATTAAATAAAAAATAGCTTTAACATATAGAGGTTAAAAGCCACCTACTTCATTATTCATATGAACAATGAAGCAAGTCCTCCATTATTTCTATCATTTTGTCTTTTTTTCTTAATTTCTTTAATGTCATCCTTTAGTACTATATTGTTATTGTGTTTTCTTATTGTTTTTTTCTTTTGATTTCATCATTCAATTTTTAGTTTATTTTAAATTGGTTAGTTATAATTTACTTGGTTTGCTTTTTATAAGATTATCATAGTCTCAAACAAACATTCTAATATTTGATTTATGCTTAGTTTTTAATTCATATATTTTTATTATCATATAATTAACTAAAAAAAATAAGAAAAAAAAAAGAATTATCAAACCTAGTTCACAATCCACATTTTTTACTTGTCATCGTGATTACCTTTTAACTCATCATGTTGACTAAGTAATGTCAAGACAAGTTATACATTTAATTTAAACCTCGAGGTAAAAAGTGAGGTGGGGGGGGGGGGGGCTAAGTTGTATTTAATAACAATTTTTAACAACCTTTTATGACCTTATATATATATATATATATATATATATATATATATATATATATATATAACTCACATCGGTGTATAAAACTAGTTATAGATTAAAGGGTAATAAGCAAAGATCAATATGGAGAAATGAAAATCAAGCTTCATCAAATTAAATTTTCATCCATATTTAAAAGAAAAGATAATTTTTGTTGTGTGTGTGTGTGTGTAATATGCTTGAAAGTTGCAAGTTACTTATTTTTTTATACATCTGAATTCATATGTATACATGCAAATGTATAGAAGTACATTTATAAAGCCTCTCAAAGTTTAAGCTAATAAATTAATTAGACTTTCTCTTTCCTTGATCACTCATTTTAAGACAACAAAATAAGTTTAATGAATCTCTCATTAAGTTTGTGCCCAAATCATCCTAAAATGTGATGATTGGGATTCATTTTGATGATCTTTTATTATGCTTCGATGTAGATATACCCAAGACTTTTTAACATTCATTCATCTTTTGTTGGTTATAAAGCTATTTACGTATACAAGCAAAACGACGTATGAACTTATACATGTAATTGTTTTTCAAAGTATTAGATTAGTTATATAACATAAATTGGTCCCCACGGGGAGTGACGTGATGTCAAAAGAATTGAGATGTGCATAGCAGGTCTCGAGTTCGAGTCAGAGTGTGTTTCTCTTGTAAAAGCATAGGACAATCAGGGTTTTACTCGCTTACCTGTGACTATAAAATGCACTTTCTGAAAAGTGGAATTTTCTCGAATCCAAAAAAAAGATAAAATATAAATTTAATAGTTATGATTATAAAGGCATATTAACTAAATAAAATATTGAGTGATAAAATACTAATGTTCTTACAAATTTAAATTTATAAGCATGCAAAAAAAAAACTCGTACACATAATAATATAGTTATAACATACGTTGTAAGCATATATTCAAACTTGTAATTGATATAAAATATAATTTCTAGCACGAATAATAGAATTATAGAATATATACTAAGTATATATCAATTAATATAAATTGAAGTCTTAGAATGAAAACCAATAATATAAAATCTATGTTTAAGTTAAAAAAATACTTATTAGTTGAAGTACTTTAAAATAATGAGGCTTTTAATTTTGTTATTAACAAATCATTTGTTCTTAAAACTTTATTGTTCCTCATTTGGTGCAACTATGATATTTGTAATAAGTTTTTCAAGACTTTAAGAACATTACCTTGTTTAGATGCACTTCCAAACAAGGTTCAATAAACAAAAAAGAAAAATAACATTTAATTATCCATTTTCAAAAATTGAAACTAAGATCTAGTTAAAAAAGAAATCTTAGAGATGAAATCTATGTTAAAAAAATAGAAGTGTTAAATTGAAAAAATAGGTGAAGAATAGTCATGAATATCTACACAAAATTCAATTCAAAATATTTCATTTTTTAAACATTTTTCTTTAATCCCCTTCTATAAAGAATATTAAAAAACATGAGCGGGTGAAATTCCTTTAATTTGTTTTTCAAAATATTGTAGAAAAAACAACTTTAACTTTATTCTTCATTCTATTTTTATTGAGAATATTAGGAACAATGAGTTGATGAGATTCTCCCACTAACAACTTTAATTATCTTTTAGGCACTATTGAAAAATTTATGAAAAAGCTAATTAAATTATAATTTCATACACTGAAACAAACAATTCTCTTTGCATTAAATATTCTTTTATAGACTAAAAACTCTAGCCTAAATGAGTTGTCCAAGCTTAAATCCTATTGTGCATAAAATCTCTCTTCTCCAAAATTTGAATGTTTTTAAGCATAATTTTAACTTTTAATTTTATAAACACTATGATTTCATGTGGGCTTAACTTGACTAAATGAAGTTAACGGGCTTTTTTCTCTCTCCATTAATTGAATTAATAATCCAAGGGTAAAGTTAGTGTATTTTCCTTTCCATTATATAGGCCATTTCTTCTTTGTTTTCTATTTATTTGAAAAGGTGAGCTAGTCATATTTTGACTAGCATGATTCACAAGTTACAGGAATTTTAATAACAAAAATGGTGTAATAAATGTCTATTAATAATAAAAAAAAAAATCAAGAGCAACCTGCATGCCCTAATGTAATTGTTTGGTGAAAATTATAAATGATTACAATTATAATACTTCTTCAATGAATAAATTAACTTTTACAATTGCTTCGCGCTAAACCTAATATATTTTTACCAAAACTTATTAAATTTAGGTGATAAATACTATTCGAACATGTTGATTTTTTTATATATAATCAATAAACTTTTCAAAGTAATTCATCTTGTTAATTTTGTAAAGAAATTTCTTGTTAACATATGAGTTTACTCATAGAAGGATTTCTTTGGATACAACAACTAAAATGCTTAATTTTAGTACACAAATTGCTTGGTAAATAAAGAACCCCTCTAACATTTAGCCATCCATATATATTTGGAAAATCCAAATCACCAACAACTAGTTTATACTTGAATGCAAGTTAAATCCAATGAGCTTAAAAAGAAAAAGAAGAAGACAAAAAAAAATCACCCACAACTAGTTTATACTTGTTTAAAAGTTAAATCCAATGAGCTTGAAAAAATATAAAGAAAAAGAAGATGACAAAAAACTAGTAATGTAGAGGTATTTTGTAAGCTAAATTTCTTCTTTCCTTACTAAACTCTAAAATAAACAATAATTAAGATGTTAATTAATTAATTAATATTATTAACAAAAACTAACAGAGATAATATTATTTTACTAGTCCATACCTCACAAAATATTATTCATCACAATACTATATTTTATTTTATTTTCTTTTAATTTTTTTATAATATTATATTCAGCATTTGATTTATTGAAGATTGAGTTTTATATGGTTATCATAGTCTCATGACTTATGTTATGAGTTTGACAAGTTAATCATGTTGACTCAAATAACTTTAGTTAGTGTTTATTTTTCAATTCTATGCTCCAATGTTTGTTTGATTATGAATTAAACTTCTTAATTTTTTTTATAAGATTATTTTGATCTCACAATCTAGGTCACATCTTATGCAGGTGAACCTATGTAGACTAAAGTCATTTCACTATATTTTTTTTATTAATGTTTTTTTAATTCTGTTATTCAACCATGATTTTATTGGGTATTAAACTTTATAATTTATTTTAATTTCCTTTCTATGAGGTCATCTTATTATCATCTTAGTCGAATTATTATTTTATTTTATTTTCTATAAGGCTATCTCGGTGTCGTGACATGGATAATGAGTTTGATGGGTTAAACTAGGTTATCTTGGGTCATTTTTTTAATCTTTTTTTATTGATATATTTTTATAAAATTTTACTATTCAACATTGGATTGATTGAAACTAAGTTTTATAATTTGTTTTGATTTATTTTCTATGTGATTATCATAGTCTTATGACTTGGATAGTGAGCTTGAGAAGTTAACTTTGATTATTGTTTTTAAAATTTTATTCTTTAATATTAACCCATTAGAGCAACTGGACAAATATCTTCCATTTTACCGAGAATGAGGGTATTTATTGATAAGGATGAGGAGGCTTTGAGATTAAGGTTTTCGTTTTAATGAGTTTGAGAATGGAGGGTTTCAAGATTAAGAAGGTGTTTGAGATTGTGGTGCAACTGGAAATTGCAAAAAAATTGAGGGTTTGGATGTTTTGTTAATCTAGAGAAGTTGGAAAAAAAAAACATGTGGGCCCACCGCAAAATTTTACTCAATCAGTATTTAACAAAAAGCAACAATTTGTTGCTTTACATGCATTTCTTGAGGAGAGAATGTTGGGGGCTGGGGTTATTTTTTAGTTTATTATTAATTATATTTTCATATAAAAAAATATATTTTTAATATTAATATAATCTAAAAATTAATTAAAATATAAATAAATATATTAGAAGAAGATCACAATATAATTTTTGTCTTATAATCCTAATTTTGTTTCAGATGATATTTTATCATATGTTGTTCCAAGATTGCAAAGGCCTTCACATATGAATTTATAGTTAGTGATGAAATAACAAGTAGTTTGATGAGAGAATGAAAACAAATATCTAATTTATTTGAATTATTAATTACATTTTATTATTATAATTATTAAATATTTAAAAAACAATATATATACATACATACACTTTAAAATAATTTCACAAGTTGAAAGCAATATAAAAAACTTGGTAATCAAATACTTCACCTCAAATTCAACCACAGTTTTAACCAAACACTTCAAAAATTATTTTGAATCTAAATGGTTTTCATGAAAGTATTTTTTAAAAATTTTAACCACAAAAATAAAAATAATATCAAATACACCCTAAATAAATACGCGAAAAGATGTATAAGAGAAATTGGGTTCTTGGTGGAGCAAATTGTTTGTAATGAGAGAGATAGATATTGAGCCCACAGCTTCGGTGGTTAATGGGTTTGGGGAAAATAAGGTGGAGTTGCAAATTGGGAATCAGAAGAAGCGGAGAAAAGGGTTGATTGCTCAAGAGATCGCAGAAACTTTTATTACAATACCTAAGGATTTTTGGTGTCCGATGTTGTTGGATTTGATGCGAGATCCGGTGATAATTTCAACTGGGCAGACTTATGATCGGAATTCAATATCTAGGTGGACGGCGGAAGGGCAGATACTCATGAACACTCGCCTTGTTCCAGACCGGGCTTTGAGAACTGCTGTCTTCTACAAACTCTGTTGCGCAAGAGAATTCTATAACAACAATACTCATTTTTTTGTATGGATAATAATTTTATTGATAAGCAATGGATAAAATAAAAATATTATCAAACTTAATAAAACTTAATATATATATATATATAAATTTCACAAATGGATAACAATATAAAAAATAATAATTAAATATATACAATTGTTTTTTATTAAAACTCAAACTCAATCATTATAAATCTCAATTAAAAATATTTTTATAAAACTATTTATTTTAACCTCAACCAAACACACGTTTAATCAACTATCAACATTAAAAATATATAAATATTTTAAATAAATGATGTTTATGCTTATTTTTTTTATAAAATTATATAAAAATAATATTTTTTAAAATTTATTTGTAATATTAAAACATCAAAACAATACAAAATATTATTAATAATAAAAATTACTTAAAAAGATTTTTAAAATATAAAATAAACACACCATACAAAAAAGTTGCAGTGTATCTCTCTCTCTCTCTAATCCATGTTTTTTATTGTCCCTCTCTAGAAAGAGAAAGCAAGCAAATGGCAGCAACCCCACCAGCACTGGCAGTTTATGGAGGACTGCCAGCAGCAAAGGTGGCATCACAAGCTTATTTAGAGGCCATTAAAGATACAAGGGTGTTAATTGCTGATATTTGCAAACAGTTCTATAGCCATGGATGGGTTTCTGGGACTGGTGGTAGCATCACCATTAAGGTTCATGATGATACTATCCCTAAGCGCCAACAATTTATTCTCATGTCCCCTTCTGGTAATACTAATATTCTGGTTTTTAAGGGTTGGCTTATGTGTTAAAAGTTAGTATTTTTATGGATTCTTGATTGGATTTGTTAATGTTTGTGGCTGGTTATGTGGTTTTGGTTTCTGGGCTCTTTTTTCTCTCTTCTTTCTCTTAGCTTACTTTGATTGTGCTGTGCTGTATTTCTTCTTTTTTCCTTGTGTGTTTCTATCAATTTAATTTTCTTGTACTCGGTGTTGGTACTTCATTGTATTTTCTGTGTATTTTCATGGCTTGTTGTTGAATACTGGGAATTTTTTACGTTGAATATTTGTTGTAATTGAGCAGGAGTGCAGAAGGAGAGAATAGAACCAGAGGACATGTATGTCTTAGCTACAAACGGGTCTATATTGTCCTCGCCATCACCGAAACCTTACCCACGCAAGCCTCCCAAATGTTCTGATTGTGCTCCTCTTTTTCTGACGGTATTTGGTTGTCTTCTACTTGATAGCACATAAAGAATGGAGTTTGAGTTGTTATCAATAACTGTCAAATCTGAATCAATGGTTTATTATTAGTGCAATGTTGCACAGTAATAAAACAATAGTGAGTTCCTATTTGATTTGTTTTAACATTTGCTATATGGGATGTTCTGGTACTCTAAGCATAATTTTTGCTTACAACTTAAATGTTGTGTCTCTTTAAATTCGTACTTGTGATGGTAGTCATGATGCTATATTTATTTTCTAGTTACTAAAAGTTAGTGATTGGTCACTGTTACAATGGAGAAAAAATATAATGAAATGGCAGATTTCATGCGCTTTTTAGGAGTTGCAGCGTAATCTCATATTCAGATTAACATGATAAGATGAAATTTCACTTTTTCTTCAGTGTCACAAATAACATTTATTCTGGTGTAATGCAGGCAGGCATATGACATGCGTAGTGCAGGAGCTGTCATTCACAGTCATGGGATAAAATCTTGTCTTGTGACAATGATCAATCTGTTAAATGAATGAGTGTTCTCCAATCCTATAGCTCATCTTGACCATACTGAATGATGACATTACCTAAGCATGATCCACTAAATAATAAAAAGTCAGTTTGTTGTTGTTGAGATGGTTTGTTATTTGTGATCTGAATGTAAGTTTTGTGATAGGGGTGTTAGGGGAAGTTTATAAAATCAGAAGAAACATGTAAAAAGCCAGGAAAATTGGAATAATTCATTAGAAGCAAATAGGCAGTGAGCATGAAACATCAAATCCAAACTGGTTGATGAGATACATAGGTAACCTGCAGTTGCAAAACAATTGCCATATGGTACCGTTAGATTTTTACTAATAGAGCAAGTGAAATTAACTATATATATATCATGGCCTTCCTGAGAATTCAAGATGGGTGGTTTTCTTGATGTTGTTATTGCTGAAAAACTATCAGTATTGTCATGTCCGAAAAACAACTATTAGCTGTACAAAGTTGTTAGAAGAGGATTTGCATTGTGTTTGGTTGTCCATGTATCCTGAAAAAACAAATCTTGTCGTCATGCATTATTAAAAAAATTGTGCACAACATCACCTATGATTTGTTTCTTCAACTACTACTCTTTTCTCACTGCTTCTTCTTCTTTCAACATTTATAGATCACCCATTTGGAGGTGATAAGGAATTCAAGGGCACGACTATTATGATGAACTTGTTGTCCCAATAATAGAGAACACTGTTAGAGAATAATATAAATCATATTCTGGGGCCTCACCTAACAAGCATAAGCTTTTAGGTGAGTTGGTCATTAACATTATATCAGAGCCTTGTTGGCCCAGCGGTCATGAGTTTGAATCTGAACACCTCATTCTATTTGATAAAAATCAAGCACAAGGTACAGTGGGTCTGTGTGCAAGTTTCAAGCCCAAATGACTTTCATTTTGAGGGTGTGTGTTAGAGAATAATATAAATCATATTTTGGGGCTTTACCTAACAACTTAAACTCTTAGATGAGATGGTTCCTTAACAAACACAACCTATGAAAACGAGTTTGTATATTCTCTTACTAAAGCTGCATGTTCTTTTATTTGTTGGCATCTATAATTTGTAGCTTGGTTTCTAACATTTGACTTTCTATGCTCATCTGTAGAACAAAAGATACTTGGAGAGCAACTAATCAAATATTCCTTATGAGCTGGACCTCACCATGTGTAGATCTGTTGTCTCATCATATATTTATTGAAGAAATTTGTGCTTGTTTCCTCATTCCATTATTCTGCTTGATTATCTATGCTGATGGATGATTGTTTCAGTGATCTCTTGATTATTATTCCTTAGTAGCTCATAATCACAATGACGAGTGGCATAACCAAAACCGACCCTAGCTAATTAGAACATGCCTTCGTCGTAGTTTGTGGAGAAAGAATGCATTCTTTGAGAAAATTTTCTTTGATCCCCAGTTCTTTGTTTATTCAGTGAGGTATGCTGTAGACAACTTAGAATGCACTAATATGTTTCAGATTGAAGAGTACCCAAAAACAACAACTGTGCTTGTTCGCAACCATGGTATATATATATATATATATATATATATATATATATATATATATATATATATATATATATATATATATATATATATATGGGTAGACTCATGGATCAGTGCCAAAACCTAGGTCTGTGCCTGCTATTGAAGGATTTGAATGAAGTTGGCAACTGCACAGAAAATTCATTATTTTTATTTGTTGTTGTTAGTTGACTGTTCTGCTATTAAGTGTCCACTATTGCTTAAGAATGTTGATCAACATGATCATTGTTGTAAATTTTAGTGATGAAGGGCCAAATCAATCATAAAAAGTTATTTGTCATCAGTTGATCAATCATAGAAGTTACCTATCATTAGTTGATTTTAGCTAGCTATTTTTGAAATGCTGTGAATCTAAAGTGACTTTCAAATTCTTAATCTTTGAATCACATGTTAATTTCCTTCTGTCGGTGGAGGTGAAGAGAAAAGTGAACATGGGCAAAGCTTAGGCTGCTTCAAGTATTGCACTGATATTGCCATTGTTTCTGGAATTCAATAGATATTTGACTTGGGACGCCATTCAAACTATTGATAAAATGTTGAAATAACTTTAGCTATGCAAGGGATTCATTGGATCTCTTGTTAAAAGATTTCTTTTCAAGTTTCTTATTTTTGTTTACTGCTCATAATCTTAACCCCCCTGTCTCCTTGTTGCTATATAATTTCCTCTAATTCACTATAGCAGAAACCTTAGAAAGTTTGTTGATTGAACCTTTAAATTGGTGTTATTTTGCCAATCAAGGAAAACCCCAGGATATACAGCAGCTTGAAATTTTGAGGGAGAAATATTTTTGAGATAATATATTTGTATGGTTCAAACCCAAAACTAGCTGCATGTGTGTGATCCTGTATCCTCAATTCCTTACAGACAAGTTTTGATTCTACATAATTTTTATATTTCCAAATGATCAATTCATATATATTTTTTCTTTTATCTCACTGCTGTTTGGAGCTATACTTAAATTGGTCTCAAATCTTTCAGGCTGAATGTTATCACTATTTGTTTGATGATGCTATAAAACTTCATCAAATGACCCTGGATTGGTCCACCCCAAACCATGGCCCAATTCAAAAGTTCAAAGGAGTTTTAGGCTGTAATGGAAATGTAAAAATGATGGTTAAGGCAGGCATGGACAATTCAGATAATGGAACTGGGCCATTGCCGGTAAGCTCTTAAAACGATGTCTCCATCATTATTGATATTCTCTGCATCTTAATTTTGACGCATGTTACACTGAATTAACAAAAACTTGTGATTTATGTTGGCCCCAGACCCTTGTGGGATGAAATCTGCAACACTTTTGAATTTTTTTCTGTTATCATTTGTTTTCTGTCACATCAAATAAACATTTTTATTCTTCACTTGTTTTTGTTGCAGCGTTGCATTGTTCTTGACATTGAGGGAACTACTACTCCAATAACATTTGTTGCTGATGTTCTCTTTCCATATGCCCGTGATAATGTTGGGAGGCATTTTTCTGCAACATACAAGACTGCGGAAACTCACGATGATATAAAGTTGTTGCGCGCACAAGTAAGAATCATTATTAAAAGTTTTGGTATGCTAGCAATTAATTGCTGTACCAGATTGATTATGGTTTCTATTGCTTGCTGCTGGTGAAATTGTAACATTGATCTTTTGAAATTTGAGTGCAACAATGGTCAAGATTTCTATTCATTCACGGGGAGTGTGTCAAGAAGTTAGTTGCTAATAGTGTGAAACTTAATGCCCTCCTTTTTCCTTCTGAACGTCAATGGTAAAATGTCTGAGGTTGTTGTGAACAAGAAAAAAGAGAGAGAAGCACACCAAATAGTTGAACTGGAGAGAAAAGATGGCAACTCATTCTGTATTGGACAAGG
Source organism: Salix exigua (assembly GCA_032356905.1). Taxonomy (NCBI): domain Eukaryota; kingdom Viridiplantae; phylum Streptophyta; class Magnoliopsida; order Malpighiales; family Salicaceae; genus Salix; species Salix exigua. The sequence goes on from CM063598.1 coordinate 3,079,304, forward strand.
ACTTTTTAGGAACATAATCTCAATAGTTGGCCTTAGAATTTTGGATGTTCCAGAAAGAAGTGCAAATAATCTGTCAATCTTAGAAAATGGAAAATTCAGCTAGTAGAGATGGATATCTGGACTTGTAGCATGTGATTGTGATGTAGTCAATTGGCTGATGGAAACTCTCCCTTGCAATGCTTTTAATTTTACCTTAACTAGTCAGCGCCCAATAAATTGTATGAATTCCTTTTGTATTGCTCAAAACTGTATAAAGTGGATTTGGATGGCCAAGCTTAGCACTTCTTAGTCTCTTTTTTTATCTAAGGAGTTGATCGTTGCTTGTAATTTATGAGTTTAGTAGTTCAGGGACTTTGGAAATATGTTGACATGAGCTGTTAAATCTGTTATTGTAGGTTGAAGATGACTTGAAACAAGGTGTTGATGGTGCTGTTCCTATTCCAACAGATGATGCTGGGAAAGAGGAGGTAATTGCAGCTTTGGTTGCTAATGTGAAAGCAATGATAAAAGCAGATCGAAAGATCACTGCATTGAAACAATTACAAGTAAGTATTCAGAAACGTAAAGTTGGTAACCAATAGATATGCTTGGTATAAAATTTTACCTGTAATATTAAAATTTATTGAAGCAGGGTCATATATGGAGAACTGGATTTGAGAATAATGAACTGGAAGGGGTAGTTTATGATGATGTTGCAGAAGCATTGGAGAAGTGGCATGCTTTGGGCATAAAGGTTCTTCCTATTTCTATTTTTCAACATTTATCCATTTAGTTTTTATTTATGCTAGCATGAAATGTCACAGTTGCACTTTGGTTTCCACCTGTCAATGTAGCTAAATACCCATCAAAGCAAATTCTCACTTCTCTATGATTGATTCAAACAGTAATTTCTTAAGATCACATGCCCATTTTTATCCTGAAATTCTCCATTACTGTGAACTGTTACCGTTGTAGACAGAAGAATGTTAGTGCTGCATCTCAAGTATTTTTTATTATTAACTGGTCCCTAATTGTATTTACATCTGAAGTGATGCTGCGACATAATGGCTCCTTGGATTCTGTGTTAGATAGCTATTCACTCAAGTTGTTAAGAAGTGTTAGAGCATCTCCAACCGATGAGGCATCCAAAAAGCCAAAGTTAAAAAACTGTCCTTTTACCTTTTGTTTTTAGTTTTCTCTCCTCCAACACAAGAGGTATTTGAGTAGGTAAAATGACTATTCTCATCGGCAACTGCTATTTTTACATGTTTTAACACTAGGGTTTTTGTATTGAATTTGAATTATTTATATTTTTACAGAAAATAGATCTTGGATACTCACTAGGGCTTTTTGGATTTTCCATATCATATAAAATTAACCAATAAAATGTTTCTGGTACTTTTTTTATTATTTAAATATAGTACAAAATTTAATAATTATAATGTTTGAGGGTTTTTTTAAAAGTAATTATTCAATTATATGACTTACTCATATTAATTGTATAATTATATGCATAATTATAAGAGCAACTCCAATGCAAAAAGGCATTTTAGAGAGCTAAATTGATGAAATAGCTTTTTGAATAGTACATTATTGAAAGAGAACCCATTTCCAACATTATATGTACAATATATGTACATTATTTTATCTTGTAGTTCTCAAATCTAATCTTAACCAACGCCTACACAAACCCCAAATCACCACCATTAGTAACATAAAAATCAAGAAACCAAACCAATAGCACCAAAAATGAAACAGAAAGAATGCACATTGCTGATAAGTTCACGAAGAAAGATTTCCTTGTTGGAATAGAATGTGTTGATGATCAACCTCAGGAGCTGGTTGATCTCTGCTTCGAATGCGAAGGTCTTTGCTTCTCCCATTTGCACGTCTGCCATTATCTTTACACGCACACAAACAAAGCTAGAGTTTTTATGATCTTATTTTTTCGACATCAAAGTATTGCTTGATTAAGGTTTTTATACTAGCTCATGGGTTCTTCTTGGTTAATTAGCTTGAACAGTATTCCAACAATATATGTACATTATTTTAGCTTTTAGCTTTTCTGTTGAAATATGTAGAAATAGCAGCTGAATAGCCATTTTAGCTATTCAAATGGCTCTTGCGTTGGAGAAGATAAAACTAAAAACAAAAGCTAAAAGTACAGATATTTAGCTTTGGCTTTTTTGATGGCTAATGGGTTGGAGATGCTCTTAGATTAAGTATTAAGTTTAAATATGAAATTCCTTGTACAGATAGCTATAATGGATATAACACTGTAAAAAGTTTGGAATATTAAGCAATCTGTTACATGCAAAATACAATGCAATTGCTATCTGAACATTAGGGATGGGAAGGGCACCCAAAAGTAGAAATAGACAAATAAGAATTGGAATATATGAATAATAGTTGTTAGTGGCACTGAAGAGCTGGAGATCCATTGTATAAATGCATGCGAAGGGATGGCCCTTGAAATAAAAATACCTGGTTCCTTGAGCTGATTGATTGTGACTCTAAGGTTTCCGTTTGCCAGATTAGACTCAATTCCTTGACTATGTATATTATCTTTGTGCCATTATGTACCGTTTCTATGTTGCCTCAGGTATACATATATTCTAGTGGAAGCAGGCTGGCACAAAGACTTATATTTGGAAAGACAAACTATGGAGACCTGAGAAAATATTTGTCTGGATTCTTTGACACCACTGTGGGGTAAGTTTTATAGATTCTTCCCAAGTTCCATTTCCAGTTAATTTGGACTTTAATAACACTCTTAACTCCTGTGTCTTGCAGGAATAAGAAAGAGACACGCAGTTATATTGAAATCGCAGAGTCACTTGGAGTTGATAAACCATCTGACATTTTGTTTCTGACAGATGTTTTTCAAGAAGCCGTAGCTGCAAAAGCAGCAGGTAACAAGTTACCTTTAGTTTTCTATTTTATAAAATGCTGCAAGACTGGTAGCAAGATCATCCCAGTGCATCATTTCACTACTAGTTTCGAGTTAATCAGCTCAATGGATTTCTTACATTTTTTCAGTCATTGTTTTGAGCGTTAGGAATGAGGCAATGTTAGTTGAACCCCCGATAGCCCCTAATTACAGATCATGTCACTGCCTACAAGCTGTAGCTGAATTGCATGGAGTTTCCCAATTTGCAAAGTAAACACATTCATGTTACTTACAGCTTGTCAAAAAGAAGCTAATCTACACCGGTACTAAGTGTTATGAAATGGCATCTATGGAAGTTTACTCATCTCCATCAATAAATCTTGAGTTAAGAGCAGATATTTGTTCTGTAAACTGAGCTCTAGATCTCCAGCTGCACGTGTGGTAAAAGAAAAGGCCATCCTCTTTCATGCTATCCTTCGCATTGATATTTGAAATTTCATGTGTATTTCAGGTTTGGAGGTGATGATTTCTATCCGTCCGGGAAATGCGCCCCTTCCAGATGATCATAGTTTCAAAACGATCACCTCTTTCACTGAAATCTGAGCAGATTTGTACACAACATTTATCATGCTAAAAAAACAAGTTTTGATTTGAAATCTGAAAGAAAGTATGCACCAGTCTTGTTGCAAATGTATGATGTATCATTCTTTACTCGAGCATAAATAAAACGAGTTGTTTATAGTAAAATGAGCTCTAAAATTCTCAGCGGCACCCCCACAAGCTGGTTTCATCTCCACAGCTCGATTTTGCACATTGCGATGTTCAACACCTAAACTGCAGGTTGAGGCAATTGATTTTGATTATTCAGACTGGTAGGAGCTGCAAAAAATTATGTATTGTCCTGGTTTCAACCTCTTCAAATCCACCCAGATAAATAAATTAGTAAATGTTACTAAAAATCAACTGAGTTGATCGTTAGAGTTTAGCAACTTTTTTTTCTTTTTTACATCATATATATATATGATGGTTGGATAGGGTTTGATTATCATTATCTCGGAAAAGAGAAACACAAACAGTTGAGAGAGCTGCCATCATGTAGATGATTTTTTATTTTATTTTTCGTATACCAACAATTTTGATGAATTTAGCGAGTGCTAAATGCAATTTTTTGAAGCATATGAAAACATTGATCATCATCAATAGTTGGAAAAAAAAAACCTTTGTTGAAATCCGTTGTGCACTCTTCGTTTCTAGCTTTGTATCTAATTATTGCTGTGACCACTTTGTTAGATAATTTAAAACGAAATTGAAAACATATAATAATATTATTCTGACCACTTGGCAAACATGATCCTTCACTTATAATGCCAAAGATTGGACTACGACAAATTCAAAGTTTTTCTAATCTTCAATGGAAAATATCCAGACCCTTCAAGTTTTTAAGTTTATCACTATCTGTGGGCTGAGGTCATTCCCTTCGTTGTGGTCGCAGATTCTTGTTGAAGGATTCAAAGAATGTTTGATTAATCTAAATGGTGGCCACACATTCGCTACTATTTTCCAGGATAAGTTTATAGCTTTTCTTATGAAATATATATATAAATCAGGGTTTCTATATATGAGATAACAATAGACACAGGTAACGACTAAACATTGCTTAAGACTCGCACAAGTCAGCAGCAACCGGAGAAATGTGATTAGAACAGTTGTTGGACCCTAAATTTTTGATTATTTTGTAGCTGTAGTGCTCCAAGGTATGGTTGGCCTGAAAATTCAATGGTGATGCTGTGGTGTGGTAAAATACAAAATAATATAAATCATATTCCGGATCTTAAGCTTAAGTTTTTAGGTGAGATGGTTCCCTAACATGGTATTAGACCCCAGCAGTCACGGGTTCGAATCTCGCTACCCTTATTCTATTCGATAAAAATCAAACACAAGGTAGTGTATGTATATGCAAGTTTCAAATGCAAAGGATTTTTATTTAAAAAAGGAGGTTAGAAACTAATATAAATCATATTCTGAAATATCATCAACATATTCAAAGACGAGATGATTAATTAACCTACAGTATTTATTTTGCAGTGGTGACCTCGTGGTCTGTGGTGGCCCAGAACAAGGACTGCACACAACCACAGAGCAGCACGCAATGGACACCACCACCACCATCAAAGAGATGTGGTGGTGTATAGATCTGCACTTGGTGGGCCAAAGTTTGCTCATCTGAAGTCTTGATCAAATAATTTATTCGCCATTCAATCATATGGGCAAGAGGGAGTGGATGTATTCTGCTAGTTTTTTCAAAGAGAGACAAAATCATTCAGACAAAATAATGTATCTTTGAGGTTTCTCTTCTTTTTTCTCAGAAACACTAGCAGAGGCACTGCAGATGCATAGTTTTCCATACTTTGAAAAAAACTAGGCCAAGAAAAGTGGACTCGGCGATCTGATCCATAGATATCATTGCAAATATTCCATAGCATGCATACATATATATATATATATATATATATATATATATATATATATATAGTATTTGTATCTTTGTGGGACATTAATATCAAGTCAGAACTTACGATGAGCAGCCCCAGAAACTGCCCTTTGCCAGGTCCCCAAGAAGGTGTCCAAAGTTGCTCAACTTGCAAAAAAAACTAGTACAAGAAGATCACGGATGGTCTGTCAAATAATGTTAATTCAACTACAGGTTTAAGAGGTAAGTTAGATTTTAAAATATATTTTTTATTATTTTTTAATATATTTTTTCAAATAAATTTTTTTAAACTTTAAATTTACAGAGACTCGTTTGATTTTTATCAAATAGTAGAATAAGGATAGTGAAATTTGAACTAGTGATAGTGATCATGGGATCAATAAGACTATGATATCATATTAAAAAATTATTTTATTTAAAAATTTTAGCTTGTAAGACTCAAAATATAATTTATATTATTGTCTAGATAAATAAATAATACAGATACAATGAACGACGAAGTAAACCTTAAAAGAAAGTCCCTCCCATTTTCTCTGCTCTTCTTTTCTTTCGTTGTTCGGCTCGTGCTCTATTTTTTCCTTCCCTTTCAATCATCATAATCATAACAAGGTCCACTCTCTTTTCCCTTTTATCTATTTTTTCTACCCTCTCTTGCTCAACATATTCAAATTTACAAAGAAAAAGAAAGAAAAAAAAGAGTTAGAAACGAAATAATAACATTGCATGATACCATAGAAATCGAGAAGTTCTAGCCAAGGACAATGACCTCAGTTCCTTCTTGAAAGAAGCAAACTGAGATAGTTCATTAACTTCTGGTGTTCCTTTACACGCACGCCCTTGACAAATCACCTGGGGGGTGATATGATTCCTGAAATTGGAAATTTGTTGAGGGAGGTCATGAATTTGAATTCGTGTGAGTTTGTGTTCAAGTTTCAAGTCTAAAGAGTTTTTACTTAAAAAAATGTGTTAGAGAATAATATAAATCATACTCTGGAATCTCACCTAATAACATAAATTTTTAGATGAGATAGTTATTTTTCCAGATGATACGATAAAAAAATCAGAAAACGTAAAAAGACGAGAAAACCAATAAAAAAATAGCATGATGTTGTATTTATGACATTAATGGTAAATAATATGTACTATTGATCAGCTGTTCTGATCTCAGTATTGTATAGATTGCATTTCTACTGTGCGATCTCTCCCTTGTACTTTTGTTTTTCCTGTTCTGTCAATAATATAAATGTTCAGAAAACTGTGGGTGGGTGAACTTGATCGTTGAACATCTAGTTGGTGGGCCATTTTAGGACAAAAATACCATCCTATGAGAGAGCTTGATTAGCATCCCTAAGTGGAGATTGACCTGATTAATTAAGTTAACAGGACCAAATCAAGCATTACATTACATTACATGGGCAAATTTGCAGAACATATTTTATACTCATCTCACAGACAAGTTGATTAATTTTTTGGAACTTTCCTTCAACATCAAATGCACTATTTTGCCACTAAACATTGTTATGTTGTCTACTCCAACAATGATTGAGCACACCACCCAATTTTTATTTTTATTTCTTTTAAGTATTTTAAAATTATTTTTATTGAGTTATCTTAATCTCATGACATGAATTACAAGTTCAACGAGTTAACCTGGTTGAGTAATTTTCTAATTTCAATCTTTAATATTGCTTTAATTAGGCTTCATGATTAGTTTTATTTGATTTCTATTAGGTTATTTCATTCTCATGACATGAGAAAATGCAAAATTGGTTAACCTAAGTTGATTCAAATTTTTTTTTGTGTGTGGTTTTTAATCAAGTTTTCCCCCATGTCATCATTCAATATTGAGTCAATTAGGAATTAAAACTTCATAATTATTTTGATTTTTTTCTATAACAATATCTTAGACTTATGATCAAGTTCACGAGTTTTAGCATTGTAACCACATTTAAATCATGTTGTTTTAAGATGTTATCTCAATCTCATGTCCTTTAATATTGAATTTGTTTTTATTGAGTTGTCCCCGTCTCATGACATAAATTGTAGGTTTGATAGGTTAATTTAGTTGAATCAATTTTCATCTTCTTTTCATCATTTAATAGAGTTTGATTGGGAATTATACTTAATGATTTATTTCAGTTTGATTCTCATAACATTAAATTGATTGAAAACTAGGTTTTATAATTTATTTTCTATGAGTTTATCATAGTGGAGGTTATAGGTTATAGATTTGATATGTTAATCCGAGTTAATCTCAGTAAATTTACAAGGTCAATCAGATCATATAGAGTCGATCTCTGCACAATTTAAATTATTTTTTCACTAAAAAAATATTAACAATATTTTAATATTTTCTTAAGTTCAAGAAAAACTTAACCTAATACAGAACCTTGCACGAGTCAATAACCTAGTATCTACTATTAATGGGTCATTAAGAGAGAGGAAAGGAGAACTCATACATGTAAAAGATCAAAAAAAAAACTATAGTTCTAAAAATCTGTCGAAAATCAGTAATCTACACACAAATACATCCAGTCAACTTCATTTACCCTTGTTGATATATAGTCCTAAAGAACAAAATGTGAAGAAAGGAAATTCACCTAAATAATTTCATATAATGATAAAATATAGTACCCAATTATTAGAAAATTTACTTGAAAAAAAGATAGGAGAGGAAAAGGGAAAATGGTTAAACAAATAAATTAAAGGCTTTACCATATTTGATGAAAAGAGAGATCAAATTGTACAATTGAACACCAAGATTTCTACCTCTCCCTCAAAACCATCCATGGCCCATCATCAATCCTTTTGACTTGAATATTCTCATGAAGAAGAGCCCGAGACTTTTGGTGAAGTTACAGGAAAAAGTGACAGCAACTGAGGCTCTGAATCTCTAGGAGTAGAGATAGGCGATGGATGCAAATAAAAACCTTTCTCTGCTATTGCTCTCTCCTCTTCCGATGATGAATTCCCTAAAGAAGGTGAGCTCTTGTTAAAAGGGTCTTCATTTAATGGGGTTACAGGGCTAAGTGTAAGTTTAGGGAAGTCAAGCAGGCTTGGAGACAAGATCTCTGGTTTGTTTCTCGGTGAAAACCCAGAAACTGGGGAAGCGCTACTACTGTTGGCAAAACTAGGCAGCAGAGTGTTGATCATGAGGCTGTTTTTGAAGCTGTTGTTTCTTCTCTCATAAAGTTTGAAGCTGTTTTGTTGTCTCTTGGCCGGCATGTTCTTGATAGGAGGGATGGTGTAGTTTCTTGAAGTTTGACCCGGCGTTACGGGTGGATCTTGGGTTGTCTTCGAGGAAGCTTGTTTTGCTGTTTCTGTTGAGCCAGTGAGCATCTGAACAACCTGTTTGAAAGTAGAAGTGTCTGCTTGGACAAAGGTTGTTGGGTAAGGGTTAGTGTCAGATCTGGACATGGGGATTGGAGTGATTGGCGAGCTGTGAATTTGGACCCCATTGTTGCTTCCAACGCCACGAGGCGAGTTTATTGGAGATGGGTTTCTGGTTTCTCGAAATCTCGCGGAGGTTTCCATCGAAAATTGTCCTGCCTACCCACCCACCCTCCCTCCCTTAGCTCTCTTGCTGATTTCCTCTGCCACCACCACAGCGCCGCCCTTAAAAAGAGAGAAAGAGGGAGGAGGAGTAGAGTTTTCAGGGAGGTGTGTGTGTGAATATAAGAGTGAAAAACAAGGTTGGGAGAGAGATGAGGTAAAAGGGCTAGCTGGTTTCCTTCCCTTGCAATGTGTAATTGTGTATATCGCTGTAGTGCTTAGAGAGAGCCAGGACACGAAAAGAGAAGATAAAAAAAGATGCATATATCTTCCACCTCCCTCTCTCTCTCTCTCTCTAGACTCTGTGTTCTCTACCTTTTGGGCTGGCTATTTCCACCCAAACCAAAATGTATTTTATGCTCTTTTTGTGGGATTCATCGGCTGAGGCCTGGGAGAAAATGGCCAAGCTTTTTGGGATTATAAAAAGATGGGAAGGGTGTTGGCTGTATTTGGAAGTTTTGGCCAGCAGCATCAGTCCCAAGTTTTTCCCTGGAATCTCAACGCGCAGAGGCCAGGATGGCTACATTAATGTGCGTGGCATTGACTTCAGCACCCCCCCGAATGAACAAACAACCATGCGTTCTAGATATGGCGCGTGCCCTCACGCTCCATATCGCCTCCACTTGATCGGATCCCTTTCCTTCCTGTCATGTGTGCGCTGGCCGGTAGCCAAGTGCTTGGATAATCAATGTACATCTCCAAATTTCTGTTTTTTCATTTGGATAAAGTCACGGGAATTAATAATTTCACTGTACAATGCCCCCGCGTTTCGCCGCGGGCGGCACAATGTTTTTTTCAATATAAAAATATTAATTGTATGTATTTTTTTTATTATAATATAAATTTAACTGAAATAATAAATCTGTACAGAATTCATGTCAAGTGCAAGTTTTCTATAAAATATATGAATTTAAAATCGATATAAATTTATCTGTTTAGTAGTTTCAAATGAAATAACCAACATAAATTTATCATCATCATTAAAAAAGCAAGAAAACTCGGATATATGAATTATTAAGTTCACTGTATTAAGATTAGTTCATTTTATAATTCAATTTAAATCAAACAAAAATAAAATATAAATTGTGAAAATACCTACAATAATCAAATAAAAAAAATAAGTTGTTAATTTTTTATCAACAAAAAGACGAAAACATAGATTGAAAATTCATCGTGGCATTATTGTCATTATCATTGCTAGCTAAAATTATTACTAACATTACTGTCAAAACAATTAAAATAAATAAATTGTCATGAAAAATAAAAATAAAAGATTTTTATAAAACAACAATAAAAAAAATAATAACTAAAATTATCATTATTATTGCATAAATAATAAAATCATAAAAATCATATAATCTAAAGAACAAATAAAGAAACAGAAAACAAAAAAAAACCGAATAAAGGGAAAAATAGAGTAATATTACTTTTAAAATGATCACCGTTATAAATTACAATTTCAGGAAAATCTTTAAAAAAATCAAAATATTTTTATAAAAAAAATAATCATTAAAATTATCATTATTATTGAGCAAATAATAAAATAATAAAAATCATCTAATCCAAAGAACAAATAAAAAGAAAACATCTAGCCATGGCACCTGCGCCTCGTCGCGGGCGGAATCATATTTTTTTCAACTTAAAAAAATATTTATTATATATGATTTTTTTTATCATAGCATAAATTTAGACAAAATAATAAATTTGTATATAATTTTTATGAATTGCAAGTTTTGTATAAAATATATAAATTCTTTAGAAAAAAATATGGGTCCGGGGATTGTCGTGGTATGCATAAGTTGCCCTGGACACCCTGGTTATTAAAACAATTTGGATATGGAGATTAATCGTGGTGCATTTAAGTGAGCTCGGACACCCCGATTATTAAAAAAAAACCAAAAAAATATATAAGTAGAAAAAGAAAAAAAAAATAATAAAATATATATAATAAGGAAAAAATACAAAAAAAAGCAAAAAAAGAAGAAGCAAAAAACAGAGGAAAAAAAGAAGAAAAAGAATAATTAGGAAAAAAAAAAGGAGAAACGAAAAAAAAAGGAGCGTAAATTCGTAATCATAAAATAAAAACAAAAAAAAGCAGAAAAAAGAGAGAAGAAATGTAATCAGAAAACAAAAAAAAACATACTATTGCAATCCACAGTAAAAAACCCACGCGTATTATATATATAGTAATTTCTAACTATTTATTTTTATCAAAGTAAAATGAGTATTGCAAGATTCGAACATGTGATCGTTGAATCAACAAGGCTTTGATATCATGTCAAAAGGTCATCTCATCTAAAAAGTTAAACTATTAGGTGAGTCCCCAAGATATAATTTATATTATTCTCAAACAATATATATATATATAATTCTCATATTATTTTTTATTTATAAATATATTAAAATAATATTTTATTTATTTACTAAAAATTATTTTTAATACTAACATATGAAAATAATCTAAAAACATAAAAAACAATTAATTTAAAATATATTTTTTTCATAATCACTTTTAAAATTTAGTAGTAAACTCTTGGTATGCATGTGGAGTTTCTTTGTTTGTTTTGTTTTCATAGCCAAACACATGCACTGCAAAGTGGATATGATTGGCCCCATGGATGCATTGAGGTTAGGAAGTTCTTTCAATGGCAGTTGATAGTATAAACAGCACTATTTATGGATACATATATGCTAACATTTTATGGAAGGATTAGATTAGTCACCTAGATTGAAAAGAAGTACGTTGGAGCCACCATTTGATGAGAAATATAAAATATAAGATGGAGGGTGAGTTGATACATTTTAACAACAACTTTACTTTAATTATTAATTTCTTTTAAATTTGGAGATTCAGAGAATGCGTTTCAAAAATATTTTTGAAAAAAAAAAATTGTTTTTTGCTTTAATTTAGTTGTTTTGGTTTTTTTATTGTTTTGATGTCAAAAATAATTTTAAAAAATTAAAAAATTTATTTTGATGTATTTCTAAATAAAAAATATTTTAAAAAGTAGATTTTACCACACCTATAAATAGACACTTACACACACACACACTTAGTTCCTGTTTGAGAGTGCGATTGCGGTAGCTTTTCAAAGTGTTTTTTGTTATATCAAAATGATTTTTTTTTAAAAAAAATATTATTTTTGATATCAGCAAATCAAAATGATTTAAAAATATCAAAACATATTCATTTAAAATGCAAAAAAAAAATCAAATTTCAGTGAAACGCCGGTGAGATCGCAATGCCAAACAGGCTATTACAACTATACTATAATCAATTATTCTTCACATGCACCGTTTTGGTAATGAAAATGTGAACAAGTTCACCCCCTAATTATTTGATTATTTTAGCGAAAAGAAGATAATTGGAATCTTCTTATTGATTAATTTAATTTACGGACATGAACATGTATGGTTTCAAAAATGAGTGTAGACAAACAAAAGCGAAGATCCGATTCTGAGTTTCATCATCGAATCAATTTTTCAACTCGCATTAGCAAAAGCTTCTTCATAAATATAGTTGACTAATTAAATACGAAAAAAGAAAAGAGAAAAAGAGAATCAAATTCTCAATTATTAGATTTTAATAAGATAAAGAAAAAAAAAACATATGGGTAAAAGAAGGGTGGGGGACCAAAATTCCATTAATGACATGCTGCTCAAAAGGGGATCACATTCTTTCCCAGCTAAAATCATTATGTCTGGCTTGTGGAGTTCCTAATAAACTCCATTTATGATGAAAAGGCCATTAATTAGCTTTAATTCTCTGCAAAAATATGTTTTGATTAAACTGCAAGCAAGATGATGATAATGATAATAATGATAATAATAATAATAATACATCATGACTGCCCTTTTCTACTTTGTTGGTCTTTTTTTTTTTCAAGCTGTTTTTGTTCTGTTTTTTTTTCCCGAGGATATTCTTGTTTAACAAAAATATCTTTAAATTTACAAGGATGCTTTGTTATTACAAAAATATCTTTTAAGTGTAATGATTAATCACGTCTCAAGTTTTTTTGTTTCTGTTCTTTTAACTTATTTTCTTACAACAGATTCAGCCAAAATAAACAAAGATTTCAATGAATAAAAACCGAAATTAATAGTTAAAAAAAATAAAATAAAATCCCACACACACCTCCTCTGAAAAAGAGAAGGAGAGTGGCCGGGTGCAAATCTCAAGTGGATAATGGAGTATCCTCGAGTAGGTCCAATTGATAAATATGAATGAGATGATTGACAGCAAAATTTTATATTATTATGCGATCTTTCACCCTACTGGATTGCATTGAAGTAATTATTGCTCGAGAATGACTGACTGTCTTCCCCTTCTGCCCGGAGTTGATATTTCAGCTCCAAATGCATGCTCATGGACGCACTTTTTTGCTAGGTATGAACTACAATCCCCCATGTCATTTCTCTACTTGCAATGCAAGTTGCAATCGGGACACTTGGTTTGTATATATTGTTTAAATTTTTAGATAATATGATTTCATGTAAATTATATGTTCTGCCATGTAAATCATTCACTCTTTTTCATTTAAAATACATCAAAATGTTGTTTTTTTTAAATATTTTTGATATTAGTACGTGTAAAATGATTTAAAAGCACTAAAAAAAATTTCAATTTTTTTTTTCAAAAGTATTTTTAAAATGCAGTACCAAACAGAAAAGTTCCGATTTTTGTTTTTAATCTGCATAGAAAAGAAAGAAAGAAAAGTTTTAAGAGGGATAGGCAACATGCTAAGCTTAAACAAAGATCACATATCAAAATCACAACAACCAAATTCATATCTCGAGCAACCAAATATTGATGAGCCAATAAGGTTTGTGTGCTTGTTTCAGTGGAAGGGAAGAGAAGAAATCATACAAAGGGAGAATCCAAATATGTGAACATTGGATTGACATGTAGTTTGTGTTGTATTATATAGGATGATAAATCTGAGTTGACCCAAGTATAATTTTCCAAAACACAAAACCCAAGTATAGTTGGTTAGTTTGACGGGTTTAAAGATAACCTAGATAACCAGTAAAGATATTAGGGTGATATATATATATATATTGTATCACAACTAGACAACTTGGATTAAACACTAAATTCATGAACTGGTCTGACAATTGTCTCTTTCTTTTCCTTCTCGTGTTCTTTACTTTATTGGGCCTTCATTGTGTTTGGTTCGGATAAAATTGGGTACTAAATTAAAAACTATTAGAGAATGAGCATCTAAATTGAAAAAAAGAAAGAAGAAGCTTAAGCTTTGGTGGGCTGAGAGTAGGGACTGAATTGAAGAGTTATTATAGAACTAGAACTAAATTGAACAAAGAAGGCAAAAAAAAATCAGGTACATATGGTGTCTACTTCGCAACGACTTTGCATCGACATCCATTTCATCTTCTGTCTTTTTCTCTCTATCTCCCTTGTATTTCACGATTAAACTTTTCGTTTTTTCCATTAGAGTCCACATGTTTTCCTAATTGTCAACCACGGTCCCTCCAGTTTTAATTTCTTGAAAAAAAAATCGATTTAATTTGCTGCAAGGTCGGGTACAAAATCGTTGATAGAATATTTCCCACACCATTTGAGAAGACCACACCAAACAAACAAAAACAAAAATCTTGCAAAACACATAAACATGGAAGGATCAAATAGAAAATATAAAAAAAAAACAATTGCACTAATTGAAAAGTTACAGCAATTGAAATGGTAAATTCATTAGCTCCTTCAGTTTTAATTAATAAGTTTTCTTAACTAAGAGACACATGGAGCAACGACAACTAAAGTAAGCTGTAAGATATGTTAATTAATTCATAGAAATAAATAAATAAATAAAACATAAAAATCCTAACCAGCTAGCTAGTGGCTAGGATATATAATTTTAAAAGAAATTATCCAGCATTTGAATCCCGTAACTTAGGTGTATTGACCCGAAGTGTGTGTTTGTTGATTTATTTATTTATTTATTGAAGTACAAGGGCATTAAACAAAAACAGAATCTAGGAGCCACGAAGCAGGGAGCAAAACGACCCCGTTGCAATATCCTGGAAAAGCAGGCATACCCACGGGTGAGTTACTTAAATAGATAGTACTATAAAGGTGTGCCCATGCTATGGAATGGGGCTATTTTTTATTAAAAAACAAATATATGTTTAAATATTGCGAGTGGAACTAAAGAATGAGGATAATTATCAAAATAAAAAATAAATCAGAGGTGAATTGTATATTTTTGATTGAAGAGTGGAACTAGAAAGAAAAATAACTTCAACCAAAAAACAAAACAAATAAAAAACAATATATCATAAATATGGACTTGAAGGATAAATTGAAAACCAATAAAAAAATACACAAAAAGGTCAAGAAAAGAAATCATAAATGAAAATAATGAAAAAATTGGAAAAACAAAATCATATACAAAAAGTGGGATCAAATGATAAAATTAAAAATAAATATTAATTTTATAAAAAAATCAAGAACAAAAATTAGAAATAAAAAATAAAGTTGAAATATCAATAACATAGATGAAAACTTTAAAATTTTTAGAGGACGACAAAGAAAAGAAGAGAAAAAAGAAGTTTTGCTAATGACAAACCGCTCTACCTCCACCAATATGCATTGCCTAAAAACCAAAACGACAATAACACAATAGAAGGAAGGATATTCTTTTACCTTCAGGGGCATTGTTTGAAGTGTGTGAGCGCCTCCCATGTAATGGCATTGTATGCATGAACATCCTTTTCTATTTAAATAATATTCAATTTTTACTAAAAAAAAAAACATTATCCTGCTCTGCTTGGAAATAATTATAAAAACAAGAGTGAAAATATTAAAAATTCCTTAATGCAAGTTTTAAGAGTTTTTTCTTGGACGATAAAGTTATTATTTTGGTGTACATTAAAAATTAAAAAAAATCTCATATGCTACCTTTAAGAATTTTGTTTTTAAAGATAAATTAGTTATTTTATCGTGCTTAAAAAAATTCAAGAAACTCTCATTTGTCCATAATCAATTTTTTTAATGACTAATGAGTTGTGTGAAAAGACTAGATCACACCTAATTTATTATAGGGTATAGTTTTCTTATGAGTAAAAAAATAATTATATTATTGTGATGAGAATGAAAATCCCTTTCACTTTAGGTTTTTTTTATTATTATTACTATTATTATTATTAATTGTTGTTATTAGCTGGTCAACTATAATAAAATGGATTAGAATGTATGAGCTTAAGTACCCCGTGAGGCATATATACATGTGTAGATGTACACTCATCAAGGATCCCTTGAATTTAACATTAAGTCCTTGTTTGTTTTAAGAAAATTGGTTTCCAGGAAACCATTTTCTAAATTTTTCTGTATTTGTTTATCATTCGAAAAATTAGTCAATGGAAAACATTTTCCAGTCAAAAAAAAAATTTGACTTGGTTTTCAGGAAAGTGTTTTCCGGAAAATTTGGGCGGAAAACAATTTCAAAATTTGTAAAAAATTTAGAAATATCATTATTTGCTGATTATATCAAATTTGATCCTCAAACTTTTGATTGCTATATATAATTTGTTTTGAATATTTATTTTTCAATTCCATCTCTTAAAATTTAATTTTTATATTAATTTTGGTCCTTATTTTTATAATTGTTATTTGTTTTTCTCTTATCATTTTTTATTGAAATTTTTTTCTCTATCAAATTTGGTCCTTATTTTTTTATTGTTACTTATTTTATTTGAAATAATTTATGAAATGTTAATTATTATTATTTTAATTTATTCACCTTTCATTTTTTTAATTTTTTAGATTTGATCTCTATTATTTTGATTATTATTTATTTTATTTGAGATAATTTATGAAATTATATTTTTTTCAATTTCATTCTCATTCAACTTTTTAATTTGTAAGATTTGTTCCTCATTATTTTAATAAACTTGAAAAAAAAATTAATTTATTAATAAATTATTTTCCAGTTCATTTTCCATAACACAAACAAACAATAAAAAGTGTTTTCCAGTTTATTTTCCATAACAATGTCAAACATCGGAATTCACTTTCCAAAAAAAAACCAATTTTCAGCAAACAAACGGGGAAAAGCGTGTTTGTTTTCTGGAAAGTGGTCATTTTCTGGGAAACCACTTTCCAAATTTCTCTTGTGTGTGTTTTTCCTCATTATTTTAATAAAGTTGAAAAAAATTAATTTATTAATAACACAAACAAATACTAAAAATTGTTTTCCAGTTCATTTTTCCATAACATTGCCTAACATCGGAATTCAATTTCCATGAATTCACTTTCCCCGGAATTCACTTTTCCAAAAAAAAAATCAATTTCTAGCAAACAAACGGGGCCTAAATTAAATTAATTTCCATGGTATGCTTTATTGATGTCCCATAGTTGACCGTAGAGCTAGTCAAACTAATAATTTTTTTTTTAATATTTGTGCAAAATAACATTAGTTTTCTCTAAATATTCTCTTCAAATTAAATAAACAAAACTAAAGTTCACGGTAAACTAAGATACAAATTATTGTGCATTGGATCAGTGAACTAAATATTATTATTTTTTAAACAAAATTATTTAATTAGTTTTTTAAAGAAAAATAATATTTTCAATAAGATTTATTTTTTTATTTTTTCAGCTAATAAATTATATTTTTGTTTTATTATTTATTTTATTTTTTATTTTCTCTTTCTTTTAGTTTTTTCATTGGTTTTTTTTTCAATGTTAGATGATTTTTTTTACCTGATTATTTTAATTTTATTTTTTTGTTTGATCTTTTGTTAAAGTTATTAGGATTTTTTTAGTCTTTCATTTATTTCTTTCTTTTTCATTATTAACACAATAATAATAATAAATTTAGTTATTTTTCTTGCTCACTCTTTCGTTAGTGTTTTTTTTTCTCTCATGATAATTTGATAATTTTAATTGTTTTGGCAGCAATAACAATGATTATTTTAGATGTTAAGATTTTGATGTTGCTATTTTTATAATAGGGTGTGGTAATTTGTTTTATTATATTAAATTTTGCATATATAGATATTATTTTTTAATTTTGGACCAACAAATCCTATTAATTTCTTTAATCCCAACAACCATAAAAATTATTTGTTCAGCCCGCAATGTAGTGCGGTCACTGTTTTTAATTTTCAAGTCAAATAAATTTTTTTCAGGTAATAATTTTTATTTTTTTTAATCATTTATTTTATTTTTTATTTACTGTTTTGTTAATATTCTTAGACTTATTTTAGTCTTTGATTTTGTGCGCTGTGTTCATGCCTTGGATTTTTGAAGGAAAATGAACGATAGAGTTTGGTCGATGGTTGTCGTATAATGTGGCTGTCTTAAGTAACATCTCTTGTGTTGCTCTCCACAATAATGATAACAATCATCCTTTTAAAAATTACCTTACTTTTGAGATATAAATTGAAAAATATACCTAATTAATACACAAATTTATATATCTTTTGTATTTCTATGAGGTTGAAATTTAGGCCTCCTAGGGTCTACTGATTCTGACGATAATGTACATGTTGTCGTTCTATTTATGTGTAATATAAAGTGGGTTTTATGATTATTTTGTGAGGTTGGAGGGTAATTACATTGATTTTTATTTTTATTTTTATTTTTATTTTGTTATGGATCATTGTATATCTCGTCTTGTCATGCTTTGTATTTTTCGTGGGACCGATCCCTTCATATTCATTCCACTTGTGCTTGTACTTTGCCAAACTTCGGTTGAAAGTTGGATTGATTTCTTGGTCTTATTCGGTTTGGACTTTCATAGTAGATGCAAGTTCAACTTTATGTTTGGGTTCAAGACTATGGTTTTTAGAATTGCTCAAACATTTTTATTTATCATCATCATCATCATCATTTTGTCTTATGTGGGGGAGCTAAAGAGATGCTACATGCAATTTTGATTTTGAGGGGTTATATAAATTCCACAATGGATGGATAATTGAAAGAATTTTAGATTTGTGAGTGTTGTTTCTTTATTTATACATATATAGCATAGAATTTGTGAATGATTGTTTAATAATGTGATTGAGATTGCTTTTCAAAATGATTTTTATTTATAAATACATTATAATAATATAATTTTTAGCATCAAAATATCCAAAAATATTAATTTAAAATTAAAACAAATCATGTATTTTTAAAAATATTTTTATAATATATATGTATTCTGCTAGGAGTTAATTTAAAAATGTACTCGGGGCTCGGTGGAGCTACGACACATTTTATAAAGTGGATGGAATTAGCATTGCTCGAGATGCCATTGATTGCTGAGAGTGATCTCAGAGGACAAAACAGCGAGTTAATGATTGCATCTTGTTAATGTCAAGATGCCATTGAAAACGAAAACTGCCGCATCGGTGGTTGTGATGGGGGCAAACAAATAACATAAAGTTCATGTTTTATAGCTGTTGTCAAGTTACTATTACTATTATTATTATTATTTTAATTATTATTACTACTATCTGGAAGTAATGACATCGAGCACTGCATCTTGACTTAGGAAACCATGATAATGGTTCTTAAAAAATTAAAAATATTATTTTAATATATTTTTAAATAAAAATCATTTTAAAAATTACTCTCTCTCAATTGTACTTTCAAATAAAATGGCGAAAAGTTAATTAAAGCTTGAGTTTGTTTTTTATGTGGTTTCAG
Source organism: Salix exigua (assembly GCA_032356905.1). NCBI lineage: Eukaryota > Viridiplantae > Streptophyta > Magnoliopsida > Malpighiales > Salicaceae > Salix > Salix exigua. The sequence continues at coordinate 3,098,867 of CM063598.1, forward strand.
ATTCAAACACTGTGGTTAATAATATATAATAGTTCATTGATATAGTTTAAATCAATGGATTAGTTAATATTCGTAATTGACCACATAGAAACTAGAAAAGTCGATATGTCTAATGTAAATTGACCCATACACCACTCACAAAAAATAGAGAAAAGTTCTTTGTCTTAAAATATGCTGTTAGTCATTGTGATCTTTCAAACCTAACTAGGTTTATGATTGGAATCAAGATGATGGAATGATGTTTATATTGTTGTATGAGTTAAGTCTTGTAATAACTAATAGGATTACTACTAAGACTATATAGCTATAACTTTAGGATAATACGATTCATGAGATAAAGCAACTACAATTGAAAAGTATGTGTTAGTGATCGTAGTTCCCTTCCAAACCACGACTTAGGTTTATGATTTGGAATCCAAAACGGTGGGATGATGTGAAAAGTAAGGGCAAAGCTATCATGTATCAATTGACAGTGGCAAAGCAATGAAGAGAAAAGATTTGTGCTATGTGGCCATGGTGGAACACAGCTGGCTATGATTAAGGGATGCTGCTGCTGTAAACTTGCCTTGCTGTGTTCCTAATAATAGGGACAATCGAAATGGAGAGGCAAGCAAGGTTCATGGATATTTCCAATTCTTTCTTTTATGTTTGTTTTCAAACATATCATATCATCACCTTAATTATAAATCCCTGTGAAATTCTCTAAATTCAAACATTTCAACACTAATAGAAATTAGATAATTAGTTAAAACACAAAAATAGAATATTAGGATATTATTAACATATTTTTCAACACTAATAAGAATTTAAACTATGAAATGATAAAAATGATATGTTTATTTAATCAAAAAAGCTAAGAATTATGTGTGTCAATAAATATTATAACAAAGTTATTAATACTAATCAAAATTAAAGCAAGAAGTTAAATAAATACATATTAAAAAATCGAATCTCTTACCAAGGAAAGCCCTTTAAAAGCTTTTATGTAAATATATGAAAATAATTTTCTTTTATAAGAATGGTGACACGTTGAATTCCGTTGAAATAAAATAATTCTCTGATATGATTACTCATTTTCTTATTGATCTTTCTCCTTTGAAAACTATAATTTTTATAAGCTTTTTATTTAATAAAAAATAAAATCAATAAGAACAAATATATTTTTTGATAATCTGAAATTAGAATAAGAAAGATGTCTCTCTAATTAAAACACTTTTATTTTATTAACACATTTTTTTTTTATGATAATATTTTTTTGACTAACTTGATTATCAAAGCAAGTTTTAGTTAATAATAATAATAGTAATAGTAATAGTAATAATAATAAATGAATTTGAAAAAAATATATTAAAAAAACAGAACATTACACCATCTCGACATTTCGGCCGAGAACGTTTTGGAAGTGCTACAAAGCCCACTTGGCTCGATAGATCAACATGAAAATGATTCAAAACTTCAAATCAAATCAGGTGAGAACTTACATTTAATCAATCTAAATGGTCAAAATATGATCTGATCAAACCCCCTATAATGTAAGAGAAAAATAAAATAAAAATATGGTTCTAGACATGTTTGTATATCTACCAAGATAACATCGACTTGGATTGAACTCGACAAACTCGGGTTTATCTATCAAATCTATAGCTCGATTTATAAATTCAATTGGGATTAATAACATTATTGATGCTCAACTTTTTTTTAAGAAAAGCATATAGTATGTCATATATTGTCTCAAATTCCAACCAAACATAAGAGTAGTTGAAAAATTATACAGGGATATTTTTGTAGAGCCTCACTTACAAGCTTAAATTTTTAGGTGAGATGGTTCCTTAATATATGAGCCTTGATCAGTCACGAGTTAAATCTCATCACCATACTATTTGATAAAATCAGCAAGTGATGTGGTTGCAAGTCTATGGCTTTCACTTGAGTGAGTGTGTTAAAGAATATATTTAAATCATATTACGGGGTTCCATTTACAAGCTTTAACTTTTAGGTGAGATGGTTCCTTAACTAACCTAAGACAATATTTTTCATTTTATTTTCAATTAAAAACATTAAAAATTATTTTTAGAAAGCCAATAAACCATTCTTCTAAAAAAAAGGTCCAAAAACACAAAATTAAAAAGAAAAAGAAAGACTAATCATCAGCCTCGATCAAGTATTTTCGGTAAGACAAGCCGTTCCTCAAAATATATCGATTGCATAATTCAAGAATCATGCACAAAGTTTCAATTTTGAGAATCTTCCTTGATGAGAAGGGTAAAGGAAGCTAAGCCAACTTTATAGAATACTATCCCGATTCACTTATTAAAATTATTCCTCATAGTTGATACTATTAAATTAAAAATTAAAATTCCACTCAATTATGGAAATAAATGAATTATATATATATATATATATATATATATGAAGCTTTCAACTTATTCCAATTAAAAATTTGATCGATACTAATAAATTAGGAATTATTTTTTAACTCAATTTTGGAAATAAATGAATTAATTATATATGTTAAGCTTTCCACTTATTCCAATTAAATTAGGAATTATGATTTCACTCAATTTTGGAAATAAATGAATTAATTATACACGTGAAGCTTTCCACTTATTCCAGTTAAAATTTTATTTGTTACTATTAAATTAGGAATTAAAATTCCACTCAATTTTGGAAATAAATGAATTGATTATATATGTGAAAGTTTTCCACTTACACCAATTAAAAATCTAATTGATACTATTAAATTAGGAATTAATTTCACTCAATTTTGGAAATAGATGAATTAAATACATACGTGAATCTTTCCACTTCTTCCAATTAAAAATTTAATTGATATAATTGGAATACTTTAGTTTCCGTTCTAAGAAATATTGAATTACGAATTAAGATTTCACTAGCAATATAAACAGCAATGCTCGTCGCCCCCCTCTCCACCTATACCAATTTTTGCAAAAGAATGTCTTCGAAGAAAATTATTTTTCTCTTTGTCCTCATTGCAGCTCTCTTGCTTTGCCAAGGTTCGTGCGTGTTGCTTATTACACATCTATGATGCATGCACTTATATATATATATATCAAATAAACTCTCTTTTTTTACTGTATACTTTGTCATTGTTCACTTAGTTCACTACTTCACTACTCAGGATTGAGAATATTTTTGAATTTTCTAAGAGATATGGATGGTATTTTTGAATTTATTATGTAGTAAAACAACAAAATTAACCTCTCTACAAGACAAAAACCGATATCTAAAATTGGGGCTAGTATATATATACATTCACACACACAGAGACAGACATGCAAGGTGGCAGCACAATCAAGTTGATAATTACTTTATTATTTGTGTTTGTTTTATATTTTTCAGATAATAAAAATAAAGTGGGTGCACAATCTCAGTGCTGCACTGAACATCCCGAGCTTGGAAGATGTGAGCCGGGGGACGATGATAGAAGTCCGGATGGGAAATGCTGGAAATATTGCATGGAAAATTGCGACGAAAACAAAGGAGGTTTCTGCAAACTAAATAACAACAAACACCATTGTCATTGTTATTGTTGATTTTGGTGTTATTTATTTATTTATTTATTTCAATAAATTGAGATGAGGCTTAATAAAGTTTGATCTCCTTTTCTTTATCTCTATTAGAGGTAAATATTCAAGAGTTGCTTAATTTCCCTTTTATTTTATGTGAATAATTGTTTAACAAATCTTTTACTCCAAACTTTGGATTAAATTAATAAGCCTTAGTTTATTTACAATCCATATTATCAAAAAATAAATTATATATTAAATTGGGCCTTGTTTTTTTTTTTTTTTTAATTGGGGATTTTTTTTATTTGTCTTAGATTAACTTGAGTGTCAACCAAGACTAAATTCATCTCTTATGATTTTAAACTCACACTCCTCATATTCATATGGAACAAAATTTTGGATTAAAATATAAAATCTTCAAAAAAACAAAACATGGCGGGGGCAAAAATACCTCAAAGCTCAGCTCATGCATAGTAAAAGAAACGAAAACGAGCTGGATTTTAATTTCATCGTGAAAATCCATCCCTGAAGTTTCGATCATTTTAAATCATCATAAATGAATTTTATTTGTCAAATCTAGGATTATCTCAACTTCTGCTTTTTTATATTATGAAACCCCATATCAAGTTAATCAAAAAATTATAAAATCAAATCCCAAATCAACTTATCATGATAAATCAAATAAAAACACACGTATGTGACTCAACAAAAATTGAAGGAAAAAAACATGTTTTTTTTTTATATAATTGAGGTGTCCGGACTAGTTTACATGCACTACAACTACTCCTCGGATCCATTGAACATCCTGCAAGCCCAGTAGACAAGTAAGTCAACACGGGGTGACAGGCGTGCACAATGAGACTTGAACCCGGGTGCACAAAAAAAAATACCAGATGAATTTGACAGTGAAAAAAGTGTCATTTTGAATGTATGGTGCCATTTCTTTTTACAAATTTCACCAAGCAAAATGCTAATATAGATTTAAGTGTCAAATATTATAGGGATATGAATTCCATATTTAGAAAATACTAGGAAATAATAAACCTTGATTCTAGCCTCAAGATCAATATCTAATTAAGAAATAGCTACTACATTAAGCTACGAATTTACAACTTTACCTGTTATTCTTTTTTTCTTGTATTTTTCTAATTCTAAATCAATTACTTAAACATGGTAAATTAACACTAATCAATAACTAATTCTTTTAAGAGTGACCTAGAACCAATATTGTTAATTATGTTGTGTTCTGCTTATAATTACAGGTACATTTTGTTTCAATGTAAAAGAATTACAGGTACATTTTGTTTCAATGTAAAAAATGGAGCAAATTGAAGCAAATTTTATCTTGCTCAAAATTTCAATCTGTTTTGGAAATTCCGACTTGAACATTTCGGTTTTGTTTTGTACATTCCGACCAAATAGTATTTTTTTATATAATAAATAGTCTTACAATATCAATCATATCTCTTAATCCAACCGTTAGATTGAGATGAAATTTTATGAGTCTCTTGACATATATATATATATATATATATATATATATATATATATATATATATATATATATATATATTAAAATTTCATTGCAATCAGAGAATGTAACGACCTTACGAAATTGATAATGACATTCTCATAATATTATACATGTTTAAAATTTTGTTCAATTTTTTTTATTGTCTTCTTTTAGATTTTTTTTTCCAATTTCATTATTTAACAACCAGTTTTTTACAAATTGAACTTTATAATTTGATTTGATTTGTTTTATTTGAGACTATCATAGTCTTACAACACAGATTATACATTTAAAGGGTTATTCTAGATCAATTGATTCAATATATCGTTGTTTCAATATTTTTTTAGTTAAACTTTATTTTTATAATTTTTTCATGTTATCTTTGAACTTATCAAGTCGGTTGAATTATATTAGTTCAACTTTTTTTTTTTAACTTATGTTTGAAATTTAAATTGCACAATTCTAAATAATTTTATTTTTGGATTTGAACTAAAAAATTGAATTAATATATTTAATTATATATATAAACATAAACAATGCAGCCCCGAAACGAAGCGCCAAAACACTTATAAACTAAAATATTGCGTTCCAATTAAAAAAAAAAACATCAATCGAAATAGAATAGACACCCTTGCATAGAACAATTATCCCCATATTTTATGAACTAGATTGAAGCATGAAGTTACTTATGAACTAGACTGAAGCATGATGCTATTGTTTTCATTTAGGATTTTATTTATTTATTTTCTACTTAGCTTAGAATTTTTAATTTAATTTGTATATTACTTTACTATATAGAAATCTTAATCCTATATGGATTCTATTAATCATGTTCAATTAGGAACAATTTTCTACAAAATACTATAGTACTCATATAAATGAGATTGCATGGTTTCTCCCTTTTGGGATGAGCAACTAAAACCAGTTGATTGTTACTGTGTTGAAGGGTAGAATCTACAACTTCACCCAAAATTGTCAATTCTGTTCCATTCCGTTCCATTGAAAAAACCAAGATGAAACGACATCGTTTTCGTCTTAGTTTTAATTCCAGTCCATTTCTGAAATTTCAACTAGAACATCTCGATACCGTTTCGAGTGTGCCATTCCGACCTTAAAATCCTTTTTATTTTGATTAACTTGTGATTTTTTTTCTATTTTTGAGATCATGTTTGTTCGACTGTGTTTATATTGTATAATTTAAAGTTAATTTATCTTGAATTTTAATTATACTTGTTAAATTAATATATATATATATATATATATATGAACAGTACAACTCCAAAACGCTCTGAAACCGGAACGCTCTGAAACGCTCTGAAACCGGAACAGTATTGACAAGTATGGATTTACCATTTTCATTGATTTTCAAGCCCTACAAGTGGCATGCTAATGAATAGGACCTCCCTTCTCGGAGTTGCTCTTCCTAGGAAAAAATGGAGTAGGGAAATAAATTGGACAGGAGTAAAATGAACATCTACTAAAATGTCAACTCTCCTGACATAAAATCTTGTGAACAAAGTGAGTCGACAACCACTTCTCAATATATATTACTAGGAAGACTCTATTTTTCTCAAAATACTAGTCTAGCTCTACACTAAAATGTAAAAACATGCACTAACAAAGATATTTGTTCGTTTTCTTTTTAGAAATAGGTGAGATACCAGACTGCTGGAGTAAATGATTCTAAGAAAAAAAAATCCAAAATAAAAGGTAAAGTGGGCACCACTCGAAATCTTGCACGCATAAACAAACTGGCTACGGACAGTGCCTAAGATGAACATGTTTTGTCAGGTCACGTGATGTACCCCGCACAGTTTCTGCAAAAGGAGACTGCAAGGTTTACCTCTAGGGTTCAGCCTCACAGGCAGACCATTCCAGAAGTGCATTAACTCGTCCGTCCTGGCATATTGAGAAAATTAGTCTTTAGTCAACAGAGGTCAAGGTTTTGAAATAATGACAGAGTAGTAAGAACCATAAAAAAAGCCACAAGAATCGAACCTCTCCAAGCTTCACAGGAATAAATGGTTTCCTGATAGCCAAAAAACGAAGCTTAAGAAATAATCCATTTCATTTGGTTCACTAGTTGTGAAACCTTTGAAGAACATGGGCTGCATTAAAGTGCCCTGGCAAGACTTTTGAACTCGTTCAAGCAAGATTGGAGTATCTTCTGACGTTTCTGAAGAGATTGGCGTTCATTCTGGAGCACATCAATAGCACCAGGAGCAACAAACATGTCCATGAATTTCTCGTCATTTACAGCAAACAAATCCAGCCCAAGTGCCAGAACAAGCCGATCCCGACTGTATAAAGCAGGAAAAAAAAATTACTGTGATCATCAATCAAGCCAATGACAAAACTGCAGAGCACAAAAAAATCACCATGCCACATAGTGGAAACAATAACATAGTTATTACAGCTTTTCTTCAGATTGCTACCATCTGGGATCAATGAGAATCATTGGTTAAATGAAAAAAGCTTCGTAATTCTTAGCAGATGCTTCATCGCAAACCTGCCCCAGGAAGCAGGTATCTTATACGTCCTAGCAAATCTCACTTGTACGGTTTTTCATATTTCTAACTCTTCGCTTTTGAATAAACGAGTTGAAATGAATAACCTAAATAACCCCTATGTTATGCCAATGAAGCCAAATGCTTTGAAGAACTAAGATACAATTCCAATGAGTATAAGAGATCAAATCGATCATTCTGATGAAAAGATAGCATGCGCCAAACACTGTAATGATGAATGCGAGCCATGTGAACACAATAGGAGCGACAAACAAGATTTGTATAAGTATGATGATGAGATAGACGTATGTAATTAGATAGATGTTAACACCAAAATTTATAGAGAATTCATAGCAAAATAGGTTATTTCGTGCTCGTTGCACGATAAATAAGAACTTGATTATCAAACTTAATTATCAATATTGAAAGCTGTGAAAATATTACTGGTAAACATAACACTGATAACTTAAAATCACCACTAGAACCTCATCTTACACTTTGAAAAAAAGATAAAGATAAACTAATTATGTACAATATCTTTTTCCATTGGAAAATATGAGGATGGGATGTATTGTGACATGATAGATATAGGTGCATGCAGTTTGATTTTCAGTAGGCTTTGGAGATATGTTATGAATGTTAAACACCTAGATAGAGATAATTTGTACAATATTAGAAAGATTGATTTGAATTATACTATTGGGTCTTTAAAGGGATAATCCAAACCTAAAGCTTTTAAAGTAGAAAGAGGTTTTTCTTACAATAATTAGTTCAGAACTTGGGATGCAAGAATATGTATGGGAGGCAAATGCATGCATTGGTTCTTTATGAAGGCGTTGGTAGGTAGAGAAGGAAAAAAAATTGACAGACATTCCTAAAGCAACTAAGTCTTTACTTGCCGAATTTAATGGGATTCTACTTGATGAATCGCCACCAACAACAAACATTTAGCATCACATTGATTTGGTGCTGAGAGTTAGCCTTCCAAATCTTCCATATTATTGAATAAGTCCCAAAGGGGTGAGATATTGAAGAAGGTAAAAAATGTTGTTGAGAAATTAACAAATTCATGAGAGTCTAAATCCTTGTGCAATTCCAGCAATATTGACTTCAAATAAGAATATAGCAATTGGCACATCTGTGTGGATAGTCACACCATCAACAAAATGATTGTGAGATAAAAGTTTTTGATTTCTCAATTAGATAACATGCTTAATCAGTTACATAGGCATCAATCTTTATAAAATTGACTTGAGAGGTGGTTATTATCATATTCATATTCAACCAAGTGCAGAAGGTCATCACCTCTAACCAAGAAAACTAGATTCTTAGTCACTTTTAGCATTTGTTATAGAAATTGTATGATTCTTTATTAAGGTTCACTAGCATAGCACATTCACAAACATGTAGACAAATAGAGTCGTAAAATCAAACACTTGAAAACTTGATAAAGAGTATTTTTGTGACAACGAAACAATGGGATCATATCCTTGTTGAAACACAATTTACATACAATAATGTTAAAGCATAATGCCATGAATAAATCATCATTTCGAGATTATATATCCATAATGTTATAAGCATGTGCTAGATCTTGTGCTATATCAGAAGGATGATGAGTTTTGTATGGCTACCAAGAAGAAAACTATAGATGTGTAAACTACTATAGAATATGTGAAGTAAAAGTTGATGAAAACCAATACCAAATACAAAAAAGTTGTTGATAGATATAGGCATGCTAAAGTGTTCAATGATAAAGATAAAAGGTGTTCTTTTGCAAAAAGAGATTTTTGGGAAGGTCATGTAACAATCTATAACATAGAAAATATGGTCCTTTCACCATTTGGAGAAGATTAATGACATAGCTTATGTTATCGATTTATATGATAATATAACTACTACTAGAACTTTTAATGTGTTCGACATTTGTCCTTTCAATAATGATCAATCTTTGTACTTAGAGCATGAAGGTGACTCGAGATTAAGTCTTTCACAAGTAGAGAGAATTACATTGGACCATGTTATGTTATAACTATATTTGTAAACCATATAGACAAGGACAAGCATGGAAAGAAGTTAGTGAAAATACCTGGAAACATCTGATATAAAATCTGTAATTGTTGTTTTCCTATTATTTCTTCCTAGTTAATTATTATTTGTTTTATATTTAGTTTAAGATGTTTAATTTAATTAGTATTTTATAAGTTAGGAGGATATGTTTTAATTAGGGATATTGTTCTATAAAAAAAAAATTCTAGAACTAATATAAATAGAATTATCTAGTTTATTTTGAGAAGATTAAGACTATTTATACTTTTAATAAAATATCATAGAGTTTTCTTTAAATTTCTCTATAGTTTCGAGCTTGAGAACTTTACTTTTTATCCACGTTATCCGCCATGTCACATCCACATTTCATTAATTATAAAAAACACCATATAATGAGTAAATAATATTTCTTATTAATTTTTTATAGTAATTTTTTGTATTTTGAAAAAGTTGCATAATAAATTTTGTATTTCTATTGTATATAAAAAATATTTTATATAAATGAATCTCAATTGCTTATATTTATAATCAAATTGTAAAATTTGTAATAGAATTGGATTATATTTAGTTAGATTGGAGATAGTATTAGAAAGGCTTTGAAAAAAACGATTTAATACCAATTAAATGATTGTGTTTTCTTTTTTTTTAAATCGCCATGAATGAAAAAATAAATACGAGACAGAGTTAAAATTTTGAAGTGAATTAAAGCTTTTCAATATTTTTCATTCATGGCCAAGCTAGTGAAATTACCATAAATAAAAATCAATTATAACCAACTTTAGAAATTTATCTCTAACACTTGGTAAAACATGGTTATATTCATGATTTTCACATAGCTATCACAATATTCATCCATCCCTTATAGTTAACACGTATAATGCTTCTGAAGCAGATAGATTGATGGAAACCATTACCAAAAGATACTCATCTAACATATGCTCATGCAGAAACCAATTAGTTTCAAAAAGACAAAATAAACTCACCATGGAGTTAGGAATCCAGAGTTTAATGTTGATGTAACGCTTCGTTCCACAAGAACCTCACGTATCCGCGCAAAATGCTGGGCAGCAGATGAGCAGATCTCCAAGTATGCTGACCCTGATCTCGAACCACTGTCACCGTTTCCAAATAAAAGACTGCCACCATTTTGGACTCTTAAATTTTCAGTGTTCTTTATCATTCTTGAAATTCTCTTTCTTGGTCCAATTTCATTGCAGTTCACATTCTCCTTCCTTACACCAGCGTATACCAAATCACATGGCTGGTCTGGAGATGGGGTCTCAGGCACAGTCATGTGGCTCTCTTTAAGAGCTTCTCTAGCTTCTGCAACTTTTCCTGGAGTAGTTTGCTGTACATTTTTTTCCGGAGGAATATTCTCCTGGTCTATCGTAGTTTCATCACGTGATGGTGCCCCACAATCTGATAAATCAAGGTAAAATGGACTAGCAGAGACTTGATTGAACTTAAAACAAGATGTTACACTCATACCAAAGCCTCCTTGAAAGTCATTCTCATAACAGACCTGAGAATATGGGCTTGTAACTGAATCAAGGTGATGCCGAACTAGTTGCTTGCACTGTTTGGCAAGATCCTTAATGAACCTATTATAAGCATGCCTTAGAGCACCATGAAAACCAACATACCCATCCATATCTCCATTTTTCTTATCATCTGCACAATTGAAGTTGTAATATTTTGCATATTAATTTCAAGAATTAAGCTTTTGAAAACTAGGAAGATTGCAGAAAAACAAAGTTGCAAATCACACGTTTGGTGTAGGATTTCATGCATTAAGTATTCAAGTTCTAAAAATCTACACCCGAATCACAAGATGTATGAGCTTTGCGGGCTAAAGAAAGGTTTCTGACTACAATGACTTAATATGTTCTATTTGTTGCTATTTACTGTCAGAATCCAGTAAATCCATTTCACTTTTATAACAAGAAGACCCTCATTTCATCCCCTAAATTATTCTGAAAATGGAGAAAATACGGACCAAAAGTTATACTAGACTTAAAAAGCTTCTTACATTCTGAGTCGCGGATTTGATTTCTTTCTAAAGCAAGGTCAAAGAGATTCCCAAGAACAAAGGCAAGCCGATCACAGGCTGTGTCAAGTAGAGGAGCAAGCCAAGACCTGGCAGCAGCGCGGGCGATCTCAGCAGCAGCTTCTGTCAGACCTCTACCCCCGCCACGACCAGCATGGGCGAGTAATATATTCGCCACCTGTTTCAGGAAGGCTAAATAATTTAGCATTCACTGTTCGCTAATTTCAAATGTTCGAAAACTTTGCTTCTTTTGAAAAATTAATACCTTCTCCCTAGATACTGGAGGACATTCAATGGAATATGCAGCACACCGGAACTCATGCATCACTCTTTCAAAAGCAGCTCCTCCATACAGTCGAAGAGTAGCATTGGGAGGTTTTATATCTACAGTAACACCTGGCCAAACCCCAATACCACTCTCTGCCTGCTCCTCTATTGTTGTTTTCCCCCACTGCTCGGGGGCAGGATCGGCTGCTCCATCAATCAAAGCTCCCTTCACCAACCAATAGCCAGAGAAACTTTATAACTTAATCACTGTTAAAGCTTCATGATCTCTCGCTCAGTGATCGGTACAAACACAAAAACTACAATAAATCTTGAATACTGATCAACGTAGAGCACATATGCAATTAACCAACATATTATCTAGCCTAAACAAGAAATTAAGGAATATTAGATGGTCCAAAAGAATGAGCAAAATGATCACTTACCACATGATTGCTAATAGAAGCTGCATGCAACATCGCAGATCTCCGCAGATGAGCAACATCAGAAGTAGCCAATATTTTCGAGTCCATTCTATCAAGCTCCGCATTAACTTCACAACAGCGTTGCTCAAGGAGAGCTAGGGTTGCTGGAGCAGCTTCTTTGTATCTCTTTTGAAGTTCAGACTCCAAATAGTCCCTCAGACTGCTGAAACCAATATAGGGCCGAAACTTCTCTTCATCAAATCCTCCCTTGACCCCTTCACGTAAATGATGTAGAATTTCTGAATCCACTTGAGATATTTGCTTGCGGAACTCATCATTTGTTATGGTGTTTCTATCCTTTGGCAGAGCCACAAAGAAAGGACGAGTGTTTTCCCCTAGGTATCCACTAGCACTTAGATAACGATCCACTTCCCAACGGTCACTAAACTCCTGCATTGATAGAAAGTCCCATGAATAGGAATCAGGCACAGCAAGTTCAGAGTAGAAGTCGAGTTACTGAAACATTTTTGCACAGCAGCAAACAAGGCTTCTCTCTTGCAATTTTCTCAACAACATATTCAGTCACACAGTTAAAAGCAGAGATCATCACCTAATGCATCTCTAATACATGTTTTTTTGCCATTCCATTAACTACTTGTGTTCTAAAAATAACTAGATACGATGTCAACAGAATAATATGGGGTTTTGTGATTCATATTCCACTCTGTATAGTACGTGCATTGATTTCCCTCATTTACCATCACCCTTTAACCTCATCAATTTTTTTCCACAAACAAATTAATCATACCTTGAGCCTATTGTCAAATTTTGAAACAACGATTACACTCCTTCTGAAGTTTGGATCAATGTCCTTAATTGCATCCAACCATAATGATGAACACCATTCCACACTACTCTGTTGAAGGAACACAAGAATACGATGGGGCGGACTGGCCAATGACTTCACCATCGAAAGAATTTCATCAGGTGTGGTCTCTGGTTCTCCTTTCCTTGCCTGAAATAAAATTTTCACATCAATAAGAAACATTTACATCAGTAAAAACTCGCGAACTTCCAATTCACCTTGATGCTAAACAACCAACCTTAAGGACAAAGCCAGGGGTATCAATGATGGTGAGATTAGGACAATGTGCATATTCAGCTCTCATCACAATTGGCTTAGAAGAAACTGCAGTTTTAGTCCTTTTCAAAAGCACCTCTGTACGGGATTTTATAATGTCCGCAATTGTCGTTGAAGACACAACAGAGCTTCCATATTCCTCAGAATCCTCTTCCTGTTTTCAATGGACAAGTTTCAGAACTTCAAACACGACAATAATGCACTAGCATTTCAAAAATTTAACATAATAAGATAAAGTAACTTCTACTGAACAAAATGTGGCTAATGCATAAATGTTCGATTACATAAACCGAAGACTTACCCTGTTAAATCCAATAATAATCACAGAGTTCCAATTTCAATTGGCGTTTTTTTCTTTTGATTAATTGAATTCATATAAGCAATTTTCATCACATTGTCACTGACCAATTTTCCATTCTCTATTTCATTCCATGTTTGTCAGCAACAAATAAAAATAATTCAAAATGCCAAATGCGGACACCCAACAATACTCTAACTTCCAAAATAAAATAACAAAAAAAACCCAAATTCAAAACAGAAATTGAAGGCCCTTGTTCACTCAAATTATCATTCAATACCTAGTATATGATTCCCATGAGAAAATTTAAATAAAAAAAAATAGCCACATAAGAAATAAAAAAATAAAAAAATAAATCTTCAAGACCAGAAAAAATGGAACCCACGTAAGAAGTAAGAAAAAAAATAGAAACCAAGTTTAAATAAAAGAGACCTGAAATCGACAACGGGGCTCGAGAGCAGAAGGATCATGAACCATCTGAAGAATGAGGGGTCTACGAGTACCCATTTCGACTTCACGGACATTGAATCTGAATCCAAGAAGTGCTTCAAGAAGCGAGCTTTTGCCATCAGATTGACCACCGAGTGCTACAATTTCAGGGATGGGTAGTTTCTCGCCGAAAGCAACTGCTGCTGCTTGCAGCCGATTGTACGCTTCAAATCGAGAGTTAGAGGGGTTGTTTTGGTGTTTTCTTGAAAGGGAAGATGAGTTCGTTGATGGGGTTTTTGTAGGCGTGGTTAAGTGTGTGTTTGTTGTTGCCATTGTTGTGTGTGTCTCTCTGTGTGCCTCTGTGTGTGTGAGAGAGAGGGAGGGGGGGTCATTTAAATTTGAAATACTTGGGGGGAGCGTGGGGGGGAGAGAGACGTTTGGTTCACTAATTTTTAGTACTGGGAATTTATTTTCAATCTTCATTTCCAAAAATGTGTTCATTTTCATAAAAGAAATCGAGAATAGTTCTTTTACTGAAAATTAAAAAATAAATCAAGATTATCGACATTTAAAAAAAACTATAATTTATATTTATCATTTTGTTTCCTTGTAATCGTCATAATATAAATATATTTTTAATGAATTTATATTAAATTACCATGAAAACAAATCACGCTTACTAACTCTAAAACACTAAATATTTTATATTATATATAATAAAAAAATATTTAAAGGATTAATCAAATCTAAAAATGCATATAAAACAATATGATTTTAATTTTTTTTTATTAATAAAGGATACTCACGCGCCACCCACATGTGCATGCATTGCACCCCAATAATGGCTCACTAATATGTGTTTGGAAATGTATTTTTAAAGTGTTTTAAAAACAAATTTATTTTTATTTTAAATTAAAAAAATTGGTGTTTTTAGATCATTTTAATATGATGATATCAAAAATAATTTTTTAAAAAATTAAAAAATATCATTTTTTTTGTATTTTTAAACAAAAAATATTTTTAAAAATAATTTCAATCACATTCTTAAACAGACACTAAATCAAGCATTCCATTCCATGGAGATGCCTTTTACATGTATGGTATTATACACATCACTAGAGTATGGAGATGTCTTTTACATGCTAGCTTGTACAATACTTAAGCCAATCATTTTTACACTCCCATTTAGCCCCATCCCTACAATTGTTTTCAGCTTTAAATTTGGACCCTAAAGCCTTAATTGTATGAAATTAAAAAAAATTAAAAAAATCTTTAAGTTTAATTCTAAATAAATTAAATTTAATAACTCAGATTTTTTAAAAAATGTGGTTGATATATTCCCTGCCCATGCAATCAAATCGTTATTCTTTCGAGAACAAGAGGACTTAATATTTATTTATTGTTCAATTTTGATTCTCATAACTTTAATTATTTTAAATCATTATAATATACTTTAATTTTGTCAAATTGAGCATCAATAAATTATCAATGTTGAATCCTAATTTAAATCTAATTTAAAAAGATGACATTGAAAATGGAAAAAAAATAACATTATTACTATCCATGTTTTTTTTTGTTTCTCAATGGACTGTATAGTTCCTTAGTATTTCTTTTTTAAAAAAAGAAAAAAGAAATTGTAATCGTAATGCTGCTATATTGTTTTTATGACATACGAAGTTTTTGACTTTTTTTTACGTAGAACTAAAGACTTTTTATTAAAAAGGGATTTTTTAACTTGTTCATTGACTTGTGTCCTAGGTAATTAGTGTTAGTGGGTAATGGTTTTACAAAGTTATTTTAAATTGTTGAGACATTTAGTTTATTTTTTGTTTTATTTTTTTGAAAAAAAATTATTTTTTGTATTTTTGAATCATTTCGATGAACGGATAAAAATAAATAAAAAACTTATTTTGATATATTTTTAAATAAAAACAACATTTTTAAACGATATGAAGCTTTAAAATACTTTTATCTGCTTTTCTTTAAAGGTTTTTGTTTACCTGTTTATAATAATAGCTATTGTGATATGTCATTGTTTATAAGGCCTATTATGATGTTATATTGCTTGTTTTATGATGCTTAAATATGAAAATTGCATTTGCTTGGTAATCTCAAAGTTGTCATTGTTGTGGTTGAAAAAATAATATAATAAATGTTTTGATATATTGTTTCTCTTATTATTATTTTGGTGTTATTTACCTTGTGTATACTTTTAAAAATGAAATCTTTGAGTTAGACATATGTTAGTTCTAACACTCCCTCATGATAAGCAATTTTTGAAAGATAAAATCCATTGACATTTAGAATTAGGACATTTTAAAGATTCATATTATTTGGAAATGTTGTTCGGTGTTTATTTATCCCTTATTTTCATTCAATTATGTGCAAATATGGATGAGTCTATTCTTTTTCTATTGTTTCTTCCTGCCGTATAGATTATGTCTAGTCTTTTCATGTTTATTACAGTCACCCTAGGCCAACCAAGGTAGACTTTTAATGAGATCTATGTATTCTCAAGTGTTGTATTGTTTAAGTCTTTTTTTTTCAAAATTGTATTTTGGTTGAATCTCATAAACTATTTAAATCTTGTATTTGGTATGTTATTGGTCATTCTTTTATTATCATACATCAAACTTGTATTTGGCCTAAAAAACAATATTTTCTATTTGGTTTGTTATCGATTTCAACCTAAAAGGCATCAAAATCACTTATTTATTTCTTTATTTTTAGATATTGTAACTACTTTTCAAAGGCCATTGGGTATCGACACACATTGAAAGTCTCATTAGACCAATATACCATTTAAAATATTTAAAAAAACTTATTTCTATTTTCCCATAAATTATGTAAAAGATATTTTGCTATTCACAATGTTAAGAGTAAAATGGGCTCAATATGGGTCATTACCCAATATATCAATAAGAGTAACTCATTTTTTATATTTAAATAAAAAATAAGTCTTAAGAATATTTTAGTCCAATATTAACCAATAATTAGGAGTATTGGTCTCTTCGAATGTACATATATAATTCATAACATTGGTGTATACAAACATATATGAGGGGAAACCAATAAAAAAATAAATCATAAGAAGGTACTTGTTAAGCAACACACCTTAGAGACAAATAAACTCCCAAAAGTTTATTTGTCAAAACTTACTTCACAAGGAGCTTTCATGTCATTAGATCTCACTCCAAGTAAATTGTCGTGACGATAGCTTTTTCACGTTTCACGCCCTGTCATTCCTTGAGATGGAAACAGTGCATGGAAAAAAGATTTTATATAATTATAAAATTATGATTATAATTTTTACGAGTTGGCATTCAAGGTCACTAGGAAATCTAATGGTGTTCGAGAGTATGGTAAGAGGACTTGTTATGCAAAGGGAAAACACATCACCCCTAGTCCAATCTACCTAAGGTAAGTTGCATTATTGTGTAATTGTTTTTTATGTCAGGTTTTTTATTTGTTGGTCTTTTCTATGGCTCAAAATAAATCTTTCTTTGTGAGAGAGTCTCTACCTCATTGGGTCGAAAACCTAGCCATTATTAGATCTAAATTTTAACATTGTATTGATTGTACTTTAATATCTATGGGTGTAATTTATAATATAATTTTATATCCTCGTAATTAAAGTTTTCAAAAAAATGAACAAAATATTTGTTGGAAGATTTTTGATATTTTGGTCGAACTCTAAAGGATAATCATAAATTGTTTATGATATCCCATTTTTATTTTAAAACATGAGAAAAATGTGCTTAGAAAATTTTTAGAATTCGGTCATATGCACAAAAACAAAATATATTTTTTGTTTTTGTTTGTTTTGAAATACATTTTTTTAAAATATACATGTGTGTGTGTTAAGATTAAGCCTGACACGCCCAAGATGAGCCATTTGGCCCAACACCCCTCTCAGTTGGGCTGCACAAACCATGCACCCCAACTGCCTACTATTCACATGCAAGTGAATAGTTGCGACACTAAAGGCGAAGGCGAAGGTTATCGGTCAATTTAGTGCCAGAGATGGTGAGGATTGTGGACGGTAGCGATTGTAGAAAGAAGAGAGAGTCAAGTGCTATGGAGAGAGAAGGTGATGTTGTTGTTGTCGGGGGAGAAGAAGGAGCTGATGCGGTTGTTGCTGGGGAAGTGAAGTTGTTGTGGCCGGAGAAGTGTAGCAGTTGTTGCTGTCATCAGAGAAGAAGAATATGTTGTTAGGAAAGAGGATGTGCAACTATTGCTGGTGGAAGGGAAGTAGTTATTGCCAATGGAGAAGTACAATTGTTGTCGATGGAGAAAAGGTTGTTGTCAATGGCTGTTGCTACTGCTATCATCGAAGGTGAAGAAAAAGGCGGAGATTCTGTCAGAGGAGAGGAGAGGAAATAGATGGTGGTGTTGAGATGTTACTTATAAAATCTCCTCTTCTTCGCCTCTCCTTTTCTTCTCATTTGTTATTGTTTGTTCCTCTTTCTCCATCCGTATTTTTTCTATTCCTTCGTTCTATTTTTATTTTGTTTTTGTTTCTATTTTTCCCTCATTTGTTCTATGTGTTCTCCCTTCTTGTTCACTAATCACAAGCATTTATAAGAATAAAATGACTCTTCAACTAACATTATGTGTGTTTTGCAGGTTGCCTCTTCACTTTTGCAATAATAAAGACTGTGGCGTGCCTGCACTGTTCAAGCTAGAACACAAGGCACTACATTGGTTGCTAGCAATTTCTATAGAATGACACAAGTACAATTTAGTCTCTCAATTTATAATTATTTTACTTGTGCTTTTAATTGGATTTAAACTTTTAATTTTATGTAATTTTATCCCCGTCAAAATTCAATAGCCACCTTAAACTTACGGGTCTTTTTTACTTCGGTCCTTGGTTCTGATTTATGCAATTTGACTATTAAACTTCTAATTGTCTTCAATTTCCCCCCTGATTTCAGCCAATTGAATTGGAAAAAATTCAATTTGATCTCTGAAAATTTATTTATTCTTAATTAAACCTAAATCAAGCTAATGAACTTGATTTTTCATAAGCCCTTAATAAAATTAATTTGACCAATTTAAAGTATAGTTA
This sequence comes from Salix exigua, assembly GCA_032356905.1. Classification (NCBI taxonomy): domain Eukaryota; kingdom Viridiplantae; phylum Streptophyta; class Magnoliopsida; order Malpighiales; family Salicaceae; genus Salix; species Salix exigua. The sequence continues at coordinate 3,118,138 of CM063598.1, forward strand.
AATTTTTGCACTTAATTAAATCCTTCAATTGAACCCTAAATTAATTCCTAAGGATAATTATACTTTAAATTGCAATAGCAACCTTAAACTTACGCGTCTGTTTTACTTCGATTCTTGGTTCAGATTTATGCAATTTGACTATTAAACTTCTAATTGTCTTCGATTTCCCCCCCCTGATTTCAACCAATTGAATTGAAAAAAAATCAAATTGATCTCTGAAAGTTTATTTATTCTTAATTAAACCCATTTTAGGCTCATGAACTTGATTTTTCATAAGCCCTTAATAAAATTAATTTGACCAATTTAAAGTATAGTTAATTTTTTGCACTTAATTAAACCCTTCAAGTGGACCCTAAATTAATTCCTAAGGATAATTATACTTTAAATTGGCCCACAATTAAATCAAATTAGCCTATAAAAAATACAATTATGCATTTCAACTTAATTGTTTTGCATACTATCCAATAAAAATTTATTTTAATCTTGAATCTATATTTTCCTTCATCTTTAGGCACAATATTATGATCATGCTCTCGAATCCATCCAAATTTTTCAACTTGATTTTTCCACCAACATTAGCCCCTTTTTATTTAATTTTTTTATTTTTTAGGGATAACCCATAAATGGGTTATGACATAGAATAACCTATAATGGTCATTGTTTGGGTAGGATTGAGGGTTATGATAATCATTCATTCAATAAATATTGTGAGTGAATATTTAGTATTATAGGATAGATGAATCTTAACAAGGTATTATCCATTAAACCTTTATTGAATTTGGGTTGGGTTCAATAAGCCCAATATAAACCCACATAATTATTCACTAACATAACTTGATAAATTATTAATAGTCACGAGCCATGATCCAAGTAAACATGCATAAAAATGTCAATTCACTAAAACATTAGGAGTGACAAAAATAACCACGACTTTATAAAAGATAAGTATGAAACCTACCTTGTTTTTAACTTATCATAGTATACTCACGTAGATAGATCACTAATAGGATAAGAAACCAAACTACTAGGAATAAAAAACAAGTAGCAATGCAATTTTCCTCATGTAAGATGTTTTAGGGTGATAGTATCTTTTCTTTAGCATGATCAATCCATCACTTTGCAACTTTACAAACGAATTAGGTTTCTTTTTAGTGATCATAATACTATGTGGTAACTCCTTTTTCGAAATTGAAGTAAGAAATATTTTTTCAATAAAAAAATAAAATGTTGAAGGATTGTATCTAGTAATGAAGGAAAAATAAATAAATAAGAAAGCGTTAACATTATATAATAGAGCAAAAAAAAATCTCAATTTCTAGCAAAATAAAATATTAAAGGATGAAATTAAAGCGAAAAAAAATCCAAAAAGGTAAAAAAAAAACTCAACCTAAGCCTACCTGGTTCAACATGCAAGATCTACAACCATATTATATACCGAGGTAACCCTATCGAAAGTAAATTAAAAAAGATTATGAATCTCAATTATCAAACAATCCAATGTTGAGGGTAAGATAACCTATATCATTTTTAAATATAATGAAAAATCTTATAGAAAACACATAAGAACATGAGCTTTTAAGAAAATGAGCAGACCTTTTTGTTGTTAGATTAGTCGATAACGAGCTGATTGGCCCGCTTCGCTGGGTATTTTTATCTATGTAGAAAATTAATTGATTTTATAAATATTGTATTTTGTTATTTTAATATTTAATTAGTATAATTGTAATTGATAAAATATGACATAAATGGTTTTTTTCAACCAAAATGTGATTGAATATTGTTATTGGTAAAAAACTTTTGATAAATTTTGTTAGAAAATTTGCTAAGAAGGTTAAATGATTTATGATAAATTTGTTGTCACGGATACTCTGGTTAAAAAAACAAAACAACAAAAGAAACCCGGTTAAAAAAGAACAACTGAGTTGGACAGTAAAAAAGGTCACCTTTTCTTAAAAGAAACAAACAAAGGGTCTAAAATATAAATTTAAATTCAAAGCCAAAGTTTTTTTTATAAGATTTATTCATCATATTATTATATTAAATATGTTTCAGAATGCCGATATTAATTGTTTTTTCAAGAAATCGTAGGTCATTTTTTTTCTCTTTATATATTTTTAGGCGATAATATTAAATAGATATTAAATACATATACTTAGTCTCACATATTATATAGTGTGATCGAAATGGGAAGTGATTTTTATATTTTTTAATTATAGATAACCTAGGTAAATTTGTTAAAAAAAACAATATGAGTTGTCTTTTTTTCCCAGTAATATTAGATCTGACACATTATAAATGAAAACATTGCAATATTTTTCAAAAAAGGAATATATATTTTTTGCGTGCTATAATTACTTATTTGCTGTCTAAAAAGAACGGTGTAGTCGAAACAGAAAGTGCCTAATATATTTTTTAATTGTATATAATATAGGCAAATTTGTTTACCTTTTGTTTTTTTGAGTTTTATTTTTTCCCGGGTAATATTAGATCTTAAATATTAAAAATCCAATTTTTTTTTCAGAAATACACTCCAACAAAAGAGCACAAAATTAAAATTCGAAGCCAATTTTTTATTTTATTTTATTTTATTTTATGAGATTTATTCTTCATATTATTATATTAAATGTATTTAAGAATGCTGATATTAAATATTTTCTTGTGAAAAAACCGAGGTCATTTTTTTTATCTCTTTATATATTTTTAGTCGATAATATGTAATAAATATTAAAACATATAATAATGACTTATCTGCCATTTAAAAGGAACAGTGTAATCGAGACAAAAGCGACTTATATTGGTTTTTTAATTGTAGGTAACCTAGGTAAATTTGTCTATTTTTTGTTCTTGAGTTGTCTTTTGTCCCCAGTAATATTATATATAAAATGACTATTGATATTATTGAAAAAACAATTAAATTTATAAAAATTTAAAGAAAGAAAAAACACTCAAAAATATTAACAACAGAGTAAGCAAGAAAAAAATTAAATATTATTATTATTATATTATGATTATTATTATATTATGATTATTATTATCATCAAAAACAATTAAAATTATAAATTTTTAACGGAAGAAAAAACACTCAAAAACATTAACAACAGAGTAAGCAAGAAAAAAATAAATTATTATTATTATTATTATTATTATTATTAATGAAAGTGGCAGAAATAAATAAAAGGAAAAAAAATCGATGGAAAATAAAATTATTAGGAAAAATGTAACAATTATTTGATAAGCATTAAAAATTTAAACAAGGATTTAAATCATAAATCAAAAGTTAAAGGGCTGAAATGAAAATCACATTTATTATCAATTTCAATCCAAGGATAATATTGCAAAACTTCAAACCTGTGTACCGAATTTAATGACGAATTTGGACCTAATGCGGAAATAAAAAGTTGAAGGACCGAAGTGAAAGGTGGACATTTATTTAATTTCAACCGGAGGGACCAAATCGCAGTAAATTAAAACTAATGCAACAAAAGTGAAAGGTGCAGGAAAGGAAATTGAAAGTGGAGGGACCGAAGTGCAAAAGGTAAAAACATGGGGGCCTCCCCTGCACTTTGACGTGCACGGGAGAGAGAGAAACGTAGCCGCCATGTTCAATCGGCCTCCGCCGCGTCCACGGACATCGTGTGGCAAAACGCGCCGCAGCGGGAGGAAGACTAAGAGGCGGCGCACCGGATTCGACGCCGGTAGCTCATTTCCAGCCACCGTAGCACACCGCACGCGCCACTTGAAAGGGGCGTCAAGGTAGACACCGTCGGCCGCGTGAACTGCATGTGCCTGACAAATTTCGAAAAATATATAAATAACAATGGTTAGTTACCGTTATGTCCCTGAGCTTAAATAAGCTATTTTATCTTATTGAGGACTAGAACCGTCTTTAGCAATTTCAAAAATATTAAAAAAAAATAAAGGGTTGCGGCGGACCGGATCGGTCCGTACGCGTTCAATGATGAACGCACCCCTGGCCCTAAGCGATATTTACCCCTCATCTGAAACACTATTTTGTCTTATTACCAGGGCTAACATCGCCATTACACTGTTCTAGCCAGTCTACAGTGCACTTGTTTCTAGTGCTACAGTACCGACCCCGAGCTCTTTTAGCTCTTTTGTTAATTGTTGTCTGAATAACACGACAACTATGTACACATCAACTTTTTTTAATAGTATTTATATTTATTCAACTACAAAATTTCCCTCAAATAAACTTGATTATTACTAAAAAACCATAATGAAAATACTAAAAAGCCTATAAACGCTAGCTAGTCAAAGAAGTCTTGCTTGCAAAAATAATTTACTTGTGTTCAAAAAGCCCTTGGATGATAGTTCTAAAAAATTCTTGTTTTAAAAGATAACTGACTCATTTCATTACCCTTTTTAACTGACTCTTCTTGGGTGTAATTCATGATTTTGTTTAGGAAGTTTGCTACCCAGCTTGCTAACAAGCAGCAGCAACACCATAACCAGAGGTACCTTTTAAAAGGATTGAATCTTCGGTTAACTTTTAGGGTAAATTATGATAGTTTATTTATGATTAATTTTGGACACGACACATCCTTATCATCTGTAATCATGATTTTTTTTATTTTTTTAATGAAAGCATGATATTTTGTATTAATCAATATTTCATTTTCTTACTTTTATTCTTGCTCTTTTCATATACTTTTTTTTTTCTGTTTTTTGTTGGTAAATAAATCCATAAATAGCTAATTGGGTTGACAAGCACATTGATGGAATCTTACTTTTAATTGAAAATATTGGATGAGAAGATAAAGAAAGATCAAGTTAAATAATTTTGAAAAAACAACGAAAATCGGACCACCACCTTGTAACATAGACACGTAACTAGTTGTTTCATAAGATAAAGCACAGAGTTTAGCACGGATCTTAACTAAACCAAAGGAAAGAAGAGGGTTTCAGAAAATCTTCATTAATTACCATTTTTCGTTCAGACTAAAGCCAAATCGAGAAGATCAATGCTAAATGGAGAAGTAGGATTAGAAGACTGTTGTTTATCTAGCCACCATACACGCATGATCATGCTATTTTGATTCATATATATATATATATATATATATGAACTAAAGCAAAATTTAGCATTGACAAAAGCTAAACACAGGGTGCATTCCTTTAATTAATGAAGAGGTCTCTTCATGCCAAGTCAACGACAGAAAGAGGTAGGGCTTTGCGGACACAATATTGTGCCCAAGAGGCCGTCCATAATCGTCCCCATGTTTCATGCACTTGGTTACCCTTTTGCAGCTGGTATTTTCAAAATATTTTTGAAGAAAAATTGATTTTTTTTTTTATTTTAAATTAAAAAATTTAGTACTTTTAGATTACTATTAAAAATATTTTTTAAAAAAATTAAAAAATAATCGTAACTACAACTTCTAACCGTCACCGCATCATGGATGCAATACTGAAATAAATTTCCCATGCAGAACATGCAAGACTAGAAAAGCCTGCCCTCCAATGAAACATATTTTGATAACCCTAGTTTTTCGATTTTCAAAACCGGAATTCAAGGACATGCTAGGTCAGTAGCTGGTTTGAGTTTACTTTTCTTAATTGGCCACAACAAGTCAGTAGAAATAGCTGTATATATTCTGATCATGCTAGCTAGTGGTAGATGTGATTATTCCAAGTCAATTTCCTCCTATAAATTCTGGTTCAGATTCATTTAACCAGATCACACTTGCATTATGAAATACGGGGACTGACATTCTTGAAAGTAAATATTACTAATTAATGTAATCAGAAAACTGGAATTAAATTAGCTTCTCCTTGCCAAGTTGCATCCAGCAGCCTGTTTGTTAGTTAGGACTGGCCGAGAAACTATTTTCTCCAAAGAAATTCAAATTACGCATCGTTGAAGCACTCCCGTGACAGATTTATAGATATTTAAAGCAACCCAGTTGCAGTTTTATATTTCATCTCCTTAATTTTATTTTTGAACCACCAACTAATTATTCAGCTCTGATATACTTAGACTTTCTGAAAGCAACGACTTTTTGTGTTAATTGAAGAATGCACAAATCTTCAAGGATTCACTTGAATGATAAATGGATTCAAATCCCCGATTAGCATGGCGTGATGATAGAGAACTTGCAATTTTTATGGCAGATCTCGAGTTCAAGTCAAAACATGTATCTCTTATAAAAAGTTGTGACAATTGGGATTTCTTTCGCTCACTTGACTTTCTAGAATTGAGGTTTACTCTCATCAAAAAAATATAAATGGATTCATTTTTTATGCTATCATTTCAAGATTGAATTAAAGAGAAAGCTGGAAGAAGAAGAATTCTCATAAATGCTTATATATAGTCTTATAATAAGCAAAGACGTACGTGCCTAAATTCGATCAAGAAAAACCTCAACCCCATGACATGAAAATTTGTTTTACGACACCGGATTGTTTTTAAAAGCAACCCGTTCTACATATCTACGAGATGTCCATATAAATTGACAAAATGTGTCAAAACCTTCCACCACAGCATACGTACGTGGACATTTGTAATGGCTTAAATTTCGTCATCCATCAATCACACACTGCCATGTTTGCTGCTATTCTAGGTAAATTATTGCAGCAATATGCCATTGTGATTATATCTAGAAGAAGACCGTATCATTTCTCAAATGTACAAGTCCAAAAAAAAAAAAAAAAGAGCAGTGGACTATGATTTAAATCGGCACATGATTTAATCCGGTAACACAATACAAGAGAATATTCGAAGGGTTATGGAGTCAACACGTTATGCTATGATCACGGCTGTAGATCGATGAAAGCCGGTGTTGGGAAGCAAATTAAAAAAAAAATATATGTTTTTATATTATTTTGATGCATTGATATCAAAAATAATTTTTAAAAAATAAAAAAAATATTATTTAAATGTGTTTATAGATAAAAATATTTTTAAAAACAATTTAAACCACACCCCAAAATAGAATAATTGGGAACGAGGCATGTCAACCGTAATTTTATAGTTTAGAAGCTAAGATTTGTTTATGGAATGGACATAGTGTTCTTTGCTGTGATCGTGAGTTGATCAGAAGCGTGTTTCATTGGTGGCTTTCGACGCATTTGCTGCCGGAAAAGAAGATCCCTCGAATGTTCATAGGCGACCTACCTAGCCTTCGGGGTCAGGCAACTAGCTAGCAAGCAGGGTCACCATTTTATTGGACTTGATAAACGATTAAAATTTTAATTATTCCAGTCTTTTACATGAGCACGTCGTAACTTGAAACTGAAACTTACAAGATATATCTCATAATATTTGAAATCATAACTTTTTGATTATTAAAACTTTAATAACATATTAAGAAATTATTTCAACTAAGAAATATAATTAATTGCTTGATGAGTGCCTAAAATATTACCTACACTATTCTTTTAACAAATAACACTCCAGGCTAGCTAATAATGGATCCTAGTTTTATCGGATGCATGCATTGCGGATCTAGGGTCTCCTTAAATTCGGAAATCTATTCAAATTTCGAAGTTGAAATTTAAGGGATGTTTGGGAATGTGATTGGAAAAGTTTTTGAAAAATAGAATTTTTATTTATTTATTTTAAATTAAAAAATTTAATGTTTTTCGATTATTTTCATATGCTGATATCAAAAATAATTTTTTTTTTTAAAAAAAAACATCATTTTAATATATTTCTAAATAAAAAAACAACTTCAACCATAATACCAAATAATCACTAAGGCATGGCCGGACTTTCATATTTCGAAATACTCAAATTATATTTATTTGACTAAGCCAAGAATCTAGAGTTTCATTGAGAATGATTTATCATTATACTAATTAGTATAAGAACCTGGCCATCCCCGTTCAAAACTCCGAGGCAGCATTGTATCCTTCCCAACTTTTTTCAGAGAATGGCCAGAAGATCTCTCCTCAAACTCGCAACCACTCTCTCCTTAGTCGTCTCCATCCTCCTGGCCATGCACACTCAAAAAACCCTATCGCTCGATATAGAAGAAGAAGATGAAGATGAAGAGTACGTTCTTGACACCACGCCGCCAGTCAGTTTCATCAGATCAAGAAGCCGGTTCTTGGCCGGAACTGTCGTAAAGAAAGGAGCACAGTGCCGCGCCGAGCGTTCTAACATTTGTAACGGGGTCTCGGCCAACGCAGGCAGGGGCCTGCTCCACTGCTGCAAGAAACATTGCCGCGATGTTCTTGCAGACAAGAACAACTGTGGACAATGTGATAACAGGTGCAAATTTGGAGAGTCTTGCTGCAATGGAAAGTGTACAAACGTCGCTTTCAATGCGAGTAATTGTGGAGCATGCCGCAAAAAGTGTTCTCCGGGGGTGAAATGTCAGTATGGAACATGTGGGTATGCTTAGATATATTTCATGGTATGAACACATGGTTTTTTAGCTAGGAATCATGCCAATGATGCTGTTGTTTAGCTAGTTTGTGTCACCAATAAAGAAAGCCTGATCAGTGGAGATGGAGGTGGTATAAATATTTTTCATGGTATAAATACATGGTTTTTTAGCTAGAATCATGGTATAAATACTGTCTGGGACTTGGCTTATATTACCTGGGCAGGATATATTTCTTATTTCTTATCTTCACAGGGGAAATAGAGTGGGTGTTTTTTGTACTTAATTGAGTTTTGCATTCCTTAGTTGAGAGTATACAGAATCCATAGTTTGTGTCATCAATAAAGAAAGCCTGTGTTGAGATGGAGGAGATGACTCTCAGTTTTCTCTACTCTTCTCTATGTTGGGAGAAACAACAATACTCAACACTCCCTCTTTGTGTGAATCTATAGGAAACTTCTAAATAGAGCAGAATATATGCGAAAAATATATCCAAAAAACCACAAGCACAACACGCAAATTTTTACGTGGAAAACCTTCCCGATATGAGAAGGAAAAACCACGGGACCGTAGTCCACTCAAATACTTCCACTATCACAAATAATGGGTTCATAATATTCTTCCTCAGATTTAACTAAGGGATACAACATATATCATCAAGATTAAACTATTCTTGGAATACAACAAGAATTAAAGAGAACAAAGTTGAGAGAAGGCTCACAACTGACAGCCCCGAGTTTTGTCAAGCAGATCAACTTCCACAGCTCCAATCTTCAATCCAACCGTTCAGAATGAAGATCAATGTGTCTGGAAGCTTCTGTCCAAATTTCAACCCGATCCAACGGTTAACGAGTTGGCAATCCAAGGAAGAAGACAGAGTGTTCTGCTGCCTCTCTTCACTCTTTTCTCTCGGCTCCCTCACCTTTTCTCTTCCTATTTCTTGTCTATTTTTGTTCTTCTTGTCAGCTCAATACAAATGTGCCCTACCCTTCTAATTGGGTACTTTCATGTGGGCTAAACCCACACAAGATATTTGGGTCATCCTCCTCCTAAGAGGGAAACCCAAACCCAACACTCTACTCATAGAAGCTATCGCTGTTCAGACCTGGGTTGTCCTTTCTTGAAAAAATAAAACAAAACGATGTTGTTTTATCTCGGTTTAAATTCCAGTTCATTTTGGATTTTTTAGCCAAAAATGTTCTGGAATTGCTCCGCCCAATCTGTTTCGGCTAAATAGTATTTTTTTAAATAAAGAATAATTTTACAATATCAATCATATCTCTTAATTTAACCGTTAGATTGAGATAAAATTTTACTAGGAGTCTATTGATATATTTATATATATCATGTTAAAATGACCTTTCGAGATTGATGATGACATTCTCGTAATATTGTACATGTTCATAATTTTGTTCAGAAAAATCATTTTATTGTGTCTTTTTTATATTAAATTGTACAATTCTAAATAATTTTATTTTTGGATTTGAACTATTTTTTTTTGAATTACAATCTCAAAGCACTTCAAAACTAAAATATTCTATTTCAATTGAAAAAATAAAATAACAACTGAAATGAAATTGACAATTTTATTTCACACCGCCGAGATGGCAATGTTTGATAGCAATATGATCCTTTCATTTGCCGTTGTTTTCCTTAATTGTTTTTTTTTCACTGCTGCTTGCCTAGCAAGGTTTTCATGTTCAAGTTTGGCGAGCAGAGTAGTTAAAAGTTTATCTGTGAAAGAGGGGGACAGGGATAAGCAGCTTCAATCTCGAAGTCTCACAAAGAATGTTACTTCACTCGTCTGGTATCACATGTACAATTAGTGTTTTTTTGGCGCTATTAAGAGTCTGGATGAGATTGTTTATGAAAATATTTTTATTTAAAAAAGTATAAAATAATGTTTTTTTATTTCTAAAAAATTATTTTTGATATTAGCATATGAAAATATTTAAAAACAGTAAAAAATTAATTGAATTTAAAGTAAAAAAATAAAAATAAAAAAAATATCATTTTTTTAAAAAATTATTTTTAAAATACAGTGTCAATGCACAGCATAGGTTAACTGCTGTGGCATCCGGCCTCACTGCAAAAAAAAAAAAAATTAAAAAAAAAACTACCATGGAGCTGCAATCTAATTTATAAATTATGATAATTAGAAATCTTAACGGTTCTTTAGAGATTTTTAAATAGAAAAGAAGATTATATTAATAGAAAGGTATATTATTTTAGCATCCCCAAATTAATTAGCGCCCAAATCATTTAAACTCATTTTTCATAATTATTTAAACACATTAGCATCTTGTTTCATCATACTAATTTTTATATAAAATATAATTTCACATTTCCAACTTGCATAGTTGCATGTAGTTTACAATTTCACATTTCTTACCACCATTATACATCCAATATATATTTTCTCATTTTACTAGTTTGTCAACCAAGACCCAAATGTGTAACCATTTAGATTTCATACTCCTGATCAGTTCTTAAGAATAAACATCATTAAAACACCAAAAAATTATAATAATTCCCAAACTTTTATTTCTCTATATGTAACAAACATAAAATAGTACTCAAACAACTTATTCCACATGAATCACAATCAACCATAACATACTACCATCATTAATTTTTTGGATTCGAAGAAACCTCGCTCTTTATAAAACGTACTTTGTGGGTCCAGATAAGTAAATAAAACTCTAACTATATCAGACTCGAGACCTGCTATATAGATCTCAAGTCTTTTACCATCACGTCACGTTTCTTTGGGACATACTACTATCATTATACTAAACAAATTTAACGAACATTACTTATAAATTCCACCATTTTCTCACCTATATTTTCTCATATTTAACAAACATAAATTAATACTCAAAACAGATTGTTCCACATAATTCATAATCAAGCATAGCACATTACCATCATTATATCAATACAATTTAACAAAACATAACTTGCACGATCCAAAACTTACCAATTCAATTTGATAGAATTCCTCTCATCTAAGAAACACTCCTCGTACCATCTAACCTAAGAGAAATGAATGAGAGGAGGAGGAGAACCATAATCAAGCTCTTCTTCCTATACGAATTGTTGGCTTAATAAAAAGGAGGAAAAACCAATTTTTCATCTATTTACGAGAGTACCATTAGCTTAAATGTCCCACAGATAATTCTATCAAATCCTTGAATACCAAACTAAAACTAATCTAGAAATTAAGGGATTGGGAAGGAAAATTGCCTAGTGAACAGTGTGGTGAAAAAAAATATATATATATACACGCGCGCGCGCGAACACACACACACATATATATATATATATATATATGATATGAAATATTATCAACATTTGATTTGTTGTGCAATTCAGTATAAAATAAATATAAGTCCACCAAAATGGTTCGGCAAATTACCTGATGCATGGTGTACTTTTGTCTAGCAAATCTGAAACGGAATCGTTTTACCCCTCTAGCCTTCACCCTTGTAACAAGTATATGCTCGAGGCAAATGTGAAATCTTCGAAAGAGAGAGCTGATCTTTTGGCAGGGAGAGGGTATTAGCACTCCTAAAACCAGCATCTCCTTCAAGATTACCATTTAGAAACAGCCAGCAAGCATTGCAATCTTCGAAAAAAGATTTGTCCAACAGAACTCGACCAGAGACTACAAACAATCAGTGATCACTCAAACCAATACCCTAATTCAAATGACAAGTTTCGAAATGAATATTGAAAGCTGTCCCTTTGGCTATGGATCTATGAACAAAACTTTGAAATCAACCGTAGCCAAGTACCTAGCATTTCAACCATATTGCAGATTGCCAACTCCATCTCTACAATGTAACTGAATAATTAGATAAAACTTTATGAACTTCTCCTTGTCTAGATCCATGTACAATTTTGGAAAAATAAAAATAAGCAACCTATAGGAATAACCATTTAATTCTCCATAATTAAATCTGTAACTTCTTGATATGAATCAGAAAACCTATATTGCATGACAGGTATGTAAAGACGCTTTCCGTCGAGTTTCAAAATTGATTACTCATCAATAACTCATTTATATTGCAGTAATGGGTCTATTAATCGATCAGCAATCCCCTGTTTTCTGAAGTTTGGAAATTTTCAGTGTCCTGAACTCCGATTTGTGAAAACTGCTTCACCAGCATATCAACATAGGCCGGCAAGGAATCCTTAAAACTCTTTGAGCAGCTCTTATCCCCCTCGTCAACATCCTGAACCCCACCTTTGACTAGACACCCTACCTGAGCACCATCCATATACGCCTTGCATGCCACGAGAATATCATTAGCATGATTGATGAAGTGGCCCAGCACAAAGTCCTCAAAATGCTGCAATCAACGATGATTTGAATCAATTAGTTTTAAATCTAAAGGAATGCAAGAGTTTCACCAGCTGAGAATTCCCATGCACAGTTTGATAGAATAAATGACAGGCCTAATCCGGATGAGAATCACTGAAGTTGCAGTAAGATAATCACAGTAAGCATCATCACAAAATCACAACAGTATGTTTCTTGATGCAAGGCCATCCATTGAGAGTGTTTTTTTTATGCTTTCAAACAAAGCAAAATTAGTGTTTGGACTCTTCTAGTTATCCATGGTTCGTACCTGTGCCCATACTCCCAATGTTTCTCATTTTTAACATATTTAAAAGTACTAAAAACTATTCCAATTAACAGTTAAGTGGTGGAAAGTTACCCATATTTTCAATCATTTATACTTCTCCTGGGATGAATATCAATATAACTCAGGAGACATTTTAAACCAACAGGAATCAATGATGAAAATAAGCAGTTACAAGAAATTCACCTTAGGCGGCCTCCTCATTGTGTAAACCATTGTTTTGAGTGATAAGAAAAAAGTGCTCTCACTGTACTCCTGAGATCGTTTTTCACCATTTGCTGAACCACTCAGTCGTTCATATCCAGGCTCATTAAAAAAAGGCTTTTGGTTCAATATCAATGCTTGTATAGATACCAGAACTTGTAGCACAGTAGAGACTCCAGGCTGCCACTTCTCATTCTTGTTACCCTGCCAGGTTCCAAGAAGACTGAGGCATACCTTCCCACAATTATACAAGTTCGGGTTGAGTCGAAGGCCACCAGAATGGTAGTAGACAAGCTATCACAGACAAATTCAAAATTATGAGAATGTTCAAAAACAGAAGATGCAAAAGAAATCCACACAAAACCTAGATCACTACCGGTGGTACTTTGGGGTAGCCAGCAGGGAAAAAAACATCAAAGAAAAAGAGACCATCATGGTAGGGAGTACCCTCTGCTCCAATAATTACAGCCCTCAATAGGTCCATCCTTGTTTCATAAACCCTAACAAATATCGAATCTGTTGACACAATAGAAGCAGGACAAACACAATGTGAGAAATGAATTATCCAGAGCTTGGGAGAGAAGCAATTCAGAGGGGATTAAATAGACCTTTTTTCCTTTTCACAAGAAATATGTTTTACTGAATAAGGTGGGGTGTTTTAACTGGACAGAAAAATCTCAATAAAGTCATACTGATTGCATTTTTTCAATCATTTGTTACATGTTGAAGATCGCTGTCACATTAAATTTATAAAGTTCCTCACAATTAGCAAAGGGGGAAAACAGCTAGATGCTGAGAAGCATTAATGAAATTGAGATAAAAAAAAAAAGAAGGAAGTTTGTGTCATTTAATGTTAGTATACACAGAAATACTGGTAGTCTTTCAGCTCAATTGTTTTGTCATTGTATAATTTATCGGTACTTCATTCTCTTCAGTAGCCCCCTAGTGAATCTGAACAGGTAATAATATGAACACCACAAAGGGAGCACAGTGGGGAGGAGGTTTATTAGAACAGGAGGAGGAGGAGGAGACCGAGCATCTACTCAAACTAGTGGTGGTAATTAGAGATCAGAATCAGAAAGGATAAAGCTTACCTGGCAAATCATTCTCTAGGATTCTCCACTCTTCCTGAATTCTCTTTGCCCATGTCTTTGGTGCCTGCCAGAAGGAGAGGGATGCTAGCATTATGCAAACAAATCATTAACAGAGAATAATAAAAAGAAATATGACCTGTATCTTCTAAAGTAACCACCTGCTTCATGGAAGAACCTTTAGAAGTATAGTGATGGTCTGAATGATCTTCGACTGTATCAAATCGTTTGAATAGCTGAAACTTTCTGAGGATATCATCTTTATTTAGATTTTTCAGAGTTCCAGCTGGCTTTTCTTCAGGAGGGATATGCAAAGCATCAAACGGATCAGAGAAATTTGAATGACTTGTATGGTTATCAAATGAATTTTTGAATTTCGACATAAATGTTGACATGGAAGGGCCAATAATAGGAAAATGATGCAATCCTCCCACAAATGAAGGGGGAGTTGGATACAATTCGGGAGCAAGACTGGTATGTCCCAAATGTGCTTGCCCGACTCCATGAGGGAGCATATCATTGCCTAGGTGCTTTGCATAGCCATAGACAGTTGAACTACTTGAAGCGGCTGGCTTTCTTTTACTTAGGAAAGGTGGGAAATTCAAGGCACTCCTCCCATGTTGTGAAATGTTTTGTTCTTTCTTACTTTGGGCAGCCTGGGGAATTGACCACGAAGAGGGCAGGTTCACTCCAGAAGCATGACACATGGAATCCATAGGGTTATGAAAACTTGTATCACTCCCTGAACTCAGTTTCTTGCTTGCATGGGCAGGCTTCAATGACCATGAACCCCCACCATTAGACTGCATTTGATTGCTTGTACTGAAAGCAATAGTTCCATTAGCAGTTTTCTTTGCATTATTATCAGAATCTGGCAGCCACGGAATGGGCGCCTCCACTCCAGGAGGAATATCCACATTGTCAAAATGGGATTGTAAATATGAATACTCATCAAACTCCATGAAGTTATCAAAATCAAAATTCATAAATGCGCCATCATCGTACAATGAGTCAGAATCAATACCATCCACATTAATCATATTAATTTCTCCAGGGGAAGAACTTAAAAGATGATCGGAAATGCCATCCTAGAAAAAAAGGGGAAAATACCAATAAGAAGAAACACCGTGTATTAGCGCTAACAAATGTACATTGTATAAACTAATACATACCTTAGCTTGACTGAAACCATCAAAATTCTCTCCTATAGATTTCCCTTTATTCTTCATGTCAAAATTCTTGTCAACAATCATCACATCAATGGGATCTTCTTCCTTGTCAACATCAATTATTTCATGAAGAATAACCTACAAAATAATATTTCTTTTACAATTACAATGCATAGACTGATGGAAGTGAAAGGCAAGTGAAGGAGATTAATGACGGGAAATTTAATGTCTTTTCTTTGACAATGAAGATGAGAAAAGGAAAATTTCCTAAATATTATCCTCAAGAGGTAAAAAGAAGTTAGTAACAAGTCATTCTTATATTTGAGAATTCTAAATCCTAAGTAGCCTCAAACACTTTCATAATTTGCACTCTTTACTAGTACGATCCCCAACCTAGTTTCATCTATCAACCCCACCCTATAATTAACCACTTTAACTCCAAAATCATCACTTTACCAAAAACTGCTGCACTTGAGATGGCTGCTTGACCATCCCAAGTCCTGACACACCTGGAATAGGTCATATACAACACAAAACAATAAGGGAAAATCCAAAAAATGAAAAGCAAAGCAACCTGCAAAGTTACAAATGTAAACTTACAATATGTTAAATCATTCCTTCCCTCCAAGGTTAGCTTACTGTTAGCATTATTATCTCATCTAAACACGGTCATCCTACCCAGTGCATGCTCAAAAGCAGAACCTATCAGCCAAGCTCACCAAAAGCTAAGCCCTTTTCTTCCACTCATGAAATTTACTTCAAAAAACTTTGCATTGAGCTCATATTTGATTCAGAAAAACTTACACCTATACACTCTCTGATTGATTCAATGTGAAAACATAAATTACAGTCAGAAGAAATAGAACCAACTGTAGCAGTACACTAACACTATCTTATACAAAGATCTGAAATTGACCCAACTCCAATCCTAGAAAAAAGAGCTTAAACCCAAAGTAAGGAAAACCTCCATAAACACTGGCATTGTCTTTATCTACTTCACCCTTACTCACGATACTTCAAAAATAAAAATCATGATTGTAAACCAAACAGAACTCTTTCAATCCTATGTATTAATCAACAATCAAGCACTCTCAACTCTACCCACACTGAAATTGAAGTTAACAATAAAACACAGAGATAAGGACAAAGTCAATTCAATTATATATATATATATAAAAAAAAAAAAACAGGTTTGACAATCACAGAGACACGAGATACCCAGGAAAAGGAATGAAACAATAAGAGAACGCAAGATAAATTCATGATCAAAATAAATGAAGAGCAGAAAAGTTCTGAATAAAGACAGCAACTCTTTTTAAAAAGAACCTGCTTGTTTTTAGACTGTTTAGTACTGTTAAAGCGAGAAACAATCGGCGTTGGAGGAGGTGGGATTTCGATCACGTCAGGGTCCATGAACACTCTCTTTTTCCTGTTGGGTTGGTGAGAAAGTGTGAAGAAAGAAACGAAAAGAAAAAATAATTCCAATTCAAGAAAAGCAAATATACATATATATATATATACACATATATATATATATAAAGACAGCATCTTGAAAGAAAGAGGGTAGAGACTTGGAATTCAGAGGGATGTGTGGCGGCAGCGGCGGCGGCGGCTTCATTGATGATGACGATCGGGTAGTGGAACAATTAAGAAAGATGGGTGGAGCACGGTGGGCACGGAGAATTGGCAAGGCTTGGGTTGGCTCGTTGATCAGAAAGACAGAAGTGGTTCTGTTCTGTAACTTCTGTTAGGATGTTACCGAGGCTTTCGCTCCTTGAAGTATGGGTGCATACATACATGGTTACTTGCTACATCGAGGGGGAGAGAGAGAGAGAGAGAGATGGCTATGGCTATGTCTGTAGCAAGTCTTGCTTTCTTTTTTATATTCTGAGTATTCAAGTGTACTTTTTGTGTTTTTTTATTATTATCTTCCCAACTATATCTGATTGTATGTGTGTGTCTGTGTATGTATGCATATATGTGTGTATGTATCCATTTATTTGTTTTTAATTCTGCTAATTAAATTAAAATATTTCTATTGCTGAAATAAAATTTGTTGTTCTTTCACATGTAAACGGAAGTTCATTCTCATGGCATATGGAGATGTATGTAATCGCCGGCTCAACTTATAAAAACTATTTCATATTTTTTTTCTGGCTTTGTCGGGTTATATTTGAAATGTTCTTCTGAATTATTTTTTCTAAAAAAAATTAAAGATAATTATATATAGATCTAGCGAGCTTCCAAATTCATTATCTTTAAGATTATTGCTCGATCAAGTTCATGTTTTTTTTAGCTCTAAAAATATAAGGTTCTATATTTTATTTTGATAAGTTATATATATTTTATCTTAATGAATTAAAGATTTTTTGCTGACACTTTAGTCTTTCATCTCCAAGAAGAGACTCATGAGCCATAGATATATCAAGAAACATTTAAAGAAATAGAATGTTCATTCTTTATTACATATCTATTCCCATACTATCTTTGTAATATAATTGCATTTTATGTCAAAAAGATATTGATTTAAGCATTAAAAAGTCTTTAAATTCACCAAATAAGACCTTTTAAATGTATAAGGCACCAGCCACCAACTTTCTTAGCTAGGGAGGATGGATAAAATTATCAAACTAGAAGATTAACATATTATCCAAGATATATAAGTCTTATCCTCAAACTACTTAGATTTTTTAGGATGATATTAATTGACGTTGTCGGGTAAAAATAATCAAAAATATGGTGTGTGCTTTCAAGAGTTAGGTTATCAGCGTCCCTAATCACCATCAAAAATAGACTATCAAAGCATGGTTTGTTACTATTGGCATATTTTTTTTCATTTATGTGTCAGCATTTCTTTATTCTATTGGAAGCTCTATATAGTGATTTGATCATTCTATATACAGAGAGATTTCTTTCTACTTGTTTATAGGCCTAGTAAGGTGAGAAAATCCAATGCATGCATATATCAACTCTATGAATGCAATTAGAACATCAAGATTTTGGAAAGCTTTTAATAAATACAAATAAAGTGTTGGTTCAAACCATGTGATTTGAAGGGTTGTTTGGCAACCATGTGGAGGACATTTCTTTTAGGATTGAGACCATGATCTCAAACAAAAATATTATAAAATTGATTGCACCTCAAGAGGGCAGGAATGTATTCTTGTAATTGACTAAAAGTGTAAGTTTCTCGTATATGATTTAAATTGTTCAAATTATCAATGTTTTATATTCTCCAAATGTTACCCCAAGGCATGTCTTTAACCTTCCAAGGATGGGATTGATTCGCTCTTTTTAGAGCAATTGTACATTTTACTTTAGAATAAATAAACATCTTTTTAATATTACGATACAATTTATCTTAAAAATGATTCACATAGTATCTCTCTAAGGATGAGATAAACATTGCCTTGGTAATGAAGATGGATATAGTCTCCTCAAGAAACAAATTCATAACCTTACAAAAATTGGATGAATTCACTGTCTCTAATGCAATTGCACATTTACTTTGGAAGAAAACAACATCTCCCTAATGATATGACACAATCTACCTTGCAAAGGATTGGCATGGATTGCCTAGTGCAATCACACATCTCTTTAAGAATGAGATAAACATTACATTAGCAATGAGATGGATACGTCTCGCTATAGTAGAAACCTTTTGACCTTTTAAGGATGGGATGGATTTTTTTTTAGTGTTATGACACAATTTACCTTAAAAGAGAGTGGATTGGTCCTTCTAATGCAATTTCACATCTCTCTAATGATAAAAACAAATAAAAGTTTCCTAACAATTCATTATCAATATATCCAAACTAATAAGAGAATATTTGCAAGAAAGATTTATTATTAGTTCTAGGAATTAGGCAAAACCCTCTTAAATCCTTTTAAGGTTAAGCATTTCAAAGCTAAACATGAGGGATGTGTAACTAAGTATGAGTACTAAACCCAAAAATATATAACTAAGTATAAATAGTTCATTCCATAATATGTAACTAAGTATAGGTATTGGGGGCCTATCAATATTCAACTAAGTATGGACATTGGAGCCTTATAAAATCTTTATATCAAATTAACATTAAGATAATCAAAATCCATGCAAATTAACATTAAGATAATCAAGTTCTATAAAAAGAATTCATATTAAATGAAATATGTTACAATGATCAACCTCACAAGACTAGGGTAAAAAAAATAGATACACATATACAAATAGGGGTTTAATACCCTAGCTTAAGCTCCTCGACTAAATACTCTCCATGTTGGGCAACAATGACCCTAAATGGAAACACATCTGAAAAGTTAGAAACCAAGATGGGATGGAAGGCGATACTAAAATCCACTTGCAATCCTCTCGAGAGGTTAAAGAAATATATATATATATATATATATATATATATATATATATATATATATATATATATATTAGAAATAGAAAGAAATATTTTATCTCTCATCATCTTGATCAAAGTTTCAAACTTCCAAAAAAGTCCATCAAAGCTTCCAGCTTAGATTTTAGAATGAGAATATTGGGTTTCTTTTATAGTAGTAACGAGCAGTTTACTGCATGCGATCGACGGGTTTTTATCTATCACGAGAAATTGATTGTTTTTTATGTATTTTATTTTATTATTTTAATATTTAGTTAGTATAATTATATTTAATAATACTAATACAAATTTTTGTCTTTAAAAAAATTCAAAGTCATTTTTCCTCTCTTTCAATATATTTTTAGGAAATAATATTTAATAAATATCAGACATATTAGAAATAAAAATATTATAATTTGTTCTTAAAACATAAACTTAATTTTTTTGTGCGCTATAATTATTTATTTTCTGTCTAAAAACAACAGTCTAATGGAAACGGGAAGTGACTTGTATAATTTTTAATTTGACTGGTAGATAATGCAGTTAAATTTGTTAATATTTTTTTTTTTGAGATTTTTTTTCCACTAATATTTAGATCTAAAATATTAAAAATGAAAACATTGGAAATTCTTGTAAAGAAATAAACTTAAATAAAAGAGCACAAAATAAAATTTTGAAGCCAATATTTTTTTATATAAGATTTATTAATATTATTATTATATTAAATATATTTAAGAAAACATGATATGAATTTCTGCCCTTCAAAAAATCTTAGGTCATTTTTCCTCTCTCTCAATATATTTTTAGGAGATAATATTCAATATATATCTAAACATATAATTAGTTTTACATATTTTAATTTGACATAAATATACGAATATATAATTAAATTGACATAATTTCAATAATATATTTAATTTAAAGGATAATCTTAGGCTATGTTGTTCTCTCTCTATCTATTCTTAGGTGATAAAATCCAATAAATATTAGAACATATAATTGGTTTCACATATTTTAATTTGACATAAATACACAAATATATAATTAAAAAGTCAAAACACTGCAAATTTATTTAAAGAAATAAACTTAAACAAAATAGCATAAAATTTAATTTTGAAGCCAATATTTTTTTTATTTTATAAGATTTATTCATTGTATTATTATATTAAATGTATTTAAGAATAGTGACATGAATTTTTGTCCCTAAGAAAATCCTAGGTCATTTTTCCTCTCCCTCTATATATTTTTAGGAATTAATATTCAATAAATATTTGAACATTATATTAGTTTTACATACTTTAATAATATCTTAAATTTAAAAGACATAATTGAAGTAAATCCAAACATTGAAATCAAATAATTCAAAACAAAACCGGAAACTAAAAGAACTGGGACTGAAATCCATAATTAACTTGCATAGAAGGATAGAATTGAAAGAAATCAAACTTTTGATACCTAAAATATTAAGGATTTATTATAAATTTGCATGGAAGGATGAAATTGAAATTAATCAAAACTTTGATACCAAAAATATTTAGAATTCCAACTCAACCCGCAAAATTAAAAACATGAGGACCGAACTGGAACTCCAACACATAATCAATTTCAATTGAAGGATGAAATTGAAACAAATCAAAACTTATATAATTGCAATAAGGGCCAGAAAAACAAATTATAACGTTCAGGGACTGAAATGAACTTTGCCAAAAACATTGTTTCGCTGACGTCAGCTTGCGCAGGAGGAGAGAGAAATGAGGGGGGGAAATTCAAACACCCATTGACACGTACTTGGGAATCACATTCATACACACGCCGCCCCCATATGGAAGAGAGCATGGTGAAACATCGTTCTAGACGGTGGTTGATCATTTTTGGACGTCGTATGACGTCGCACGTGCCGCCTGGAACACGCGTGCACCTGGAAATGGACGGCGCGTGTCGGGACGCACCAACAGTAACCCGAGCGAAAAATAATTAAAAAACTGGTTAATTACCGTTGCACCCCTCCCACCTTGGGTGTTATTTTGTCATTTTCGAGGGCTAAAACGATCAATGCACTGTGCACATAAATATTTAAAAAAAAAACCGTCTGGCCGAACCGGGCCGGAATGGCCAATTACCTTGATGCCCCTGAAACCGGCGGTGTTTTTTGTCTTTTTCGGGGGCTAATTTTGTTAATTCACTGTTCAAAAACTGGAAAAAAATGAGGACATACACCCGTGAAGCACCGGGTCAAATTGCACATGAATAGTGCACATGAGTCACGGTAAACAATAAAACAGTGTTATTTCTGCCATTTTGTTTTAGCTATATGTATGTATAACAAGCTCAACAAGCTCATCACACATATTAGCTTTAAGATTCTCTCGCTTAAAAAAACTCATCTTAATGGAACCACTTAGTTATATGCAATTTGAAATGACTTTTCACTAGAGCTCAACTCAAGAGAAAACCTCATATTTGATTTTTCAATAAGGAATAAGTCATATTAACACTCTATAGCTTGGCCTCTATGGTATTTTCCTCTTATAGGCATCCGAACATAGCTTGATTTTGTTAGTGTTATAGCCCCCACCATTATCTCTTTAAGATTGAACCCTTAAGAGCATAGAAATCACCGATAATGACGGGGGAGTCTTTTATCATCCTTTCAGCTTTTCCTCCACCCACCACATGAGACAAGTGTATAGAAAACACATAAAAAAATCATATTGTCCAATTCAATCTAAAGCGCACAAAACACAGTCCAATCCAATTATTTGTATATATCATTTAAAAAAAAAGTTATAAAAAAATATCCAAATAAATATGCTTATTATATATATATATATATCATTTAAAAAAAATCTTATAAAATAAATAATATGATGTTGCTACTTATTTGATGTGTCATATGATTTGTTTTCTACACTCCAACCCATAAGAGACTATAAAATCAATAATAGTAAAAATATTTAATGGAGACTAGGTGATTGATTAGCTCATAAATTTACAAAGTATATCCGAATCTTTGCAAAATCTCAAAGATCACAAATCTATGTTTTATATAGATGTACAAATGTAAAATGTTTGTCAAAGTGGTTGAATAAAATTTCAATGTATTATTGCTAAGAATAAACATGACTATTAGTTTGCTAGACTCTTGTTTTTTTCTTAAAAAAGAAATAATATAAAATAATTAAATTAAATGGCCTTATTTTTGCAAGTCTTTATGAGTTTATATATATATATATATATATATATATATATATATATATATATATATATAAAGTACCCTTATCCTTTTATCCAAAAGTATAAGTACTATAGTTTTCAATATTTATCAATAAATTATAATATATTTTTTTCAAACACCTCCTGTAAAAAGAATATATAAAAGAGAAGTGATTTCCTCTTTTAAAAATGAAAAACACTTTTCATTTTGCATATTATATGTCAATATTATTATTCATGCTTGTATATTCTCATTTTAAACTACTTTGAAGTTTATTTTTCATCACATTTTATATTGTAAAAATTAACCGATAATCATTTTTCATTCTATATTGTTTCTCAATCTCATTTTTTAATTGTGTTAAATTTTAATTTGCATTATTATTATAAAACAATAATAATTTAGTTTTACTTCATTCTATTAGGATTTAATTATATATTTAGACATTTTATTTAAATTATTGAAAATACCTTTTATTTTTCGTATTACATTTTATTGCACTTGATTTTTCAATGGACATCAACTTGTTTTTGATGTAACAACGAAACAAATAATTCATTTTACAATGAATAAAGGTATCCAGAAAAAGTTGAAGACTTTAAAATCTTACTATTTTACAATATTTAATAACTAAAATATTATTTTCCATGAAACAGTAACACGAAAATTAATTTCCAGACATTTAAAAATAATTTATTTCTTTCAAAACTTATTTTTCATGAGCTTACATTTTAGCAATCAAACAGTTCAAAAACTATCTCAAGCTTTATGTGTTCTTGATAACTATCTCAAGCTTTATGTATTCTTGATAATTCGACATGAATATTTCTATATATTATGAAATCTAGTTCCTAACAGTTCATGTTTTTGCATGGCTTTCGTTCATATGTCTGTAAAGATTGTCATTTTTCACTCATCTCTCGTTCTGTTCATCGAGTCATTATGCTCACGATCCATATATAACTGTGTGTGTGTGTGTGTGTGTGTGTGTATATATATATATATAGTGCTCCTCTCTCATGCCACGCAATTTGTGATTATTTGGCAGCAAGAAGGGAAGCAGCTACAGAGTTGACATCGTTGAGACAGAGAAGAGGTACCTTTTGCAATTCAAAATATCTGCACAAAAGATGAACACAGAAATAACCTCTTTGCCCTGAAGAGCCCGTGGTCTAATTAGCATGTTTGAAACTTAGAGATACTCACTGATAACAAAGATGACTAATACTGCACTATTCCAAAATATTGTTGTTTGTCAGGATTAACTGTGAACGGGATACGAAACTAATGTATGGAGGTCTAATTTTTCTGCAGCTATGTCTCTACATTATCAAGATCTCATCCATGCATTTTGGTCATTTTCAATTGTTAGTGCAGGTGAAAGAACAAGAATGATTGAACAGATGAAATGGTCAAGATCAAAGTTGCTTGTCTTTTATAGCTTTATTCCTCACATTTGTTGTATGAAATTCCAAAAACATGTGTTCTTTGCTCCAAATTATATCGTTAGTTTATCAACTCAAGCATATGTACCAGTCCCCAGTGATAAAGCCCTCGGAACGAACTACAGGGCTGATAATTTTAAATCATTTACCATGCAATTCGTTCAGTTCTGTTCTTTCTTTGCCAATTAATGTGTAGGCCAACTAGTGTTCTAAGTTCAAAGATTATTCTGCATATTGATTAGGTTCACAGAAACCTCACAAATATCAAATCCTTACTTCAATTGATACATGGACTGGAAAGATGAGAGCACTAACCTTCGATTTTGTGAAAAATGGATCACTGCAATAAACTCGTACACATTGAGCTCTGAACTGAATGATAATTGGCATAGGAAGCAATGAATGAAAAGTAATTTCAAAAAATGAGCTCGGAAAAGGATATAAAGAAGTTAAACATAAAGAATCTGTTCTCGATATTAACAAAGATAGAACTAGCCTGGCATACAGTGATTAGCAGTTGCAAAAGATAATTGAGAAGCAACAGGAGAGGTTATTGTGATGCGTTGTCAAACTTGGATGTTCAAATCAACATTGTTGCCCACGAAGTTATCCCTCTCTGACTTGCTTCTGAGCCATTACATCTCTCAAGGAGCTCAATTTAGGGGAGACATGATGGCTCAGAAGCAACAGCGAGGATAATTCAGGTTGCGATAATGTTGATTAGAACATCTAACGTGGACAATGCATCTCAAATAACAACCTTTGATCATTTTGGCTCATCTTTGGCAACTGCTACCTGTAAGGATAACTATGGACATGTGAGGATAAGTTCACGTCAGCTCAATGTGAAAGTCTATAACTATCATCAGAAGTTCAGAGCAATATATAACACCATAATGGAATTTAAAGAAGGAAACATTAATGGGAGAGTCATTGTCATGTAAGGAATACATTATACATATAGAGGAGCAACTTTCCTCTTCCTGTAAATTCAGAGGTACAAACAAGAATCGAATAACAGGCAAAGAGAAGAGACAAACACAAGATCAAGCCAATCCAAGTATTCTGGTCATTATCAATTGTCATTCTGTAAGAAAAACAAATCATAATTCAAGAAACTTAAAATTCTTACAATGTTGAAAAGGTCAAGAAAAGCTGTGTTTTCTAGCTTTATTCCTCACATTTGGTATGCTTAATTCCAAAACAGGTGTTCTATATTTCATAATGGTATGCTTCATTCCAAAAACAAGTGTTCTATATTCTCATAATGGTATTGACTTATGAACTAAACTGTATCTACCAAACTCAAATGTTAAAGCCCTCAGCACGAAGGCACTGTCGATGAGCCTCAATCCATTTTGCACAAGCAGCTTCACCATGCTCCACAATGCATTCATCCCTTAGTTTCTTAGTTTCAGGGCAAGCACAGCAGATCTTCTTCTTTGGCTTTGATTCTTGACTAGATGTTGTAATAAGTGAAACCTGGCTTCCAGCTGAGGCAGGGGAAGCATTTTGTAAAGGCAGCTCACCCATCACAAATCTGCAGAAAACACAAGTACTGTAAAGAAGGAAGTGGGCATAGAGAAAGGAATGAAGAAAGTCAAATAGAAGTAGAGCATCAGCTTCAGGGAGAAAGGAAAGGCAGAGTGAAATTGGTGTGTGTGGCAGGGGGGGATAGAAAATATCTGTTCAGCTGGAGGGCAAATACTTAAAACATTATCAATTTTCTCTCTTTTGCCAATTAATGTCTCTGCCTCCTGGATTCTTTGTTCTGTATATTGTCTGATGAATCAAGTCACTAAAACAATTCAGAATTTTTGTTTATGTGCTCTATTGTATGACTGGTCTACAACATAAGAGATTTTCTCGTATAATAATTTGTTTTCCTGTATAAAGATCACTAATCATCCCTCTAATGCATAGCATAACACAAGTGATTCAGAATGATATCTGACTCCATCAAACATTTTGAATCATTACCCGTATCATTAAGTTATGTTTTGCTTACTAAGCCAGAAATTTAAACTCGATCATGTACACTGCATGGTAAATCAACAAGATGAAATGGCTATTTTTCTCATTTTCCCACTTCTCCGCATAAAATTTGGCCACAAAACTGTCAGCATTCTATTCAGTCAAACTAATGAAAGTAATTTAGAAACAGTTATGAGAATCAATGTAAGCAGAAGCTTAATAAAAACGAACTCATAGGTCAAGTATTGGGCCATCTTTGGACCAAATGTCTTTTATTTCTTATTGTTTTAGCATTTTAATATAGACCAGTTCGTGGGAAAGAGACCAGCACTCTAAAAGATGCCTCATTTTCTTTATAAATCAAGGAAGCGACTTGACTCAACTAAGCTTCACAATTACACGATTGAATAAAGCTGTATAACATGAATGTTTTGTAACGAGTGGAACACAGACAGACACAGTTACTAAATAGCCCAAAAGTTAAATGAAATCACTTCCCTTGCAACTGTGTCTGTTCGTAAACTTTACATTACCACATTTTTGTGTTACACGGCATTAGTCCGTGCAATTTACTACTGAATTGTCAACAAGGATATCATTCTCCAACCAATCATGGCTAACTATCCACCCAGTATCAATAGGCAGCAATTAGCAACTCTAACAGGTTCAGAACGACTGTGCTTCAACCAAGTCAAGAACCAGCTGTTTAACCACTTCCCAGATCAGTAACTTCAGCTAACTTAGTACAAGGAAAGAAAAGAATTCATTCGCCTCGAGTAAAAATCTAAACTTTTTTCTCTTAAAACCCCTGCTTGTTTTTCCATTTAATTGCAGTGAATGATCATGTCTATTAGGTTCTCAATTTCCTAATTTTGTTGAAAATCATAATATCTTCTTTAAAACTGAACCTACATGCAGAGATTTTAACAAAAAAAATAACCCCCCAAGAAACAAAAACCAATTTATGACACCAATTATAATCATTTAGAACTACAAATTTGCAATCTCGAGTCAAAATCAACTTCAAGAAAATCCCATGTGAGCTTCGAATCCCTTGTACACAAAATAATTACAATTAAATAAAACAATAAAAATAAACAACAATTTTGAAGAAAAAAAATTGCCCAAACAATAAAAAAAAGAGCAAAACATTAAACCTCGAGAGACCAAAAACAACTTAAGAGACAATAAAGTGACAGATGAACATACGGAAACAAAGAGAGAGCTAAAGAGAATAACAATTTACCGTTAGGATTACTGCAGAGAGAAGTGATAGATTTATTAAGATGTTGGGGCTTTGTAGGGTTTATGTTGTTGCTTAAAGCTAGAAAGTAGAAATTTCAAAGAGACATAATGAAAGATCGGGTCCTTGACTAGACTAGATGCTGTGGCGATCGTGGGCCGATCGTTCCTGGCCCAATAGCAAAAATATAAGAATAACAATAATTTTATGTTGTTGGTGTAAGATAATTTTTTTTTAAAGTGTTTTTATTTTTTATTGAAATAAGTTTTAAAATTTTTAAAATTTATTTTTAATATATTATCTTAAAATAATTTAAAATTAATTTAAAATAAAAAGGTTATTTTTTTATAAAAAACAATTTTCAACGGGACAAAACCAATCTTTGTTTTAATTTTTAAAAATAATATGAAATGCCAAATAGATTTTGTTTGGAAAAAAAAACAGCTTGACCAAACTTTCTTTAAATTTTTTTAAAAATATAAAATGCCAAAAAGATTTTGTTTAGAAAAAAAAAATGAATTCTGATCAATTTACTAGTTAACTGGTTGAATTGATTTATTAAAGTCAAACTCTAAATTAATTTACTTTCTTGATGTAGGTTCAGTGAAGTTTTGAGTAAGCGGTTAATGTTGTTTTGTAAAATGATTTTTATTTATAAATATATTATAATAAATTTTTTAAAATAATTATTTTTAATTTTAACATATTAAAATGATATAAAATTAAAATTAATTTAAAATTGAAAAAATTGAAATTCAGAAGTAAATTTGAATGAGGTTGATTTGCAAATTACACGAAAGTCAATAAAATGAGCAAATTTTGGAACGCCGCAAGAAAATTGTGAAGTTGAAGATTCTCAATCGAAAACATCACGTCAACCCCCAGATCCCATCTCCAACTTTTCTCGGAACCCAATCAAGAATTATGCATAAGAAAAAACAGCGAACAAGAATCTTAAAGTTACAGATTCACAGCCAAGACAAACAAAACCCCACTGGGTAGAACCCAGAAATCTACACCATTCCCAGCTCAAATTTAATTCAATGGCGTAGCTTTCTAATCATACTTCTCTCTCCATGAATAAACAAGAAAGAAAACCCATGAAAGAGCCAGTGCAATGTCACCAACAACTAGTCTAGGCAAATCATGAGCCAGATCCTCAAGTTTCTGCTCAAAGTAGACTCTCCAAATCGCCATTGAAACATGAAGCAAGGTACAACCTTTAGCAAAGAAGATCTGGAACTCTCTGTCCTTGACAAATGCTACCATAAACAAGAGGAACCCAATGGCGAACAAAAGCAACCCAGAAAAGGACTCGGAGGTTTGGATCAAGAGTTGGTCGTGTGACGTCGATCCTTTCAGCCTTGTTGCTACTTCAACGCCATGGCCAAACATGGTGATCTCATCTGTGTAAAACATCATTAGGGCTCCACAAGTTAGAGCTATCATGGAATGAAGCATACATATCAGAAAAAACCCAGATGATTCCATTCAATCAAGCACAAATGGAACGCCTTTCCCCTCTCCTTGCCTTACCTCTATCTAGAACAATGGCTCAACACTCAGACCTATTTTAAATGTGTAATCTTGAGGAAAGAAAATCGAACCACTGATCAAGATTCGAAGCCCAGAATCTTAGTGCAAGGCAAGACTCCAAAACCAGGATAAACCCATTAACA
The DNA here is from genome assembly GCA_032356905.1 of Salix exigua. Lineage (NCBI taxonomy): Eukaryota > Viridiplantae > Streptophyta > Magnoliopsida > Malpighiales > Salicaceae > Salix > Salix exigua. Next base: position 3,147,524 of record CM063598.1, read on the forward strand.
AGATCATAGTTAGATCTCCGCCACAAATCGGAACAAGAAAACAAATCTTGGATGAGTTTGTATCAAACAAGAGAAGCCGACATGAACCCCCAACTCATTTTTCAATATATGACCCCATTAAATCTACCAAGTCTTCAGAATCCTAACCTCAAATTCTACTTTTGAAGAGAGATATTCAAGAAACCCTTTTGGATCCCAAAACCCCACTACAGCTGTAAGGTAATCGAAGGGAAATGATACTGAAATGGACGTGGGGGGGGGTTACAGGTTGGAAGCTCTGTGCTGATCTGGATGCGACGACATATCAGGAGGCTACAAATCAGCTTAATTGATGGATTTCTTTCTGTGGGTTCCCTCGGCATGTAGATTTGGACAGATTAATAATGGTAGAGAAAATAGTATTTCGGTGGTCTACTCATTGTGCACTCTTTCAAATTATTATTTTTACAATCTTCCTTTTTCTTTTCTTTATATGTTTTAAAATGTTTTCTTTTTTAAAATTATTTTTTATATTCTCATTAAATTAAAATAGCAAAAAAAAATTGAAACAAAAAAACCTAAAATTTTAGGGGGAGGAATTTGAAATATAAAAACAAAGCGTGAGGAGAAGTTCTTTCAGGATATGGATGTTTTTTGCTTTTTGAAATTGGAATTGGAATCAATTTATGTTCATCTAGGTCAAGTCTACATCATTTCTCTTCAATGAAAAAAAAACATCCATGATCATTTTGGATTTGATTGGTTTCTTAATTAATTATAACATTGCCTGAAAGTTTACAATATGATTTTGGATTTGATTGGTCCCTTAATTAATTATAATATAATGGCCTGAAAGTTTGCAAGATGACTTTGGATTTGATTGGTTTTTATTAATTATAATATAATAATTATTAAAAATTTATATTTCATTAATTTTAAAACTTACTCGAAACATCACGCTAATAAAAAAATATATATCATAGTTAATGAAACCAAATAATTTAAAACACTTGAGATTTAATATGAAATATATTTAAGGATATGGTAAGGATTGTTTTTTAAAATATATATTTTTTACAGTAAAATATTATTTTTTATTTAACTGTATCAAAACGATTAAAAATAGTTTAAAAATAGAGAAAAATAACATTAAAATAAAAGTGTTTTTCGGATCTCAAAATGGAAAGGAGGATACTTTACCATATCTCAAGCTGTACTGCTTGGTTCTGTACCCAAACTGGATGACAACTACTTTATTATTTTTATGATAAAACTAGAAGAAGCCATCATTGCGAGGCATCCAAAAACAGCTGTTAGGTATTGCAAATTTGCAAGCATACGAGTGCATCCTGACAGACAGCTTATCAAAGAAGAGCACACCAGAAGACAGAATTGTCGCCCCTACTCAAAGCTGTGTTCGTGGTATCGAGGACAAAAAGGGAGATATTCCATTTCTTTTAATGGTCAAACCACCAAGCCTTGCATCTAAAATGAGTAAGGGGATTCGTAGGCTGAATTTTCCAAGATACACCAGTGATAGCCAATATAAATTCGTGCGCCATGACATTAAATGATTGCAGCTTCTGTGGAACTTATTTGATATCAGGTATTTACAGCAATGAAAGAATATGAGACATCAACAATGTCCAGCCAAAATTTGAGTTACTTTGTTCCGGGGTCATTCTAAATATTTCTAATCAAATCCATAACCCCTTGCTTTGTAATGGGGGAAAACCTACATTTACCTCTCCTACAAAAAGGCTTGTTTGTTACCCACAGCAGCCTTGCGGCGTTGCCTTGAACCAGATCTCCGATCTCTTCCACGTCTAGAATTTTTACCTGGGCTCCTCCCGGACGAACTATCACGATGCAAAGGTGGGGGGTGTCGAACAACGGGAGCAGCTGGAGGTGGCATTTGGTCCAATAGATCTTTGTGGTAAGCCTGCAAGTCAAAAGAACAATGAAGTGCCGGGCATAAAAATAATGATGAAACAATCTAAAAGGTAGGATTCAGCATTGTAAGGCATAAACATTCTTGATAGATCCAAGTTAACTATCCATGTTAAAGATTTTTTTTATTTGATAGGCGTACAGAACATTAAGATTTGATGAGATAGTTCCTGCTTTTAGCATCATCTAGCCAAAGCACCATTCTCCTTCACTAACTGCACTCCCCGGATGAATTTTAGCCTCAAATGCTACTTGTAAGGAGAACATGATAAAATGAATCGAGTAATTGCATTAAATGCCCAAAGACACACTTGGCCGGGATCAGAAAATAGAAGAAGGGTCTACGGCACCCATAGAGGTCAGTTTCATGCACCTAGCTCCTAGCTGTTTGGGCAACAGTGAGGCAAATATAAAAGCTAATGACATTCATCTATCTTGCGAAAAAATAAACAAGACAAACAGGCAACACAGAGCAGAGCAATAACACATTGCCATGCACAGAAAAAAAAAACCAAAAATATATTAATATGATAATACATTTAAAAGGCATTCAGTTTTTTCGACAAAATTCATAGGAAACGTTATGCATGTACAATTCATTTAGATCAGAAAAATAGATAACAAATTGTTTAGTTTTAGATGCACCCATTTCATCTCCTTTAACAATAAAAAGACAAAACATAAACATGTACCTGAATGACAAAATTACGCCTTTCGCAATCCAGAAACATATTGATGCTCCAATCAACTTTAGCCATCATTTTATCCCTCACTGAGGAAAAGCTTAACTGATCCCTGGCAGTAAACCGATCAACTTCATTGAACCACAGGCAGCTAAACAGATTAGTGATGGGAATATGTTCCCTTATGATAACACAACCTTCAGGAACATCTGCACAAGGTCAGCAATTGAGCAGAAAACATAAGAACTATAAATCTTCAAGAATATGAAGCACACATATACACGGGATTGTACACATACCACTGGTTATTGGAAGCTTATCCTTGGAATATGGCGATAAACCCTCCTTTTTATAAAATTCAATCTGGTAATCAATGGAAGAATTGTCATACTTTCCGGCAGCTTTGTTAGCTTCAGCCTCTTCAAACACATCAAATCTACGATAGTGTTTTGAGATTGCAAAACTGGCATTTTGCTTCCACAAGAATCTGAACCAAAGAATAGCTCAGGTAAAATTAAAGCACATATAGGTTATGCACCTATACTGAAATCAAATCTACATATTTTCCTGCTTCTAGAGGCCAGTATAAATGAAGATCACAGCAATAAGTGCTTACACCGAAAAAACCTTCCTTAACATGACTCAACATATAAAGAACACATTGCCAAAACACGAACTGCTGTAAAACCAACAGAAAGCTAGCATTCCCTTGTGATTTGATCTATTTGATGAGATAAAAACACAATAATTATACTGCTGTTGTTCATCTATATTTCAATCAAAGCATGTAAGAAAGAAACTGCTTGGTTGCTTGGAATCAGGTAGAATCCATAGAGAGATTTATCAATAGGACCACCTTTCAATAGATTTGCCAACTCAACAAAAATCAAAACTACTAGTAAATTACATGGAAAAACAGCTTACAGTATTTATAGACAAGTTGGAATTTGAAAAATGAGTATCTTTATTAACATCATTAAATAATAGGCTCTTCTTTTATTTGTAGTAAAGCACAAAACAGTCTTTTCATTACCTAAATTCAATTGTTAGCATCATCAAGTCAGCTGATAAAAAAAAATCCCCATTTGTAATTATATCTGTCATGCATTTTGCATAATTAGAGAGAAACCCATAAGTTGCCTCATGGTGATTCAAAACTTTTCCAGTGATGCACAAGTTGGAACCAGAACTCTGTACCATGACCCAGGTAACCAAAGAAACAACCATACATCTCAATTCAAAGATACCAGAAAAATTATATATGATAATAAAAAAAAAAAAAGCACTCAATGCACAAGCCATTTGCATATCTGAATGTTTCGATTCTTTTCAAGAGACGAGCCATTTGCATATCCTTCAGTGACCACTTAATTTAAGAATAAACAATATATACCTCTCAAGAACTTGATATGGATCCACGACAAGCTGGAGCTTTCCATCTATCCATATGGAATACCTAACATTAGGCAAGAGCCTATGCAATAGAAGTTTTGGAACCTGTCCATTTACATAACACAGTGACAGCATCCATCACTAATTGCGGAAAATATTTTAGGTTTTCAGCATATCAAAAGAAAATGACGTGAAGGTCAAGGTACTATAGAATCAAAGCCAACAGAAAAGAAAAGGAAAAAAAATGGATAGTCTATAAAATTATTCTATTAACAGAAATTTATTCAAGAAATTTTGCCGTTAGGATTAGCATCAAAATAGAAATTTCTTGCAGACTCGCCAAGAGATAAGCAGAAACTTATTAAATAATTGATAGCTTCATAAATGAGTTAACAAGAAGCAGGAGAACACTAAGAAGAAGAAAAAATAGGGAGCCAACACGATGCAATCAAGCAGAGGTTTGTTGCCCAGGTAAATGAGAGCATTTGAAAGAAGCAGGCAAAGCAACCAAACAAGTGCAAACAAACCTTTCCATTACGTCTTGCATCGGTGTAAGGAATGTTACGGACAACAATAATCCTCCACAGTCCAATCCTCATATTGCTATCTAGGAAGCTAGAATTCTTGAAATACATTTCTGTCTCTTCATCAATAAACATATAGAAAGGAACATTTTTCCTAGCTGCTTCACTAACTTTCTGGGGCTGTTGTATTATGTCATAGTTCCCTGGGAAAGTGCAATAATGAGGAAAGCAGAAAACATGCATAAAACAAGAAACCTTTGCTGAATGTTTAGTGTACAACAGTACCAAATATGGCTGATGCAACAATGACCTCATGGGAATCTTTCAATTTCATCAGGTCGGCTTCATCAATATCAAATCCAGTCTTGAAACCAGGTCTATTTCCTTTAACGAATCTGATAACAGAATATGGCCAGCAGAAAAATTAGATATGTTTATATGAAACAAATAGTTCAAATTTGTTACAAGACATTGTAGAATAATGGAGGACAGAGATCATGAGATTCATTTGAGACAGTTACAGAAAGACGATAAGTGAGGACTCCTACCCACAGTGAACAGTCATCGATTCACGTATATCAAAAGAATCATTCCTCTGCTTTAAAGAAGGATATCCACCAAAGTCTGAACCTCCATGTGATGCAGTTTTTACTGGGTTTTCATCAATAAAATATGTCAAGTTGTGCAGCACCGGTGATGCAGATGAGGAGCATGGGATGCTAGCTCTAGCTTGCGCAGCAGAAATGTAACATACTGGACATGCTGTGTAACAAACAAGCAACAACAAAATAAATACCACAGCAACAAGAAATATATTAGATGTGAACTTTTCACTTAAACTAAAAGCATAGATTTTGGTATAATTTTTACAAAGATATTAAGGGTAATTTTTTATCAATACAGAATGTGATGGACACATTCTTGGTTCAAGAAAAATTATATAGCAGATTTTTTGTACATCCAGGACTGAAGTCACTTTTTGCGGCCAAATGCATGCACAAAACAGTAGCAATTCAAACTTATGGTCCAGTTCTATATACAATGATGGAATGGTGATAAAAACAAGAAAATAAAGAGCACATCAACTAAAATAACTTAAAACCAGAAAATAAGGAGCACTTCAACCAAAATAACTCAAAACTTACGGCGTGGTCCAATCCGTCGTCCACCAGAAGGAGGGGGAGGAGGGGGAGAAAACTTGTCGCATGGATGGCCCAACGTACTATTAACTCTATAACGACAAACAGTGGAACGATGGCTTACTATATCGATGCTGTCAAAATGTATACTATCTGTTGGCCTAAAAGTTGGACTTGTGGTTTCTGGTGCATCCAAAACATCAGTTATTGCCTCAAACAAATCTAAAGCAAATCAAATAGCAGTAAAAATCCCAAGTATTTCAGGACTTTTGACATCATTGATCAAGTGCAGAAAATAAGTAAAAAACAAAATCTTTCAATATGTTTATAATAAATTGATCATCTCCTATTTTTACATCAAGAATACATTTTGTCTTTTTGTGCTTTCCTCTCAAGATTGAAAATATAGACAAAAAAAAAACAGAGAGATTCTTTGGCTGTCAGCTTTCCTATCAAGGGCGTAGCATAGAATGAGAACTAATAGCAACAAGGCCATTACCTCCTCTTTATTTCTTATTTCTTTCTTTTTTTCCCTTTCTTTTCTGTCTGGCACAGCTGCTCTCAAGCCATGATCAATGAATAAACATTCCAATTCAAGCAACAGGAAGAATAAAAGGATGCTCTAAAAGTACATTCAGTTAAGAACTACTACGCCTTTTCTTTTCTAGTGAGTTATAGTATAGACAACTGGAACCGTTAAATAGGTGTCTAAACAGTTACTTTGTCATTTCCTTGTAATTATAAATCTTTCAACCTCTTGTAATTAACTTAATAATCAGTACCAAAACAAACCTACAGCTTTAACAAACAATTTGGAACCTTACCTAAATCACTCAAACATTTTTCTATATAGGAAAAGAGACATGTTTGGAACCATACCTTTAGTGACTGTAAAGGAACCCCAGATGAAAACTAGGAGAGCAAGTGAAACCAAGAGCAACATTGCAACTCTTCTACGTCCCAAACACCGGGTAATACCCAGGAAAACCCGTTCCTTCTCCCTTGAACTAACTGGCAACATTTTCGATGGTTTTCGTGCATTATTTGAAGATTTTCCATCACACAGCAATGATCCGTAGCTCCCCCTTTGGCCTAATGACCCTCCATTCATTGTACCTCTAGACCCACGATAATCCCACTTCTCATGTCACCTTTTCTCCCACAAAACTCATTCTCTCTCAAAAAACAAAACCCACTACTCTCCTGATTTGTAATACCCAAAACTACACTTCTCCTCTCTTTCCTCTTAACTTTATGCAAAGACAGATCAAAAAAACCCACACACACGCAAAAATAAAAAGAAAAACTCTTTGTTTCCTCGAAATCAGGGTCCAAAACAAAACCAACCAAGCTGCAACTAAAAACAAGACCCAGTTTTGAAATTTTAAAGAAAATATCAGATACCCTGAAATCCTAAAATGCAATGATAACCTGTTAATTGACGTTTTTTTCTAGGGATAAAAGGGAATTATATTCTTCCAATCAATGGAGTTGCATGAGAAACTGATTCAAAATACAATTCTGATACCAAACTAAAGAAAACAAAACCTTAACCGTAAAGAAAAGGGCAACCTACATAAGCCAACAAACAACGACAACAACAACAGAAACAAAAATAGAAAAAAGGAGAGACTTTAAATACCCAGAAAAGGGAGTTTTAGAGATGAGCTTGCCTCTGAAAATGAGATTTGAAACTCAAATTAAATTCTTTTCGAGCTTATTTTAATCGGGTTTTCGTTGTTGATCATTCTGTTTTCGTCTGCCATCTTTCTTCTTGTTTAGTTTTTGAAAATTATTTTTTTATTTTGTTTTTGAAAATAATATAGAAAAGCTAATATCGACTATGAAAATAAAAATAGAAAATTATTCCATTCAAATAAGAAAATCAAAATCTCATGATAATAGTAATACAAAAATAAAATAGAAAAAGAAATTAACTATATAGATATTTTTAATAACAACAATTAGTGCGTATAAAACAACACAATTGTTGCTGGGTTTTTTTCCCATGAGGGGGGACTTTTCATCCCCTGCTACACAAATATATTAGGCAGGATTGTCAATATTAGCGCATGTTTTGGGGGTGTGACCGTGATAGCTTTTCAAAATTTTTTTCGTGCTGAAATATATCAAAATAATATTTTTTTTATTTTTTAAAAATCATTTTTGAAATCAGCACATCAAAATGATCTAAACGAACTAAAAAAAATTCATTTTAAGTGTAAAAAAAAAATTGAATTTTGGCCAAACGGCGTTTCCGCCGCTTGGCCAAACAGGCGCTTAGTCTATTCCAGTCGAAATATTCTATGTTGTTAAAAAAACTGAGATAAAATAGTGTTGTTTTCGTCTCGATTTTAATTCTAACTTGTTCTGGAAATACTGGTTAAATATCAGCTGGAACGTCTCGGTATCATTCCGGGTGTACTGTTTCAATCTCCTTATTTTTTATTAACTTGTGGTTGTGTTTTTAATTTTGAAATTATATTTGTTTGACTTTGTTTTTATATTATATAATTTAAAGTTAATTTATCTTAAATTTTAATTATGTTTGTTAAATTAATATTTTAATTCTATATGAACAGTCTAATCTCAAAACAGCACGCCGAAACACTCCGTAACCAAACTGTTCCACACCAACAACGACCAGAACGGTATTAAAAACCTTAATATTATGTTGTACAACTATATCTAGTTATGGTTATTTAATAGCGCATATAATATAACAACTAATCGTAGTGAATTATTAATTAATTATACACGTCTTTTATGACCCCTAACCAAAGTCATTAAAAATAGTTAAGCCCCATTTGTTTGCTTGAAATTGGTTTCTTTTTGGAAAATGAATTCCGATAAAAATGAATTCCGATGTTTGGTAGTGTTATGGAAAATGAACTCGAAAACACTTTCCAGTATTTATTTGTGTTATGAAAAATGAACTGAAAAATAAATTATTAATAAATTATTTTTTTTTTCAAGTTTATTAAAATAATGAGGAACAAATCTTACAAATTAAAAAGTTGAATGAGAATGAAATTGAAAAAAATATATAATTTCATAAATTATCTCAAATAAAATAAATAATAATTAAAATAATAGAGATCAAATCTAAAAAATTAAAAAAATGAAAGGTGAATAAATTAAAATAATAATAATTAACATTTCATAAATTATTTCAAATAAAAAAGTAACAATAAAAAAATGAGCATCAAATTTGATAGATAAAAATTTTCAATAAAAAAATGATAAGAAAAAAGCAAATAGCAATTATAAAAATAAGGACCAAAATTAATATAAAAATTAAATTTTAAGAGATGGAATTGAAAAATAAATATTCAAAACAAATTATATATAGCAATCAAAATTTTGAGGATCAAATTTGATATAATCAGCAAATAATGACATTTCTAAATTTTTCACAACTTCCGAAAAGTGTTTTCCGCCCAAATTTTCCGGAAAACACTTTCCTAAAAACCAAGCTAAATTTTTCTATGACTGAAAAGTATTTTCCGTTGACCAACTTTTCTAATGGAAAATAAATACAGGAAAGTTTGAAAAGTGGTTTTCGTTTCTGGAAAACAAACGCAGTCTTAGGCTCTTTATACCCTATAATATATATTACAGTAAAGAATAACGAGGATTGTTAAAAGTCAGAAACCTTAAGGGTCAAAATCATTATAATTATATAAAAAAATCAAAATATTCTTTATATAGAAAAACTAAAAAAAACTTTTAAAAATGAATAGGAAAATAAAATATAAAAGCTATAATTAATAGACAAAAATAAATTATTGAATATTGTTCTATTTAGATAAAAAATATTTTAACGTAAGAAATTCAGAAATTGCTATGGTGTTTTCTAGTTGAAAAAAATCAAATTGTGTGATGAAAAATTTAATGTCATTTGATCAATATAATGGTTCTAAAAAACAACCTAGATGATCAAAACTAAAATTAATTTCACTCAAGAAAAAGTCAACATGATACTTCAAAAAAATATCAATATTAAAACATATTATATTAACTTAGATAAACCAGAGTTGACCTGTTAAATTTATGACTCTTGATTGACTTAGGTTATCATGTGACAATGAAACCTCATATAAAAATATTTAAGACAAATCATGCATCTCAATTCCCAATTAACATAAAATTGAAGTATAAAATTGGAGGGAAGATGATTAAAAAATAAAAAATAAATAACACGAGTTAACTTAGATTAACCAGCTAAACATAAAACCAATATCATGAGACAATAATAACCTCATAGAAAAGTTGAATATCATTAGAACTCAACCATCGCTCCACCACACACACGCATTTTACCATGAAAAGGATGTGGGAGCACTTCCAACTCCATAATAGAATGAGATATTTAAATGTTTGATGTCATTGTATAAACCACATAAAAAGCACAAATGACATCAACTCAATTAACATGTGTGTGACACATGTCATTCTCTTTTTTTTGTATATTTTATATGACCAGAAAACTAAAATGCTTCTTAATCCAACTAAATATAATAAAAATAACAAGATTTAAAGACAAAATAGCCTCTGTAATAAGTTTTTTTTTTATTTCAATGTTAATTGAGTAATTTCATTGTTCATTTTAAAAGAAAATGTCCACAAGGCCTTTGATGAAAGTCTATTTATTCTTGAGAGATCATTTTAGTAGTTTAATTAGCTTAGAAAATGCAAGAAAACTTGTGTAGCCCCAGTGAATTTGGACAATAAATAAATGTGTCCCTGTAAAAAAATAATATCACCCCCAATTACTAGGAGTTTAGTTTTATAGAAAAGGAGGGAAATGTCTTTTCATTGTGGACATCCAAGATGTTTTTTCCATACATTTTAAAAGTTATGTTAATGTTACAAGTCAAATCTCATTTGAAATCATTAGAAATTTATAAAAATCAATGTTTGTGTGTGTGTATTAGACTAGAGACCAAAGATATTTAATTTATCATTACAAAAATATGTAAACAACATATGTCCAACAAAAGCCATAACTAAAGACAAACATGTTTTTAACATAAAAATAATACACATAACACTAGCATTCATACTAATCATGTATTCAAGGTTGCAATATATATAAGATCAAATTCCCACCATGCATAGTAAGAATAAAAATAATACTATTTAAATTAAAACAAATAAAGATACTTACTAGTTGAAACACTTTAAATAAAGTCTTTTATTGTTGTCAATAATGTTTGCAATATTTCTCGTAAGATTCTAACAACACATTCCTAGTTTAAATACACTTCGAAACAAGGTCTTTGAATCAAATATTATATAACTCAACAAGATGAACATGTGTTTTAGTATATGTTTGAGAGTGTGGTTGGGGTTGTTTTTTAAAATATTTTTTTATTAAAAAATACATCAAAATGATATTTTTTTTAAATCATTTTTGACATCAGTATATGATAATGATTTAAGAACACTATAACATTTTAATTTAAAATAAATAATAATAATAATAATAATAATAATAATAATAATAAATAAATCTTTTCAAAAGCATTTTTGAAAAATAGTGTCAAACACCCATTTGATTTGAGAGAAAAATCAAAGCATAAAAGAGATGAAGAAAAACATTAAAAATAATAAGAGGAAAAATCTTAAAAACTCAAGTAAGAAACTCTTCCTTCAACCTTCCCTCCTTTTCATCGTCAACTTTGATAACTAAGAGGTTGAAGAATTAATAATAACTAGTTTCACCATTATCAATCATTGATTAACCATTATAAATTAATAATTAAATCTAGAAAAACTAAAAGTTTTTTAGATTAATTTTTCATTTATCCAAAATTTATGTATAAAAACAAATTTCTAACAAAAATATTTTCTTATATACATAAAATAAAGAGAATTTTTATTTATGATTATAATGGATGAGTAAAGCGGTAATGTTATTTAACATTGATTACATTTGAGGATTCACTTCATTACTTAATCAGAGACTGCGAAATATAATAATATAATTTGGTAACTAAAATACAAAGTGTAAAAAAACATTGTCTAAGCTTAAAAGATTCTCATTAAGTGAGATGGTATCGTGGTAGGTATGACGTGCAACACCTGCTTCAGGTGTTTTGAATTGTGTTTTCTTTTAATTTATTTTTGGTAATTTCATATTATTTTTATGTGTTAATATCATTTAAAAAAAATTAAAAAAATTATTTTGATAAATTTTAAACGAAAAATATTTTGAAAAACGACATCTACAACACTCTCAAACAAACTTGTCATTATGTTATCTTAGTTTTCTACTAGCTTGATTGCCCTCACTTCATTGTGGGCACTAAAAACAAACAAACAACATAGTTAATATATTTTGTCCTTTAAAAAATAAAATATCACATCTTGGACAATTGCTTCCAAACATTTTTTAGCATAAAGTTGGAGGAAGATATATCATTCCCCTAACGCTTTGTTTTATATACATGGTTTCATAGAAATAAAGGACAAAATACATAATTGTTGGATCATACTAACATATTAAAGCATAACAATATCAACACAAAAACCTCATAATTGAAGATATGGAAATTGATAACTGATGCAAAAATCAAGGGAGTGAGATGTTGATGCCCTTGCAATTGAAGAATGACATGAAGCTTGGGGATCATTTGATTGTGGTTGATAGCAACCAAGCTCTAGCTCATGATAGTTTTGCATTTCAACAATTTCATGATGGTTAATTAGGATCGAATCAAATATATAAAAAGCTTCATTGATGTTATGAGACGAATACAAATTAGTGTCATTGTGTTGCTCTAATTGCAATTTTTGCGGACGACTTGTCATTACACCACTTGTTTATAGGTTGGAAAAATCCAACCTAGCAATCTATTAATTCTATTAAAAAAAGCAAAGTAAACATATATAATTGATTGAAGGTAAATAAAAAAATAAGCTAGCATAACATGTTAACTACATGAAAGGAAAGGATATTGTTTTATACAGAGATGATCAATCATTATTTTAACAGGAAAATATAACATGCTCACTACATGAAAGTGTTTTATAAAAAAAAGAAGCTTAACCTTAGGTAGAACACGCAGAATTTTCGTTGCGGTACTATGTATTAAAACACTTGTTGGATTCATTGACATTGCAAAAAAACTAAAGAAAATATTGACAAATTCACACCTACAACTTGTCTATAGGCAGGAAAAATGAATCTAAGAAACATGTCTAGGTTCTTGCGATACATGGAGAAAATTTCTAAAAAAGAAATGCTTGACCATGTAACTTCTTAGGTTATAACTTGAATTTTAATTTAACTATAATTTGCAGTTGTATGATAGTAAATGCTAAGTTGCATCGACTATAACTTTTTCTTTTTTTTCTATTTTCATCAGTTTATTTAAGTTATTTGTCATTGCAACCTCAACAACTTATAAGGGTATGGTATAATCTATAACTTTATGATATTAAGCACACATATTAAGTTTCAGTAATAAAGCATTGCCATTGATTTGCTGGATAATCAAAGAGTAAAATTGTTTGCCGAAAGTAAACAAAACAAAGGACTTTAGTCAAAATTATAAAAAGCTTCATCGGCTTCATGAGATGTGCACAAATTGGTGTCATTGTGGTGCTTTGGTTGTAGTCTTTGCCAACGACTTGTCATTACACTACTTGTTTAAAGGATTGAAAACTCCAACCTAGTAATCTATTAATTATATAAAAAGAGCAATGTAAACATATATAATTGATTAAAGGTAAATAAAAAAGAAGACAACATAACATGCTTAGTACATGAAAGAGAATGACATGCTCATTGCACTAAAGTATTTTGCCAAAAAAACTAAATAATTCTTAGCAAAACTAAAATCAAAACTTCAAAATAAAACTAAATAACTCAAAATAAAGATAAAGAAAGCAAAGGCAACAAATCTAAAACTTCCACACCATTAAGCATATACAATAATTCTCAGTAAACAATAATCGTCAATAATTTTCTAATGTGATAGCTAGCTAAAAAGAAAAATTGGTTGTCAAAGGCAAACAAAAACAACATTGATTCCAAAAACCAATCTTCTAATCCCATAACTATTTACAATACAAAACCATGGATCAAAGGCAATGCAACACAAGAACTTGTAAAAATTTGTAGTATAAAGGGAAAAAAACGTAAAAATATAATGAGAAACGGGTAAAAATCCTAAAAAACAACCATTCTTATCATGAGCTAATGGCAAAGAAGCCAAGGAAATAAAGAGAAAAAAAATTTGAACAGCATTAAGCATATACAATATTTTTTCATCAAGCAACCAAAGACAAACAAAACACAACACCGAATCAAAACATCAATCCCATAACAATCTATAGCACAAAAACCATTTCCCAGCGCATGATATTCTAAGTTAAAACAACAACAACTGCAATTTATTATTGAATTCCATAGCGAATGAAAACGTATAACCACAAAACCAATTCTCTAATCTCGTAACTATTTACAGCATAAAACGATTGGTTAAAGGTCATGCATCGCAAGTGTTGACATATAATGTCATACTTTGTATGCTTTATATATTTTGATGATAACAATAAAAAGAAAATGGACTAATAATATGCTTGGATGAGATTAAGCTATAAACATGTATTATACAAAGAATACATCAACAAGCATAATGGAGTACACGAAGAAATCACTCCAGGAAGTCCAAGATGCAAGCAAGTGAAGACTTAGAATAAGTGTTCATTTTAGTGCTTTATGTAAATCTCAATCTCTACCTTGATAACACAAATTAAAATGAACTCACACACTTCACATTGCATGCATTAAAAGGGTTTGATGATTAGAGGTTTAAGTCATAATCAATCGGTTCAAGAAATTAAGAAAAAATAATTGTCAAGATATAGTTTCTGCATGAACCGGTCGATAGCTTGGGTTACCAAGTGAATCGGTCGACCGCTTGGAAGACAAATTGCCTTTTGAGCTGAACCGGTCGACCGCTTGGGTTATCCGTTGTGAACCGGTCGACCGCTTGATATGACAGTTGCATTCAAACGGCTATAAACAGCTAGATTCAAACGGCTATAAACGGTTAGTTTCAAACGGTTATAAACGGCTAGTTTCTCTTTGAAACTTATAAATAGGCCTCTTAATTGCAAAATTAAGAACACACAACTTTCATATTTTATAGTGAGGCAATAAGTAGTGCTTAAACACCTTCATATCATCAATCCTCATCAATACTCATATTTGTGTTTAAATCTTCATATCCTAACATAAAGAGTATTTCTCATTCTCATTCTCACTACACTTAAACACCTTCAAATATTCTAAGTGCTATTAAGTGAGATAAAGAGATCATAGATCTTCATTTGTAATATCTACACTATTAAGAGTGTATTGTTGTTTTACAAAAACAACCATTGTGAAACTCTTGAGAGTTGAGTATAAAACTCTTGGTATTGGTGAGGGAACATCACCAAGGAAAAATCTTGAAGAGGGTACATCTTCAAGTGGGAAAAAGGAAATCTTGAAGAGGGCATATCTTCAAGTGGTGTAAAAGTCTTGGTGTGGATTCATCAAGCGGAAATTATAATCTTGTTACTTGGACTAGTAAGAGAATACAATACTCAAGTACGGGTTGGTACTTGAGTCATGGATGTAGGATTGCCGAACCACGTTAAAAACCGAGTTAGCAATTTCTCTCTCTTATCTCTTTACTTTAAAGTAATTTATTTTAGAATTGCTATAATTATTGTATAGTTGCCTTAATCCGTGAATAACAGCAAGAAGCTGTCAAAAATTGTAGCATAAAGAAAAGAACCTGAAAAATATAATGACAAATGAAAAAAACCCATAAAACAGCCATGGTTATCATGAACCAATGGAAAAGAAAGGAAGGGAATAGAGAAAAAAAACAAAAAAAAATTACACCGTTTGAGGGAAAAACCTAGGAAATACCAAAAAATGAAATTTCGACAACATTGAGCACATATATCAATCTTCGCAAACAAATCATTGAGAAAACAAAACATTAATTTTCTAATTCCATCACAAATAAAAAATATAATTGTTCGTCGAAGGCAAACAATATTAATACTTAAGAACGCATTGACGGCAAATAAAAAAAACACAACAACAACCCCATCAATTTATTAACCTCAACTAATTATATAGAGAAATTATCAGTTGAACACAAAAACATTGATAGATGGGAAAAAAAAACATCAAAAACAGCCATGTTATTCTCTATAGTTTAAGCATACATCAAATCTAAAATAATTTTATCAATAAAAGTTTTTGATTTTGATACTTTTTTTGGGTCTGGGAGAGCACACTTGCAAGAATTTAAGCTATTTATTATGTGTGTTTTATATTATTTGATGTATTATCTATAGAATTTCGGTGTTATGCACTCATTATTCCAAATTGTTTGCATTGCTTTCCTTGTCTTTTTCTCCTTTCTATGCTTTTAATAATTTTGTATTTTTTTCCCACAATCATTATAGTTCCAAAGAAGAAAATAAGGGTTTATTTGGTGGATAAACTTATCTAAAATCATTGACAAAATTAAACAGTAATTTCCTAATTCCAAAAACAATCAAAAACATAATTGTTCGCAGAAGGCAAAAACAAAAAACAGCAGCAAATCAAAAAACAAAAAAAAAACAACAAATTTCCACAACATTAAGCCCATGCATTATTTTTCAGCAAGCAATCATCTCCATTGATTTTCTAATTCCATAACAAATCAAAGACAAAAATTGCCCGCCAAAGGTAAATGAAACTAAGCAGCCAATCAAAACATTAATCTTGTAATTTCATAACTATTTATAGAACAAAAACATTTTCTAAAGGACATGGATTGGAGGAAATAATAAATTTTAAAGTGTAAAAAAAGACAGTAAAAAACTAATGACAAATGAAAAAACAAAAACAAAACAGTCATGCTTCTCATCAACAAATGGAGAAAAACCCTAGGACAATAAGCACATACATCAATCTTCACAAATAAATTATTGATAAAACTAAACATTAAATCTACTAAAACAGCTCAACAATATTGCAGCAACAACAATATTGCAAAAACAACTCACAAAAGTAATACAATGCCCATTACCATTAAATTATGCCCAATGAAATTCAAAAAACTAAATTCCAGCATAATAAAAGCATAAAATCTATACGCAGCTTTGAAATATATTATGAACATAAATAATATTCCAATTGCAGAAGAAGACATACCTCACAAAAAGAGTTGCAAAGAGAACTGAAAAACAGCAACAACCACAACCCGCAGCCCCTAAAAACCTCATCAAATGCCATATCAACATCAAAAACGAAAAATCATTACAAAAAACAATATAACATTTAAAAAAACAAGAAAAAATAACTTCCATCATACCTTGAAAAGGAAAACAACAAAGAAAGGTAGAAAAACAACAATCTACTCTACACAAAAGATGAAAATGAAAACATGATCTAAAAGAAAATCGAAACAAAATTGAAAATTAAACAAAGGAAAAAAAACATCAAACGAAAGCAACATAAAACTCACCAATTCATCTCTCTTTTAGCTTTCTTTTAGCCTAACTCTCTCTTAGCTTGGGGGAAAAAATCGAGAGGTAGGGTACAACTTATATGCAGCTGATGACAGAAAAAGAAATGAAAAAAACACAAAATACTCACACACCCAACATCAGCAAACAGTAACTACAGTGCTAAGGACATAAAAAACAATTATTTATTAGCATCCATATCCAAAGAAAGTGAAAGAAAACAATAAATTAATAACCAAACCCATGCTGCCCAGGGAAAAAATTAGAATATAGTTGAAATATAGCTGAAATTATTTGGGTTAGTACCCAGTAGGTACTGGGTGCATTTAATGCAAATTTGTATTCATGAAATATCTGTCCCAAATGCACACAAAATTCCACACGAACATACACGACATAAAAAAAACAAAAAACATAAATAAGAAGCTACGCCATTAGCTTTGTACAACTGCGACATATAATTATTGTTATTTATGGCTAGATTTCTGGTGAAGCTATAGTTCTAAAAAAGGCTTTAAATAAACCTCTCAACTGGAATTGCACTTCTCAGCCTCCTGCACCATCACCTTAATCTCTTCCTTGCAGTAGTGATTTTGCAAAGAAGATAAGAAAACACTCAGCACAACTGAAGATGGAATGAAGATGGAATAAAAAGATGTTAATTGCAACTTACCCATTTCTTCTCGCCAAAGAAGCGATCGAGAGTCGCTCCCATGCACTCGAAGCTTTTCTCCTGGAGATGAAGGCCCGAACTCCCTACTGAAACTCTGTTCCCAACTCTTCGTGGCCCCCTTTCCTTCAGAGCTGACGAAGTTCACCCAGGAAGAACTCCCACCTCAGCCATGGTGCAGATGCTGGTTGAAGAAGAGAAAATGAAAGTAGAGAAAAGAAAAGGAAGTAAACAGAGCCGCCCAGAAGAAAAGAAAAGGAGAGCAAAAGAAGAGAAAAGGAAAGGAGAGAAAAGAAAGAAAGCAAATGGTGCCGCCCAGAAGAAAATAAGAAGAGAAAAGGAAAGGAGAGAAAAGAAAAGAAAAGAAACGGTGGGGCCCAAAAGAAAAGAAGAAGAGAAAAGGAAAGGAGAGAAACGGTATCGCCCAGGAGAAAAGAAGGAGTGAAAACCTAAAAAAAAAAGAGAAACGGAACCGAGGCAACAGCTAGAAAAAAAACGGAACCGAACCGACATTCAAACCGAACTGACCCAAAACCCGAACCAAACCAAGCTACTATTACAATGAACAGGAAAAACACTCACAATGAACAGTATCTCTCTGAGCTCTTTTAGATTATTCTATAATTGGCTTAGTGCCTGCGCTTCACCACAACAACAAGGTAGATTGTTTTTTATACAAAAAATGATCTCCAAGTGTGTGAGATTGTTTTTTTAACAGAATAAAATATTTGTGACTCGAGCCATAAGCTCGACTAAGTAGAATATGTTAGTTTTCTTTTAATTAGATGAAAAAAATAGACAATGATAATAGATGGACAATTTTTTTATATAAAAATAATGTCAACTTGGAAAAAAATAAAAAGAACAAACATTTTAACTCAATTCACAATCAATTAAATATAAAATATGATAAAAAAAAACCCTAAACAAATAAGCTTTAGTCAATTTGAGTTGACATGATAAATTTGTATCCTTGGTAATTAGGGTCGAGCCAACATACGAAATTTTATTACACTTGCGACATGAATCATAACATCAAATTAACTTAATAGAAAAATAAAATAAAAGTACAAAGCCTATTTTTTAATTTTAAAAATATAGTTAACTCTTGTTAACTTTTTAAAACCAAGACTAGGTCAATAGACCCGTATCAACCTATCTAAAAAATATCATGAAACTCAATTTGTAATCAATAAAATATCAAAGGATGCAATTGAATAAATAAATAAATATACAAATGGATTAAAAATAAATAAATTCAGCATAAAGATAGGCAAAAAAATCATAAGAAAGATGCTAAAAATTGACAAAAAAGCTAGGAACAAAAATTTGATTACGAGGTTAATGGTGAAATTGAAAATAAAAATAAATCTAACATAAAGAAAAAAATCGGTACCAAATTAGTAAATATAATACACATAAAAAATGGATTGAAGTTTAAAATTGAAAAATAAAAGGTGAGAAAAAAAGAAACTAAAACAAGGAGGAACAAATTGGAAAATATTATACCATAAATTTATAATGAATGATAAAACTAAAAAGCAATAAATTTTTTACAAGAATTGTCAAGAAAAAAAATTACAAATCAAACGAATAAATATTAAATTGAAAAAAATAATTATGGATGTAATTGAAAACAAATAATAATTTTATAAAAGGGACATGAATAAATTAATGAAACAAGGTATAATTCTTTTGGGGGTGGGGGGTGGGGAGGGTAAATATAATACACATAAAAATTGGATTGAAGTTTAAAATTGAAAAAACAAAATTGCAAAATAAAAGGTTAGAAAAAAAAAGAAACTAAAACAAGGAGGATCAAATTGGAAAATATTATACTATAAATTTATAATGAATGATAAAACTAAAAAGCAATACTTTTTTTACAAGAGGGTCAATAAAAAAAATTACAAATCAAACGAATAAATATTAAATTGAAAAAATAATTATGGATATAATTGAAAACAAATAATAATTTTATAAAAGGGACATGAATAAATTAATGAACCAAGGTATAATTCTTTGGGAGGCTACCATCAAATAACCATTCCACTACTATTAAAGATATTTTTGTCACTAGAAAACACCATAAGTACTAACAATATTTTCTATTTAATTAATAATTAAAGTCTAATCAAAGATCAAAATGACCTTAATAAACTTGGTAATAACAAGAAATCAAAGTAAAAATACCAAAAAACTTTGTCATGTGATTTAAACTTTTTTCATTCAAAGTGTAATCTTATCATTTTACCATGTTTTTCTTAAATAAAACGACATTACTTCAACTATTTGCTAGCTTGATAAATTTTGATTTAAATGTCAATTACATTATTTTATTACCTTTTAAAAAAATTAAAAATATAAATATACTCTCGAATCAATCTTTTAATAACTAATGCATTTGTTTCTTTGTCAATACATGACTCCATTTCATTGTACATAGAACAATGCAATCTATGTGTATAATATTTTTCAAACCATAATTAGTTTTGGTTAATATAATATATTTTTTATATTTTTGATCAAAACTCAAAGTCTTTCACATGGACTAGAGAACATTTTCGCTTTTTATTTTTATTTTTTTTATCAAATTTGTTTTTTTAAAGTTTCACTTAACAAATTATATAAATTGTAGATTATTTAAAGGGAAGAATGGTGTGGATTTATATGTAATAACCCAAATAATTCATACAATGTACTGAGACTTTTTTATATGTATATATAACAAACCCAACACAACAATAAACTTGTTCCTCTACTTCAACATTACTAAATGGATCAATTACTTTATAATTCAAGATATGTCACAAATAATATCCAAGACATATTCATTTTTCTCAAGTCAAATAAATCTAAAACAAATGCATGCATATATTTATAGTCATGAGTTCTAAAACAAATAAATTTAAATACATCATACAAAAAAACTAATTTTTAAAACAATACTTATATTAACTTTCAAAGTATTATTAAAAAAAATCATTTAAAATACATATTTTAAAAATTATTGATATTAACAAATATTAATTTAATTTATATTTCAATAAAGACACCACAAGCATTTGTCACCATTTTCTCACCCGTACACGTTGAAGTAAAAAACAAATAATCTCAAATCACCCAAAGAAAAGCGTCAACTACAGGGACCCACTTTATAAATTGATAGATAATCATGATGGATGAACCATTAAAATCAGCATTAAAAAAAGAACCTACCAGGATTATGATAATAAAAAGGGCAATTATTTTCTGTGGGGTCATTAAATTGGTGGGCGAAGTTTGGATGTGTGAGAGTGCATTGGATGATAATTCTTTCACCAACATCAATTATTGCCAAGTTATAGTAAAAATGATAAAGAAATTATTCGGTATTTTAGTAATGATTGTTTTTTATTTTATAAAAATAATAATAATATAAAATATCAAAAAATTAATTAAGAAAATCTTTTTAATGTTTTTCAAAAAGACTTTTTAAATGCAAAAGCAAATGAGATAAAAAAAAAATACAAAGAAAAAAAAGGCAACACCTTTCTGGAGTCTAGACTGATCAACATTGTATTTTTACTTGATATATTTTAAAATATCAAACTAATATTTTTAAAATATTTTAATAATAATTTTAATATACTAATAATAAAAATAAAAAACATTTTGTTATACTTTTAAATTAAAAAAACACAACACGAGTCCAACTTTTTCATTAAAAAAGTTGTGATGGCCACTCGCGGCAAATGATGTGATTATCATTTGTTTTTGGATTCAAACAAACAAAATTAAAAAAAAAAATACTCACTAGAAAAAACGAAAAATAGTTTATAGTTTGGAGACAAATTGAGTGGTTTATTTTAGTTTCTTTTAGATGGGAGGAAACTTTATCTTTTAAAAAATATATTTTGTGAGTTTAATTGAATATATAAAACCTCGAATGTCTCAAACTTTGATAAGAATAAACTTTCTAACTTGAAATTGAGATCTATTGTGCAGATCACAAGCCTTTTACTGTCACGTCACATCTTTTGAGGTTTTTTATAACAAGAAAAGAAAACTATTAAAATTTATGTTCTCTTATTAATAAATGAATTTAATTATTGTAAAATACAAGGTTTGTTGGTTTTTATAAATTTTAAAAATTATGTGAAAATCATTGCATAATCTAGGCAAGTTTGAATAAAAATAAAAAATCCTCTAAATTGATCTAATAACAACAAATAAATGAAATGAAATCATAAAATTGATTTTTTAATGATTCACAATAGTGATTATATCATTCAGTGATACTATTACTTATATTAGATATTCTGTCATATTGATTCTTTATTTCCATAAATACAATACACATGGAGATGTATTTTGTTAAGTAACCATCTCAACTAAAAGTTTAAACTTATAAGTGAGACCCCATAATATGATTTATATTATTCTCTAACACCCCCTTAAGTGAGAACCTTTTGGGCTTGAAACTTGCACATGTGCTTGTTTTTTTTATCAAATAGAATGGGGGTGGTGAGATTCGAATTCGTGACCGCTGGGTCAACAAGGCTCTGATACCATGTTAATGAACCATGGTTCCTCAACATATTTAGAGCCTGTTTTGTTTTTTATATTTTAAAAATATTTTACTTTATTGTTTTCTTTGAATTAATATTTTTATTTAATTTTTAGACTGTTTTGATGAGATTATATAAAAAATAAAAACTATCATCTACATGCAATTTCAAGTAAATGACACTTTAAAAAACATATATCACCACAAGACCAAACAATCTTTTAAACTTTTAATCAAAGTTGTATTTTAATTCTCCTTATTTAATTTTTAAATTTTTCTTTACTATTTTTATTATTTTGTACAGTCATGTATTATGTATAAATATGAAAATTTAACAATAAGAAATAAAAGTAAATGATAATTAAGTTTAATTTTCATACATTCTTATAAATCTTAAAATATCAAAAACAAATTGGTCAAAACCCTTGCTAAGATTGGACTCATTCAGACCACATTCAAAGGAAAAAAAAAGTTGATGTTGTTAGAAAAAAATGGAAACTTTTTTTTTTTTTTTAAAAAAAAAGATTAAAAAAAAGGGAAATAAGAAAAACAGCTTTCCAGAGAGCGTGGCAAAAGCGGAAGACACAAAAACCAGAATGTCTTTATGCACTGGGGTCTTCGTCAGTCTTGTCTTCTCAAAAAGCCTGTCTGGTCTTACGCGCCGTGACATTAATTAAATTTACAATAATATAACAACTATAATAATTTCACATTTATTTATTTTATTACACATTTATTTTTATTTTCAATTTATTTTTTCTCTTCTTCTCCACACTCACTCCTCTCTCCGTCTCTCTCTCCATCAAATCTCGGTGCCCTAGATCTCTCTCCCTAGGGTTTCAATTCTCATCTCACAATAGTATTTATTCCTACTTTACTTTCCATTTTCGGAGTGCATGCTTTATGTTGAAATGTTTCCAGTTCTTTACATATTTCTGTTTTTTTTTCTTAATGAAACTTGGGTTTTTAGGGTTTGTATTGTAGTGAAATTGTGAGTTTGTTCAGGGTTTTGAATCACCTGATTTGGGAGCTGAAAAGTCCAGGCATGTCACTTTAAAATTGTTTAGTTTTTAGGTTGCGATTCTTAATTTGTTGCTGGAGTGAAGGCAGTGGTTGCTATTGTTTTTTGCATTTTTGATAATAACTCTTGGTTTGGTTGGTGGAGAAAGTCTGTTTCTTTTCTTTTTTTTTCCTGACCCAGGAGTCGGTGGATTTGATAAGAAGATGGAAGTTTCATTGCAAAAGAGCAGCCATTGAGTCACAGTTAACGTATTTGTGTAAAATTGTAAGATTTCTATCCTGATTGGTTATTGCTTATGTTCATATTGGGTAAATTTTAAGTTATTTATTCCAAATGATTATTTTATAGGCAAGTATTATTTGGTTGTGTGAAAATGAGAATGGAAGAAGAGGATAGAAGTGTAAAGATGAGGATTTTGAAGGGTAATTAGTGATACTAAAGGAGGGCTTTTTTGGAGGTGGTCTAGGTGCATAATGGGTTGCAATTGTTGTAAACCCTCTGCCATTGAGGATAGCAAAGAGAGTCCAAGGGAGAGGCTCTCAAATAAGGCATCGTCTGACTTGAGGGTATCAAGGGCTACCTCTTCAAGGAGGGAGGAAGCATATAGGGCGAAAAATCGTTGTGATAGTAATGATGGTAGGGCAATGCTGATTGATAAGCAAGTGAATGGATCTCTTAGAGTGCATGAGGGCAAGCACGTTGAGGTGAAGAGGGACAAGCCAGAGTATGCTGTTGTTCAACACCCAGGGATGGGCAGTATACCGAAAGCTACAAAAGGGGAGCAGGTTGCTGCTGGCTGGCCTTCCTGGCTAGCTACTGTGGCTGGAGAAGCAATCAAAGGTTGGTTGCCACGGCGTGCAGATTCATTTGAGAAGCTAGATAAGGTATCCCCTTTTCTGCATTCTGTTTGTGCTGTTAAATCTCTCTCTTTTTTTTATCAGTCAAATACATTTCTTGCAATTACTGATGATCAATTTTTTAAAACTAATTATCAAAAAAAATCAGGAGTCCAATTTTGAGATCTATTTTTGTAAGCGCAGCTTCATTACAAACAAGATCCAGTTTATGACTTTCAGAAGTTAGCAATTCAAACTGAGTGGTTGAAGGACATCCTTGTGACAATTCAATTAGGGGATAGTGTAATGAACAATTTGGCAGTTGCTAATTAGAATGAGAACCTGCTTGTGCTTCTACATTTTTTAGCATTTTCATGTTTGCATGCATTGGATATGTTGTGAACTGTCAAATTTTATAGCTGTAGTTTGAATTCAGTTAGAAAATTGATTGAACTATTAGGTGACATAATGTATGCTTGTTATTTATATTTTACAAATAAACAAGGTGGTAAAAAATGCATGAAGACTCATTAATAACATGCATAAAAGTTATACAATGCTCATCTTAACACATAGGAGTAATGAATGACACAATTAATGATGATTCTTTGAAGTTGAGAACCTCTTAATAAATGTTAGTCAGAAGTTCAATTTAGTTGTTGAAAATTGGAGGCCTTAAAACTATTGAGTTTTGGGAGGCTTGAGACTGTGTCAATACGAAAGAGTTAAAATCTTGAATGAAATATATTGATTGCAACGGAGAAGGATCAATGAATAAGCAATTGCTCATAATAGGAATTAGTGTTTCCTAAAGGTTTGAGTGATTTTCTTGCAGCTAGAATTTTCTTATTTGGCTAGATTGCAACATTGGAAAATAGGAATTATCCCCGAGTACAAGAGTGTTGAGAAATTGTAAGAGATCATGAGAATTTAGGAGCTATTAAGGATTGGGGAATGATGGAGAAGTGACATTCATTCATAGAAATGTGCCATTTTTTTCACTGTACTTAGTGGAATATGCTAGAAAATAATATAAATCATATTATGGGGTCTTACCTAGCAGCTTAAATTTTTAGGTGAGATGGTTTTTTAACATGGTATTAGAGCTTTATTATCCAATAGTTACGAGTTCGAATCTCACCACCCTCATTCTATTTGATGAAAAACCAAACACAAGGTAATATGGGTCTGTGCAAGTTTCAATCCCAAACAGCTTTCACTTAAGGGGGTGTTAGAGAATAATATAAATTATATTATAGGGTCTCACCTACAAGCTTGAGCTTTTAGGTGAGATGGTTTCTTAATAGAATACTCATAATAATGTGTGGGTAATTATCCTTCCAAATAGGCATAATGAATATAAAGTGGGTCCAGTTTTGATGAGCTGCCAATCAATTAGCTTTAGTACGCAGAGGTTTTCATTTTGATGGACAGCATATAACTTGTTGAGAATGTATTGTTAATTTTACAGCATAATTAAGAAGTGGATGCATGTTAACAACTTAAATAGCTGGGGTCTCGTACTCCGCACTTCTGGTATTCTGTTTTGGTTAATTTGGCAAAACTTGTTCAAATATCTAGTCTTGATGGATGAAGCGATTTGCATGAGTCTGTTTGTCTATATGTTTAAATCTGTATCCTGCCCCTTCTACCTAAATGTAGGGCAAGTGGGTTGGTTTGCTGGCAAGCATTTTTGTATGGATACCATGGACTTCTATTTGCATTTTCCATGTTTAGTTTTGTGTAGGTGGCAACAGCAGATCATTTTATTCAGTTCTTACAACTCACAAGTGCTTGTAGAATGGTTCCCTCCTCCCTTTTTTCTTTATCTGCTGCTGTTGTTTTTGGACTGAGATTACATGCTTGCTTGTTTTGGTTTCCTCATCTGATGATCTCTATGTTAATGCAGATTGGCCAGGGAACCTACAGTAATGTTTACAGGGCCCGTGACCTTGATCAAAAGAAGATTGTTGCTTTGAAGAAAGTAAGATTTGACAACCTAGAACCTGAGAGCGTTCGCTTCATGGCCAGGGAAATTCACATTTTGCGAAGGCTTGACCATCCTAATGTAATAAAGTTAGAAGGTCTAGTTACATCAAGGATGTCTTGCAGCTTGTACCTTGTGTTTGAATACATGGAGCATGATTTGGCTGGGCTTGCTGCACACCCTGGTCTGAAGTTTACAGAAGCCCAGGTAATTGTGACTATTTTGCTCTAACAGATTCTAATTTAATGTATGTTTGCATTTTTACATGATACATGTGCAAGTTTTACATGCTTTTCTTATTGTCCAAGACTGTGCATGTGTGTAACTTTGGTGTTTGATTTGCACGTGTATGCTTTGGATGTTAGGGTCTAATAATTATATGCTGGCAGGTGAAATGTTACATGCAACAACTTTTACGAGGACTTGATCACTGCCACAGCCATGGCGTTCTTCACCGTGATATTAAGGGTTCCAACCTATTAATTGACAACAATGGTATCTTAAAAATTGCAGACTTTGGACTAGCGAGTTTTTATGATCCTGCTCGTGTTCTGACACTGACAAGTCGTGTTGTGACTCTTTGGTATCGTCCTCCTGAGCTTCTACTTGGAGCTACCTGCTATGGGATGGCTGTTGATTTGTGGAGTACAGGTTGCATACTTGCTGAATTGTATGCAGGCAAGCCTATTATGCCAGGGAGAACTGAGGTAGCTCTCCTTTCTTATTCTTATGAAAAAAAATGTCTTTTAGGTTTTTCGTCAAACAGATTGTTTCTCTTAAATGCATGTTATTTATGTGATAAAATGATGCAATGCAGATTGCTTTTCATGGGCCATGATTCTGAGTACAATTTTGAACTAATTATTTGCCAGAAATAAAATTTTATCCCATGATAATTGTCAAGTATATATTACTTTGAAGATTGCTGAATTACATACTGTATGCAAAACCCCACTAAATAGATCATTAACATCTTCTCCACCCTACACAGAACTTCCTAACTCTCTTAATCACTTAGTAACTCAATCACACATATTGCCAACTGTTGGGCAATGCAAAAACAAGTTCATGCAATTTTCATTAGTAAAACACATAATACAAACACATGTTGATAATACTTTATGAGTTCTTACCTCGGGACAACTCATGGGTATTGATTGTAGTGAACCATTGTCTTAATGAATGCTTTAACCTTGGAGGGTACCTTGTTTTCTCTATAAATTTGTTTAAAGGAAAAAAATGAGGGTACTATTCAATTTGAGTAAGAATAGAGTTTTATTAATTAGCCTTTTTCAATCTATTGTAAAATTAAAAAAAAAAAACACAAAAAAGAGACCTAACATCGCAGATTTGTTGGAATTCCTTTTCATCCTTTTGCAAAGATTGTATAACAAGAAAAAGAACAAGGATTTAACAAAGACTAATTATCAGGAGATGCTGTATCCTTATTGTGCTATCTTTTTGTCCATGTAAGTTTTATATATGACATTAATGCTGCCGTGTAGGTGGAGCAGCTGCATAAAATTTTCAAGCTGTGTGGCTCACCTTCCGAAGACTATTGGAGAAAATCAAAGTTGCCTCATGCAACTATCTTTAAGCCTCAGCAACCTTATAGACGCTGTGTTGCAGATACATTTAAGGAATTCCCTCCACCAGCCTTAGCTCTTATGGAGACCCTGCTCTCCATTGATCCTGCAGATCGTGGGTCTGCAGCTTCTGCACTGAGGAGTGAGGTATTAAGCATCCATGAACTATATCTCCTGAACTTTCCTTTTTTCTTCAGAAGATTAGTGTGTGTTTTGGATGAGGGGGAAAGGGTTGAGATGTAGGTTGGTGTTAGCGTGTAAAGTGACTCAATTTGTTTGCAAATGCTTCCCTATATGCAACTTTATGGTCTTGTTGATATATACAAATTTTTTATTCTGTTATGTATTGGCTTCAGTTAGAAGATCTATACTGATACACATCTATACTGATACTATGCTGTTGAACGAGGTAAATTGTGTTAAACATGCAAGTTCTCTTGGTGCCATCAAGTAAGGACACTATTGTACGTGGCGATTCTAACACCTCTGAAGTTACATCATATGGGTTTTAGATTGTGGAATCATTGTATTGATCCAAAACTAATCAACTCTACCAATCTTTTGCACAAAATCCTTTGATGCCTTCCCCACTGTACTTAGAGGTCACTGAATGATGTGTTGCTTTCAGGATTTTATTTCCTTTCCCTTGTTCTCACTCGAAGATTCCCACAGTTTGACTCCTGTGCACCTTTTGCATTCTGTTTATCACATTTAGTTTGTAAAATTTCGTCAACTATGAACAAAGTTGAATTTTAGCTGGTGCTTGATGAGTTTTTTCTTTTTTGTGATCAATTAAAAGAGAATCACTCTTCATTTCCCCATCTTCTATATAACTTGGTCAGTTGAAAAAATAATGGCATCATATACAAGAATTTGCATGTTCATCTTTTTATGTTTTTCTTTTCACAATGCTATTAGTTTTTATGTAGCTTGGTTAACCGATCCTATTTTCTTCCGAGTTTACTATTTGTTATTACAGCGTTTTAGCAGCATGGTTATTTTTTGTTTTATTTGTATTCTTCACACAAATTTGGGAAAACACCATCCGTATGATGTAACATATTGGTTCAGAACATTGGATTGCAAGTCTTCATAGTTTTGTTTTGGACAAATAAATAATTACAAAAGTGGAGCATGATGTTTATGGCTGGCTAGGTTGCACTAATAATATAGCTCTATTTTACAATTTTCTTGCTTCTTTTTGCTAGCTAGTATTTGATTTGTTTAGTTTTGTTTTACAGTTCTTTATAACCAAGCCACTCCCATGTGATCCTTCAAGCTTGCCCAAGTATCCTCCTAGCAAAGAATTTGATGCAAAAATGCGAGATGAAGAAGCTAGAAGGTAATAAAAAACAGAAAAAAAGTTGCTCTCCCATTAGTTGCTTATTTAATCTTTAGTTGTTAGGATGCTGGCATAGGCCCCATAAAAAGGCTTTAAAAGTTTTTCTTTTTGGACATGTTAGCTATATCATGGCAGTGTTGGAAATATACAAATTGCATGCCCTTACCTGTCTAGAATGCCTTGAGAGCTGGAGCTCCTGCATAGATGAATGGAATGTTTATTAATGTAATTTTATTTTGCTATCTAAACACTGGTGCTGATTCTAGAGCCTTACCAGGTGAAAGAGTGCACCTTCACGGTGCTTTTTTTTAAGTAATCCCCTCCATTTTAGTAGTAGCAGTAGGAATGGGAGCTGTTATAGTAACAGACACTACATTGGCCTCCATGCCCTGGATCATATTGCTTATTGTGGGTTTCTTCATGATCCACTAATCTGTCTGTCATGCCTCTATCATTGATGACATCTCTGACTTGTAAATGTAGTGTAACTTGCTAACAATCTCATATTTGTTTTTTCATGTTAACAGACAAGGAGCAACAGGAAGCAAGGGCCAGAAACCTGACATGGAAAGAAGAGGACAACGGGAATCTCGTGCTGTCCCGGCTCCGGATGCCAATGCTGAGCTAGTTTTATCAATGCAGGTGATTTCTATAAGACACCTGTTTCTCTATTAAGATACATTTTTGAATGTGTATATGTATTTGGTTGGGGAAGGATTGCAATTAGGAAGTGATTAGCATGCTTGCCGGGCCACATGGTGAAGTTCTGAGAATCATTGTGCCGAAAATTGGTTGGAAGAGAGAAGTGTTTTGTTTTTTTAAAAAAGAAGTTAACACTGTTATAAATCCCAAAAAACCTAGTAAACAAGTTTAGGCATGACACTAGGTCTTAAATACACTACTCACTGCACCCATCTCAGAACAATGAAGTATAAAGTAATGTGCCATCTTTTCATTCTGATCACATTGAATTTGATATTCTTCACCACAAATAACAGCTTCGAACAACAGGCACTTCATGAGACATGACATCTTTTATTGACTCTCCCTTTTGTTCTCTCTCTTGCCTTCTCCTCTTCATCATGCCATGAAAGCAGCATTTCATACATTCTTGTACTGCTCCAGCCTCATTTAAGGATTATCACCTAAATAATTGATTGTTTCTTGGTGCTCCATTTTCTTGAATGATTTCCTTTCACTATTGACTCCTTTTATTTTTTGGTACTCCATTTAATTTTGTTAATGAAATTTATATTAATGGATTGCCCTCTAATTACAGAAAAGACATGGCCAGTTAAATTCCAAGAGCCGGAGTGAGAAGTTTAATCCCCATCCGGAAGAAGTTGCTTCTGGCTTTCCAATCGATCCACCTAGACCATCCCAAGCTGCAGAGTCAAACATGGATCCTCAGGGGCATCAGCACAAGAGGGCTTCCCATTCAGGGCCTTTGTCTCACCGTAGTGCATGGGCAAAGGCTGGCAGTAACCCTGATGATGCTCCTAAGATTGCCACCGGGGCTGACTTGTCAACAATGTCAAGCTTAGTGGCAGCACGGAGGAGTTTATTGTCTGAAGATCACAAGGAAAGGTCTGATCTATCACAACAAGAAGTTCCAAAACTAATGGCAAGGTTTCCAGGATCCTTCAAGGAAACCTCAGAATCCTTCGCCCAACAGGATCCAAAGCATCTGTCACACAGTGGTGCTGGTTCTCATCAAAAGGAAGATGGAAGAAATAGCAGTAAAAATCCAGTCCTTGTAAGTCTTCAAACACATTTCAGTTTTCTTCTCTCCTTTTGTGTAAATTTTTGCTAAAAGTTTGGGGACTGGTACAAATTTTCTAACCACCTTGCTGCCTTTTTATTCTGTCTGTGTATAATGAATGATGTTTATGATTGTCTTTTTTTCATGGTTCCTGATTCCCCATTCATGTTAATTTGAATCCAGTTTGGCTACGGGTCAAAGGGTCACAAAATCCACTATTCTGGTCCATTGATAGTTCCATCAGGGAACATGGATCAGATGCTCAAGGATCATGATCGCCAGATCCAAGAAGCTGTTAGACGAGCACGCCTTGACAAGGCAAGGGTTAGAAAAATCCAGGCTGAAAACAGCCAAAGATCAATCAATTCATTATTTGTTTCAGGCCGATGAGGCAAGCCCTAAATGAGAAAGTATTGCTGGGAAGATCACTGCAGAGTAACTTGACTGGTGCTTTCTATCTGTGAAATATGAGTTAAAAACCGTGGCTGGGGTTCAGTTTTTGTATATGTTCTTAGAAAGATAGCTAGTGGCCATTTTAGCTATAAGATTACAGCTTACTGATAAATCTCTCCCTTCTCAGCGATTGATCTTGTGTATTTACTTTCCACTCTCACTGCAATTTATAAGTTGTTGGCCATTCCTGTAGAGCATTTGTATCAGCCATATAAGATGTAGAGTATCTGGATGGTGTTTAAGAGAGAAGAAATGTTGCTCCCACCACTCCTAAGATTCTACTATAAGCTCTATCACAGTATCACTGGCTCAGAAATGATATTCTCCTCCCTGTTCCGAATTTCTGCATAGCTGACTGCTCTTAGATGATAGAAAATATACTATAATAATAATATTTTATATTTAGATATTAAAATTATTGGACTTCACTAAGAAATCTATCAAATTGCTTTCTTCAGGAAAAATGTATTCTTAAAATGCGATTTTGTTTTTTTAAAATGTAAAATGAGGATGCTCCGCCAAGTACTACTATTCTTAACACGCTTCTATCCATTTTAATAAATTGCTGCAAAATGATTTCTAGCATAGTTGTCAATACCGATCTGGTTTTCGTTATAACGAACGTCCGGTTTCGAGCGTTACGACTGCCGTTCGTGTCGATCGTTAATATATAATTAATTTTATATGTATATATATATACACAAAAAAAATATTAATTAAACAAATATAATTAAAATTTGAGTTTTTTTATTTAAAATATTTTGGTATTTTTAAATTATTTTGATGTATAGATGTTAAAAATAATTTTTAAAAAATAAAAAAAATTGATTTTGAACCCGGGACGGCACGGTTCCCGGAACGGAACCGAGACGTTCGCGGAATTCGAACGGATCAGATTAGAACCGAGACAAAACGTATGTTTTGTCTTGGTTTTGAACAGTCTGTTTTCTTCAGATTTGAACTGACGTTACGGACGGAGGAAGCGTAACCTTAGTTAACAGTCTGTGTTCTTCAGATTTGATGTTTTATGGCACAGAGGAGCTGTCTGTAGGGCCATCTACCACTCAAGTGTTCCACAAGATACCCGAGCTCCTCCAACCTTTTGCCCTACGCGTCACCCTCTTTCACTTCTCCATCACCCCGTTCAAGATTCTCTCCCTAGTAGCTATGATCTTGTCTGCATTTTCATGGCTTCACTTGGTACTGAAGCTATGGTTATCATACCTCCTGTTCTGCAGGTCAACATGGTGATCCATGAATCGCACATGAGCTGGTTTTTTATATTCACTAATCTCACTTGCCTTTATTATTATTATTATTATTATTATTATTTCAAAAAGTACTTTCATATCTTGATGTTTTTATGCCTCATCATGTTGATTAAGTTTAATTTACGAGTTGGAGATTTAAGAGATTTGATGTTTGTGTTTTTGAGTTTATTTGATGTTTTAAGGTGTTAGTCATAAATTAAACCGAGAAGAGAATTGGAGTTATGAGTTCTTAACGAACAAGTTGATTTTCTTAGTATCTGTAATATTAGAAAACTAGCATATTAAGCACCTGTTTGGCCAAGGAGCTGCAACGCGGTTTGGCCAAATTTTAATTTATTTTTTTTTACATTTAAAATGAAAATTTTTTAGTACGTTTAGATCATTTTGATGTGCTGATGTCAAAAATGATTTTTAAAAAATAAAAAAAATATCATTTTGATATATTTCGGCACGAAAAGAAAGCTACCGCAACCACACTCCCAAAGATGCTGAAACCTCTGTTATTTTTTTATTCCTATGTTTTATTTATTTCTACAGAACTTCTTACTTATAGTCTTGATTTGAATCCTTAAAGTGCTCTAATATTTTTTTAATTTTTTAATTTTATATTTTAGTGAATATTATAAATTCTTATCTTTTTTTTATTGATTTTGAATATATATTTACGAAAAAATTATAAAATAATGCGAAGCCTTATCAAATTTGATTTTATGAAAGGTACATTTTAAGTATTTTTAAAGCACTGCTCCTACTTGCCAGGCACCCAGGATTTCAGGCCGAGACATGCACGCAACCTGCTTTGCTTCACAACACCAATGATGGCAACCGCCCGCCAACAACTATGTCTTTGACATTAAATATGATTTTTCCAAAATCAAAGAGATTCAATAGTAAGCACAAAGAACAAACTTTGCAAAGACTAATTGGCCCTTCAAAGAGTTGAAGCTTCACGTCGGAGAGAACTGCACGGTATGGATAGACTACATGAATTATGAGTTGAGTATAACCAAGGTTCCTACACTCATTGTGAAGCCTCGAAAGCCTCTGATTAATTTTCCTCTTGATCTTTCTGAAGTTTTTATCGATGAAATGCAAGTGGGTTTCTGTGCATCAACTGGGAATCTGATCGAAAATCACAAAAACTTGAGGTGGACTTTTAGTAACTCAAGGTTGATTTGATTTTCATGGCGGCTATCGTCTTCCAAGAGCTCACATTCAGTGGCTTCCGTTCTCCACATTATACATTTTTTCTCTTGTGGTGAACCAGTGGTCCACACAGATTGCCCAAATATCTCCTCCGTTCTCTCACAAACAAATACAAACCCTATGAAACAAATAGCGTGGCCATTTTTCGTACATGAAAAATCAATCAGGCCATCTATTATTGTTGCCGCCTTACCACTCACTACTTAATTACCTGTCCCACCATTGTCCTACTTCCATTAAATTTACCCCCACCACTTTTCTTTTCCTTCCTTGTCTACTCTCACGCTTTTCTTTTGCCAACTTCAACTTTAGAGATCACACACAGAGAGAGAGAGAGAGAGAGCCAGAGTCGAAACCACATTTTTGAGGTTTTTTTTATCATTATTTCCTGTTAGCTTCTTTGTTTTTGTTTTCATTACAGCGATAATCAATAGTTTATTAGCTTCTTTACTATCATGCGATGTGTGTTTCTCGTGGGTATTTTAGGATTGCTATATTGTTAGTGCCACCAATCGGATTCTCTTTTGATTAAAGAATCACTAGTTTTCTTTAACGAGAACCTCAATTAACTATTCTTAATTGTTCCTTACGTGCTGTTCTAACAAGAACCGCATCATTAGATTAGTTTAATGTTCACTTAAAGTTATTATACTAATCTTTGGTGTCCACTTCACGAAAGCCAAGATCATTATTTTCATTAAGAACTGTTTTTTTTTTAGTTTTCAAATTTACCATTTCTTTTTCACTTCTGAATGAAGAAAAGAAAAAACACATGATTGAGGCTATAGTGATGCCACGTAACACAAATGGAATAAAGCGGAAAGATAAGGAAGAAAAAGAGCCAAAGAGTGAACCTTGACCCTTTGGCTTAAAAAAGAAAGAATATAATAGTTATTCAATGAAGTGCTATACTGTGAGGAGTGAAGTACGGCATGAGAGAGAAAGAGAGATTTTATTTTTTTGAAGTTGTGGGGGGAAAATGAAGGAATTTATGAGGCAGTCGTGTTTGGTAGAGCGTTGCAATTAAACTCTTCTTTGTGTTGTGTGGTTCTCTGTTCAGGATGGTCTAGCAGGATCAGAAAGATCCATTCTTGGTGCTACGACAGGTACGTATCGCCCCCCCCCCACACACACACATCTAAAAGGGTGTATATAATATTATTGTGGGCGGGCTTTCATTTGTTCTGATGCATGTGTTTTTTTTCCCCCCATGAAACCTTTAGGTACAGTTGTTTGGGATTCTATATTGAAAAGGGTGTCCAAAATTTCTCCTTTTCCTTTTCTGGATATTCTAGTACTTGTCTCTGATTTTTTATGGTGCTGGTGCTTGTAATGTTTTTGTGTTGAAAAGTTTATGTCTGAGGACGTAATTATATAATTCTGGTGGATGTAAAAGGGAAAAAAATGTGTGCTGGATAATAGATGTGATGATTTTTCTCTTAAGACTTTATAAGATTTTCTTAATTTTATTATTGGTTTATTGATGTAGGCGGTTGCAGTTTGTCTCATGAGAAGTTTGCTTGCTGAGACCTAAGAAAGAGTTCTTATTTCCTTCAGTGACCACTTCCCAGCTAAAAGAACCCAGTTAGTATATTATCTGAGGGGCTGAGCGGGTTGATCAGAAACTGGGTTCTTTTAGCTATTTCTTTGAAATGAGGTATTTCTGAAGATGGCAATGGTGAAAGTTAGAGAGTGTGGTAGAAGTTGGCGAATCCCTCCATTTCTTGGATGTGTTTGTTCTGGCTTGCATGCAGTCCTAGGGGGGTAGCCATGGAGGGCTCATCTGAGTCTGCTTGGCAGAAGTCTGATAGTCATACGGAATTCAATACTTCAGTAGTTTCCAACAGGAATCTGAGATCTGCATCTCACAATTCTGGGTTTAGAAAGGAGAGTGATAGGGTTGTTCTGGCGCGTCAAAACCTTAAAGACCAGGCTGGTACTTTATCTGGGGCTTGTGAGGATGAAGCTGCCGTTGACCGTTTTGTGCAAACCATAGAATGGAACGATGTTAGCTTGAGGCACTGGTTGGACAAACCACAACGGTCTGTTAATGAATTTGAATGTTTGCACATATTTAGGCAAGTAGTCGAAGTTGTAAATGCGGCACATTCACAAGGAATTGTTGTTCATAATGTCCGGCCTTCTTGCTTTGTTATGTCATCATTTAACCATGTCTCCTTCATTGAGTCTGCGTCTTGCTCAGATTCAGGTTCTGATTCAATGGATGATGGATTGAACAGCCAAACTATGGAGATTAAAAATTCATCTTCTTCTTTTCCCTATGACATGTTACAACAAAGATGTAGGTTACAAAGTGAAGATTTTCCACCTGCATCTACCGCAACAAATACTGTATCAGAAGCCAGTTGCATGCAGTCGAGCTTGGTTTATGCACCAGATGTACCATTTGTGGAAGATACAGAAGAACATAAAGTCCTTGATATGAGAAATGTTGAACATGAAGAAGAAAGGAAACAACCATTTCCAATGAAGCAAATATTGCTTATGGAGTCCAGTTGGTATACCAGTCCTGAAGAGGTTGCTGGTTCACCAAGCTCTTGCGCTTCAGACATCTACCGATTGGGAGTTCTTCTTTTCGAGGTTCATTATGATAATGCTGCATTTATGAATCAGAATTAGGGTGGATTAAAAAGACATTTCTTGTAATCGTTTTGCACTCTTGACTTCTAGTTTAAGCATGAAGCTCTTCATTATCTAAATGGCCTGTAATGATGTGTTAGAGCTTCATTGATGTGATATAGTTCTTCATGCTGTTTACTGTCTACATTGATGTGATATAGTTCTACTTGTGCACAGTTGTTCTGCCCTTTCACCTCAAGTGAAGACAAAAGCAGAACTATGTCTAGTCTCAGACATCGAGTTCTTCCTCCTCAACTGCTGCTCAAGTGGTCAAAAGAAGCTTCATTTTGCTTATGGCTGCTGCACCCTGAACCAAGTAGTCGGCCAAAAATGGGGTGACTATTAATTTCTGCACCTTTGTTTTCTTTATCACTTAATGGTATCGCGTTAACCTTAACATGTGGGGGTGGGGGCTTTTCAAACCTTTCAAAACTATTACCTTCATTTTCTTATGGTTATTATTAAACTGTGAGCCAAGGACCTTGTTTGATTTTACATTTCATTTGATTTATGTTCAATCAAATTTTATGGTCTTATGCTTTTGTATCATGTAACAGTGAATTGCTGCAAAGCGAGTTTCTTAATGAACCAATTAACAATTTGGAAGAGCGTGAAGCAGCAACACAGCTTAGAGAGAGAATAGAGGAGCAGGGATTGTTGCTAGAATTCCTTTTACTAATACAACAAAGAAAACAGGATGCAGCTGATAAGTTGCAAGATACTATTTCTCTTCTATGTTCTGATATTGAAGAAGTTACGAAGCATCAAGTGTTTCTCAAGAAAAAGGGAGACACATGTAAAGAAAGAGGAGAGGGTGGTCATTTAACATCAAATATTCCTGCACTGAATGTTGTTGACATTGATGATTCTTCTAGCTTGGGTTCCAAAAAACGATTTCGTCCAGGCCTTGAGGTTCATAACGTAGAGAAATGTGATGATAATCTGAATGAAGGTCAGGACTCGGATACATTTGTAGAATCACAGGAAAGTCCCCTTTTTGGAAGTTCGCGATTAATGAAGAACTTTAAGAAATTAGAGTCCGCATATTTCTTGACAAGATGCCGACCAGTAAGGCCACCAGGGAAACCATCATTTGTTAGAAATTTACCAGTAATTAGTGATGGGAGAATCTCTAATGTTGCTACTGAAAGAATTTCCATAAAAAGCATAGCACCAAAGCAGCAGTTTACTGAGGGCAGACGAACTGGATGGATAAGTCCATTCCTTGAGGGTTTGTGCAAGTATCTATCATTCAGCAAGTTAGAAGTGAAGGCTGACCTGAAGCAAGGGGATTTGTTGAACTCTTCAAACCTAGTCTGCTCTATTAGTTTTGATCGTGATGGAGAATTTTTCGCTACAGCTGGTGTAAATAAAAAGATAAAAGTATTTGAATGTGATACAATTCTAAATGAAGCTCGTGATATCCACTACCCTGTTGTTGAAATGGCATGCAGGTCAAAGCTAAGCAGCATATGTTGGAACAGCTACATTAAAAGCCAACTTGCTTCGAGTAACTTTGAAGGTGTGGTGCAGGTAATGGCTCAAACCTTATATTTTATTAGCCATTTGTTTTCATATCATTAAATCGCAAATCAGCTGCTCAACATGTTCAGGTATGGGATGTTACAAGAAGTCAAGTAGTGACAGAAATGAGAGAGCATGAGAGGCGTGTGTGGTCTGTTGACTTTTCATCAGTAGACCCCACATTGCTGGCTAGCGGGAGTGATGATGGTTCTGTCAAGCTATGGAGTATCAATCAGGCAATGCTACTTTTGCATTTGGTGGATTCAGCTTTGAAAATAAAAGTACTAATGTTATGAGATTTCTTAGGGTGTAAATTTAATTCTGGATGACTGATACTTTGTTCGTCTTTCTTGGGTTGCAAATGCAGGGAGTAAGTATCGGCTCCATCAAAACAAAAGCCAATATCTGCTCTGTTCAGTTTCCCTTGGATTCTAGTCGTTCTATTGCTTTTGGTTCAGCAGATCACAGAATTTATTACTATGATCTCCGCAACTCCAAAGTTCCTCTGTGTACATTGATTGGACACAATAAAACTGTGAGCTATGTTAAGTTTGTAGATACAACCAATCTTGTTTCAGCATCAACGGACAACACGCTAAAGCTCTGGGATTTGTCAATGGGCACATCTAGGGTTATTGATAGCCCCATTCAATCCTTTACAGGCCACATGAATTCAAAGGTATGCCAGTTCTCTTACAATATTTAGCATCTATGTGCTATTTTATAACCTTTCTGTAATGACTGTTGGATGAAAATTAGCCTGACTTTAAGTAGTTTTTTCCCTGGCCTGTCACAGTTGGGATTAGTTTAAACTTGAACTAGAATCAGTTGTAGCCCATGAAACTCGTCCTTTTGCTTGTAGTTTTTAATTTTCATTGGGCTATAAGATACCCGGCCTCCAATTTTTAATTATCAATTTTCACGTGTTAACATAGGGGAGCCACTCTATGTAGAAAGTAATTATTGTATCAAAATAGCGATATTAGGATTGCTGAAGGTGCAATCAATATCACTTGAAAATACAGATATAATGTTGGCTTACAGCGCAAGCATTTTTCAAATATTGTTGTGAGCCTACGTATTCCCTCCATCTTGTCATGAGGTTGCTTTACTTTTGAGCTACTTTGCTGATGACATGAAAGCTATACTATTGATAAGCTCACTCTCCATTTTATTGTCAATGCTGACTTTACGATAGCATGGTCATTCCTAGTCATGAAATCACTGGTACTATATGCACCTACCCATGCATTGGCTGCTGGTCATTATCTTTCATTTAACGAATGTTAGGCTTTTAATAGGACAAGATGGGTAATTGAATCAGATTATTTATGCGCTTGGCAATAATGTTCTTTGGAGTCAACTAGCAAAGAGGGGGCTGGGAAATGGTATGTTAACTTTCACTATATTGATAAAAAATTATCAAGGACTCACTAAGAAGAAAACATTATGGAGTTTCCAGCCGTGAAGTTCCATGCTTTCAAAAGTGATTTTCATTCAAAACATTTTTCTCTTCGCTGAAAAATTGGCTTGTGATTTCCTTATAAAGTAGATGTTTCGGAGAATGCACATAACCATCTGAAGGGTTTAATAAAAATTGCACAATTGATCTTCATGTAAGCTAGTTATTTTTTTGGGAGAACCGGGGTTGCTATGCATTGCAAATGGGGGTTCTAGCAATGGATGAGGTGAATCAATTCATTCTAGCAATTAATATAATGCTTTATTAAAACAAAAATTGTGTGCTGAACTACTGAAATTTGCTGAATTCCATCAGTGACACTAAAAACTTCTGAAATTTGAATACAAAGTTGTAGAATAGTCTGTGTTTTACCTTTCATATTGTGTTCATGTTGAAACCAGGGATTGGGTGCTCAAAATAGGTATGACCGGTCATCATTGTTAAACGTTAGAAATGCCTTCTAAAAAAATGAACTAGTGAAGGAAACATTCAAGGGCCTTTTTTTCTGGCTTCGGCACTTCACCATGCACGTATATGCTTGAAGATTCACTGATAAGTTGCTTCAATCTCTTAGTTTATTGCATGTTTGATGTACTTGATACAGTGATAGATGATTGTTTTTGGTGGCCAAAAATCGCCCATGCTTGACATCTTTTGTTTATGTGTGCTCATGTTGTAGAACTTCGTGGGTTTGTCTGTAGCAAATGGTTACATTGCAACTGGCTCGGAAACAAATGAGGTACTTCATATATCTTCTCTCTTCCTTAGTATTTAAAGGTCCCTCGCTTTTGCACAATGGACAAAATTGTGGTTTTGTTTTAGTTGCAAAACAATCTGAACTTCACCCCTTTGCTTTTCTTATGATGGCATAACCATCTACTCGTGGTCTTTCTCTTCTTGTTTGACAAACCTGGTTACTTGTGCTGCATAAGAATATAGCACCTTTTAAAGAGACCAATTTCATCTTTAAGAGTTTAGTTACTTTTTTCGATGGTTGGGTGAAGCTTTTCATGCATCTAAATGGGTTCTCATAATAGATCTGTAGGCATGAAAAAGTTTTGGGCTGAAAACAAAAAAAAGACCTGCCCTAATGGACACAAAAACACAACAGCATCCGGAATATGAAACAATTGCATAAACCAACAGCCTCGTATTACAGCAGTACAAGCAACTCTCTCTCCTCTTCTTACCTTTAGCTTCCATAACGGGATTATTATTTTTCTGAACCTTAGCCTTCTAATTCAAGAAATAAAGTACATCGCAAACCAAGTGGGCTTAAAGGGAAAAGGTTCCCGCATCCTAGTAACTAGCGAGCTAGAAAGTCAAGACATATCCGACACTTTACCTGCACCTCTTTTTGGCATAGCATGAGCTTTTCCCTCTAGTGTCGGAGTTTGATCCATGCAGCACAAATTGTACCGGTTGTATTGACTTTTAGGTGACACGAGACTCAAAACTTCTATCCCTTTTCTATTACTAGGCTAGACAGGCTTATACCAGTTGATAAAAGGAGGCATGAAGTTGAATGGAAGTAATAATTAATTTGTTGTCAGAAATCACATTAGCCACTCTTTTCTCTCACATCATGGTATTTTACTAGCATTTAAGCTGCTTTCTTTTCTATTTCTTGTTATTTTGCTTTGTTTTTATCATGGTTGTTCTGGTTTATCTTCTTTATTGCCTAACTTTGAGCAACCCATCAAAACTCAAGCAATTATGGTCATGGAGTGACGTTTACGGTGCAAGTTATGGTACAATGCATGTGTCATTCATATATTAAATCTGATATTTTTGTGGAATAGGTTTTTGTCTACCACAAAGCTTTCCCTATGCCGGTGCTGTCCTTTAAGTTTAACAGCACAGACCCGCTCTCTGGCCAAGAAATGGATGATGCCGCACAATTTATTTCTTCTGTCTGTTGGCGTGGCCAGTCATCTACGTTGGTTGCTGCAAACTCTACTGGGAATATCAGAATCTTGGAGATGGTCTAAGTTGGTCTACGCACAATGATCTTGAAATTGTGTAGCTTATCTAGGGTTGATGGACAGCCATATAAGAACCTGATGGTTTTTCTAGCGGAGACAATTTTTGGCATTAGATCATAGCAGCAGCAGTCAACATTAAGAGATGGTCTTGACTGGATATATAATTCAGAGGAAAAGAAGGGCAAAATTATCTGTCTTGTATATCATCCCATGCTTTTATATAGTTCATCATTTTTATTTTTTTTTGATAACGAGAATGGATGTAAACATCCTTTCCCGTTTACTTAATGGAGGCAATCAACTAGCTACAGGCTTAGATGCTTCCTCCAGTTGCGATCCCCACAAGGAAAGTTTTCTTGTTTTTGTGGCATCAACATTTCCAACAGGTTTATCAAGACACTTTCAAATTAAAGAAAAAGCTATAGAATGCAGGTATAAATTATGCACCAGCAGTTCCAGTGATATCTAACATTTGGAGGTAAGTTTCTACAAGTATTTTACAGATGATTCTGTCTCTGTGAGAGAAGAAATGTTATGAGGTGAGACGAGCTTATTTGCAGCAGATGAACAAACTTTAATGAAGCATGCTTGACAGGGTTGTCAGTTTATGATGTTTCGTAAGAGTTCAAAAAATGAGACAACAATATTGTTTTTAGCTCGGTTTAAGTTCCGGGTTATTCTGGATTTTTTCTGCTAAATATCGGTCAAAATGTTCCGGCTTTGTTTTGCCCGTTCTGTTTCAGCCAAGTAATGTTTATTTTTTAAAATAATGAATAATTTTACAATATCAATCACATCTTTTAATTTGATTATTAATTTGATTATTATATTGAGATAAAATTTTATGAGGAGTTTTTTAATATATTTATATATTATGTTAAAATTTCAGGAAAATCAGAGAATGCAATGATCTTGTGAGTTTGATGATGATATTCTTGTAATATTATACATGTTTATAATATTATTCAGAAATTTTTTTTATTGTGTCTTTTTTAGATTAAATATTTTTTAAAAATTTTTTTGAAATATATATATATATATATATATATATATATATATATATATATAAACAGTACAACCCTGAAACGACATTATAAAATGCTCTAAAACCAAAATATTTTATTCTAATTGAAAAAATAAAAAGAAACTTATCATCAACCGAAATGAAATTGGCAATCTTAAACTTATACTTGATGTTGCAAAACAAGCTTATTTTCCAATGATAAAATTTTGAACAGAAAGTAAAACCGGTAAATAGCATGACCAAACAAAAATCCGAGTGCCTGACTGTGGAAGATCAAGTCAACCATGAAGAATCATTGAAGATAAATTTGCCGAGAATCTCTCAATCCTCTCATATGCAGAATCCAGCAGATTAAGTTTGAATTTCAATTTGATGATGTATAGGGAGTTTGTTATTTTTGTATTCTATTTAAACAACTTGTAAGCCTTGACAGTGATATATGAAAATACAAAGCTTTAATCTTACATGGTATTAGAGCTTCAAAAACAGACCAACATCTGATCATCTCTTCTGCAATTTTTTTCCATTTGTTCCCACTGTTATCAAATGGCTTCTTCTTCGACTACACCTTCAAATACCTCCTCTGCTTTCTCTGTTCCCTCTCTATCCCATCTACCTCTTATGTTGAATATCAAACTGAATCATTCCAATTTTCCTGTTTGGAAAGCTCAAGCACTGCCATATTTTCGTGGCCAAGGTGTTATGGGTTATCTAGATGGCACAATTCAGCCCCCACCTCAAGAAATTGATGCCACAAATGCTCTTACGGGTGCTACTTCTAAAGTGCCCAATCCAAAATTTTCTCATTGACTTCGCCAGGATTCCTTAATTCTTGCCACCATAAATTCCTCCCTTACTGAAGATGTTCTATCTCAGGTTATGTCATACACCACCTCCAAAGATGTATGGCTTGCTCTTCAACAAAATTTCTCTTCTATCTCTCATGCCAAAGTTGTTCAACTTCGTACACAACTTGCCACTACAAGCAAAGGAGCCATGACTGCTAGAGAATTTTTTCTCTCCATTC
This sequence comes from Salix exigua, assembly GCA_032356905.1. Classification (NCBI taxonomy): domain Eukaryota; kingdom Viridiplantae; phylum Streptophyta; class Magnoliopsida; order Malpighiales; family Salicaceae; genus Salix; species Salix exigua. Next base: position 3,191,068 of record CM063598.1, read on the forward strand.
AACATATTGCTGATGAACTTGCCCTTGCTGGGCAACCTCTGAAAAATGAAGAAATTCTTACCTATATTCTTGCTGGACTTGGACAGGAGTATGACTCTTTTGTCTCCACCATCACTTCTCGTCATGATGTTGTTCCTTTGGAGGAACTCTACTCTCTACTTCTTCTCATTGAAACACGTCTTCATCAGCATCATGATTCCATTCATGTTGCTGCTTCTATGAATATTGCTACCAGACAACCACCTCAGCACTCAACTCGTCAAAGTAATATGGGTTTCAATCGAAATCGTGGTCACAATTATTGTGACAAATTTCGTAATAATCGTTACAATAATCGTGACCAGGCCACCAGCTCCTCTCTCATTTGTCAGGTATGCCTCAAACCGGGTCATCATGCACTTAAGTGTTATCACCGTTTTGATGTTTCATACCAAGATCAACATTCACAAAGACCCCCACAAGCTTTCCTTGCTGCTCGACCATCATCTGCTACCCATGAATGGCATCCTGACACAGGAGCCACTCATCATCTCACCAATGACTCAGCCAACATACAACTCCCACATGAGGATTTCAATGGTCATGATCACATTGAAGTGGCAAATGGTGCAAGTTTGGAAATTATTCGTAGTGGAAATTCCAGTTTTTCCTCTCAATCTAAGTCTTTCATTCTAAGTCAAATACTGTTAGTTCCTGATATTACCAAAAATCTTCTTTCCGTCCATCATTTTTGTCGAGATAACAATGTCTTTTTTGAGTTTCATGCCTCTTATTTTTTTGTGAAGGATTACTTGGGCAACGTCCTGCTTCGGGGACCACTCAATAATGGCTTATACAATTTCTCCATGTCGCTTGCTCAACTTCGTCCGCAAGCTCTATCCAGTATTCATGTTTCTGCCACTTTGTGGCATCAACGTCTTGGCCATGCCTCTTTACCAATTATTAATAAGGCACTTTCACTTTCATTTTCAAATAATAAAAACTCTATCTATTCTCATTGTCAAATGGCCAAAAGCCATGCTTTACCATTTTCTCATCAACATGTGTCCGTGTCAAAACCACTAGAATTATTATACTCAGACGTTTGGGGGCCAGCACCCTCATTATCCACCACAGGCGCACGCTATTATATTAGTTTTCTGGATGATTCAACTAAATTTTTATGGCTCTTCCCTTTAAAACTAAAATCTGATGCATTACCAATTTTTCAAAAATTTCAAGTTGCAGTTAAGCGTCAATTTGACACCAAAATAAAATCCATTCAAACTGACTAGGGGGGTGAATACCGAAGCTTCACTCAATTTTTACAAAATCAAGGTATTTCACATCGGGTAACTTGTCCTTATACGCACCAACAAGCTGGTGCCATTGAACGGCGTCATCGCCAAATTGTTGAAATAGGTCTTGCGTTACTTGCCAACTCAAATTTACCTCAAATTTTTTGGGAAGATGCCTTCTTGACAGCAGTCTTTATCATAAATCACTTGCCTACCCCAATTTTACAAAACAAATCCCCTTACGAAATGGTGAATCATTCAAAACCTGATTTTCAATTTTTACGTGTGTTTGGATGTGCTTGCTGGCCTTATTTGCGTCCGTATAATAAACATAAATTGGATTTTCATTCAAAATCTTGTATCTTCATTGGTTATAGCATTGGTCATAGGGGTTACAAATGTTTAGATGCTTCCACAGGCAAAATTTATGTTTCCCGTCATGTTGTATTTGATGAGTCTCATTTTCCATATAAATCGTCCTCTAATGTTAGTCCTCCAGAAAATAACTCCTCTGTCACTTTATCTCCTCCTCTTCAATTATCGAGTTTTTCCACTAACTCTTCTGCAGGTTCCATATTTCCAAATTCAGCACCACCACCACTTGTGATTTCCAGTGAATCCCCATCATCCTCAGCCACTGTCACCGATATTTCATACCCAACAGACCCGAACCTACCCATTCCTCTCATCCCTGAAATTGACAGACTTCCACCACTTTCACCATCAATTCCTCAAGCTCCACCAAACAACCATCCCATAAACACCCATCCCATGATTACCCGCAACAAAAATAATATCCACAGACCCAAGCTCCCACCTGACTCTAATATCAGGTATCCACTTCCCATAGCACTTATGGCCACTGTCACCACCATGGACACGGAACCTACATGCTATACCGAGGCAATTAAACATGTTGGTTAGCGAGTTGCCATGAATCCCGAGGTTGATGCCTTGCTTAAAAATGGTACATGGACTCTTATTCCTTCTCCTCCTGCTGCAAATGTTCTTGGTTCTAAGTGGGTTTATCGAATTAAAAGAAGAGCTGATGGGAGTATAGAGCGTTTCAAAGCTAGGCTTGTAGCTAAGGGATTTAATCAACAGTAGGGTGTTGATTTTTTGGAAATTTTTCCCCCTGTTGTAAAACCCACCACAGTTCGCATGGTGTTATCAATTGCTATATCTCGTGGCTGGCATCTTCGCCAAATTGATATTCAAAATGCCTTTTTGCATGGCTTTTTGAATGAGGATGTATACATGGCTCAACCACCCGGGTTTCTTCATCCCCAATTTCCAGAGCATGTGTGCAAGTTACAAAAATCTATCTATGGTCTTCGCAAGGCACCACGGGCGTGGTTCTCTCAGTTGATAGAGAAATTGCAAATTATTGGTTTTAAGGGGAGTCAAGCAGATCACTCTCTTTATGTCTACCAAAGTGGTCCTTTGCTTGTTTATTTTCTGATTTATGTGGATGATATCATATTAGCAGGTGCTGATCTCAAATTTATAAATCATGTGATTAGTCTGCTGCAGGTTGATTTTCCAGTCAAGGATTTGGGAAAACTTGGATTCTTCCTTGGTGTGGAGGCAATTCACAGTGCTAATGGACTTTATTTGTCTCAGCGTCGTTACATACTTGATCTCCTTCTTCGCAGCAACATGGACAAATCTAAACCTGCTATAACACCAATGTCCACATCACAATCATTAACCAAGCTAGATGGTGATCCTTTTTCTGATCCACAATTATATAGAAGTATTGTTGGGGGGCTACAATATCTGTCTTTTACAAGGCCTGAACTTGCTTTTGCTATTCATAAAGTTAGCAAATATATGCATGATCCGAGAGAGGCGCATTGGATGGCAGTAAAACGTATTCTGAGATACTTGAAAGAAACTATTTCTTATGCTCTTTTTATTCAGCCTTACTCTCATTTGCAGCTTCAAATCTTCAGTGATGCCGATTGGGCTTCAGATCAAGATGACAGAAGATCAATTGGGGCTTATTGTGTGTATTTGGGCAAAAATTTAGTGTCTTGGAGTTGCAAGCAGTAGCCTACTGTTGCTCGCAGTAGCACAGAGGCAAAGTATAAAGCACTGGCAAATGCAGCTGCCGAGATACAATGGTTAAAAACTTTGCTTGCTGATCTTCATATCACACCCATACAGACTCCAATTCTTTGGTGTGATAATATTGGGGCCACTTATCTTACAAGTAATCCTATGTTTCATGCCCGAACAAAACATATTGAAATAGATTTTCATTATGTTCGGGATCAAGTGATTAGTGGCCAACTACTTGTTCGTCTGATTTCTACCAAAGATTAGTATGCAGATGCTCTAACTAAGCCTTTATCTTCCCAGCGTTTTCAACTTGTATGCAGCAATCTCAGAGTAATTGCCTTACCCTTTCGATTGAGGGGGCATGTGGAAGATCAAGTCAACCATGAAGAATCATTGAAGATAAGTCTGCCGAGAATCTCTCAATCCTCTCATCTGCAGAATCCAGTAGATTGCAGATAGCTTAAGTTTGAACTTCAATTTGATGATGTATAGGGAGTTTGTTATTTTTGTATTCTATTTAAACAACTTGTAAGCCTTGACAGTGATATATGAAAATACAAAGCTTTAATCTTACACTAACAAGCTTAATTTCCATAGACGATGCATCATATTTTGGAATTATATCAGCAGAAAAAGGAAACTCCACTCCTAAGATCAAACAATATGCACATCACTTGTTTGTTTCAACAGGAAAGGGATCTCCACCAAGCGTCCTCCCAACAGGACAAAGACCAAGACATTAGCATTTTCGTCTGGTCCACTCACTAAACCTGGTTGTAGCCAACTTGGTTGCATCTCTTGTTTTTACTACCACCTCCAACTTTGGTTCATAACTTTTTTGGTTACTTCGATTCTAACCAAAGGTTGCCAATTTTATTTTGGTTGATGTTTTGTTTTTTTAATTGAAATGAAATGTTTCGGTTTTAAAGTGTTTCGGTACTCCGTTTCGAGGTTGTATTGTTCATATATAGACTCTTAAATATATTAATTCAAGAAGTTTTTTTAGCTCAAATCCAAAAAAAAATTATCTAGAATTTTGCAATTTAAATTTTGAACATAAGTAAAAAAAATAAGAGTTGAATTGATATAACTGGACCGACTTGATGAGTTCAATGTTAACATGAAAAATTGATACAAATATAGTTTAACTAAAAAAAATCAAGATGACATCTTAAAAAAATATTAAAACAACGATATATTGAATCAGCTGAGATCAACTTAGATTAACCTTTTAAATGTGTGACATGTGTTATAAGACCATGATAACTTTAAATAAAACAAATCAAATCAAATTATGAAGTTCAATTCGTAATAAACTCGTTGTTGAATAATGAAATTGAGAAAAATATAATCTAAAAAAAGACAATAAAATGATTTTATTGAACAAAATTATGAACTTGTATGAGAATGTCATCATCAATATCGCAAGGTCATTATATGTTCTGATTGTTCTGAAATTTTAATATGATATATAAATATATCAAGATTCATCGTAAAATTTCATCTCAATCTAACGGTCAAATTAGGGATATGATTGATATTGTAAAACTATTCATTATAAAAAAACACTATTTGACCGAAACAGAATGGGCGAAACAAAGCCGAAACATTCCGACTGGAATTTGGGCGGAATGGACTGAGATTCTGAGCGAGATAAAAAAAACTTTTTGAATTGGAATGAGATGTATCAACCATTCAGAACCGAACAAAATGAAATTGACAACTTTGATTTAAGAATTTTGTAAAGATGCTAGGAAGGAAAAAGCGAATAGAAAGATAGTGTATATTGAATGGTGTTTTCTTGTAGAGAAAAAATATTAAGACAATCATATATCGGGTAACCATAGTTTACTTGCAAAATTAACGATTTTCAACATGATACTATGCTAATAATCATATGAAACCTAAATCAAAACAAAATAACAAGTTTATTTTAATCAAACGAATATTAAGGAATAAAAAACACTCAATTAAAAAATCCAAGACAAAAATATCATTAAGTGAACATAACATTCTTTGTATTTAAGCAATTATTTTAATTTAAATCAAAACAATTTAAAAAAAAAGCAAAATTCCACAAAGAACAACAAATAAAAAAAAACCCGAAATAACAACAAATAAAATAACAAAACTCGATTTCTAATCAAGTCAGATATTGAAGGTCAAAATTGAAAAACACATGAGCCTAGAAATAAAATATATACAAAAAAAAAAAACTCAACCCATCAAAATGTAAACCTGATCAATCAAGAAAATCAATTCAATTCAATTTAAAATTTTAAAAGCTTATCAAAGTAAAAAACAAATAGCAGTAAAAAACTGTTTTTTTTAATATCAATTTAAAAAATGATGTCAAATAAAATAAATTACATTAATAAAATATAAATCATATTAGAAAATTGAAAATATAAGATTAAAGCAAATTTCAGTTCTATAAAATAATTCAATTAAAAAAATATTAATTGCAAAAAAGGGAACAAATCCAGAAATAAATAAATTGAGGGAAAGCTGTCAAGTTTTGAAAGGTCAGCCCGGAAATCGATGACGACAGAAAGCACTAACTTGTCAGCAGTCCATATCAATAATTGAAATCAACATGAAAACATCCAAAATGATTACCATCAACATGCTATCACTAGATGTTAAGCCAGTAACTTGTCTGCAGCCTATCAATAATTCAAAAACACCACACCAAAAATATGCAAACCGTTTGCAAATTGACCATTCTTTTTTAACATGGAATCAAGAGAAACAAATTGAGCCTGCAAAGTTCCTGCTGCGAATGCTATACAAAGAAAGAGTTCCCAGATAATAACAAAATAATTATGCACACTATGTTTAATTTGGATCATAGGTTTATCAGAAAGATGAAATAGAAGCACATCTCTTGATCTCTTCCATGCTTGGTATCACTTTCTCATGACAGGGAACTGAAAAAAGGTATAGCGAATTCCAAGAGAGCAGAAGTTCAAGAAAGGAAACGTGCAAACATAGATTCTGACAACCTCACCAACATAGATTCTGACAACCTCACCAAGTTTGTAATGGAAAACTTACCTGCCTTGGATTCTAACAAAGAACGAAGCCTTTGGTGCAACTTCAGCATCAAGGTTCTTTTCGCAAAGAATTTTTTTTTTTATAAACTATTTTCTGGCATGTAGATTCAAGTTGAATCCTTTTCCACCTGCAAGCAAGAAACTTCTGGGAAATCTATTTACATTGGTTTTGTTTAAGATTTGTAAGCAATGCTACCCTAGATATGAGGTCTTTCAATCTGCTAGCTCCAGGACCTGGTTTAATATTGTCCAGGTTCCCAACCTCAGAACATTTGGGACTACCAGAGCACCATCCACCAGGAGTGAAGCTCCCGTTCTTCCGGCGAAGTAAATCCTTATCAATCTTATCCAAGACAGGATCGTCGTGTTTGAATTTTCTGGCAAAGGCAGCACCACTCGCAATCATCTCGTTTGTGTCATTGATGGTGAGGATGTGAGGATGCTGCTTGGGAGGATTGTCCCAGGCAATGTAGTGCAGGTCATGGCTGACTGCGGTTTGAGCAAACTCTGGCACATTGCATATTACTGTGTGAAAGTATCCTTCAGGTGAGGAAATGAAGTTTGTGTAATACATCAGCAAGGTTCGCGGTAGATTATCCCAACCCCAAATTAAGTATTCAACAAATGAGCGAGTGAGAACCATCCATGCTGAGCCTGCAGAAACAAATGGAAATCATTTAAGTTCAGCTGAATGCAGAATGGCGGGTCTTCATAGTTGCTAGCATTTTCAGTGTTTCGGCAGCAAAGTATATGTTGGAAGCCATTGAAATCTAGCAATAACCAAAATTCATGGCTTCAATTTATCAGAAAAGCAAAGGCTGCAATTGGACTCCTGTTAATAGTTGACTCAATTAAACACCACTGGTTTGTTAAATTGAAAAAAAAAACAAAAACATAATGATGCCAGCCTATGAAAGAGATACCTCCAGCAGCTTTAATCAATACTCAAAGCTATTAACTCTTCAGTTTTTATTAATTACATGAACTTGAGGAATATAGAAAAAGAAACTTGTCCACCATGAAACTACAAACATGTTAGTTAGTTAGTTACAGAATGCACTTTCATCTTCCATTTATTTCTAGAGGAAACCGAAACCCAAAAGAAGACACAATTTTAGTTGCAAGTTGCATTTGCCAGTAGACAAACTTAAAACTCTATCAAAGAAGCAGAGGTTACTGATAAATTCATTTACAAACTGAGCAAAGCTTCAGCAGAATTGTTAAAATTTGCCGATTTCAACAATTCAAACCTAATATGTATTTATTTATTCCTTTTCAGGAACCACACATCAACAATAAATCTTACCAGCAAGTGTCCGTGGAAAGAAAAGACATGTTGATTCTGAATACTAACCGGTGAATAATTTAAATGCTGTTGGCAAAGATCTCAGCGGAGTGGCCCCGTAGATATCTGTTTTAATTGTCGAGTAAAGACCAGGGTCCACGATCAAAGGCATTCCTCGCTTCTCCCTAAACACCGCGTCAGATATCAGATCACTCACTGGAAACAGATTAAGGTTGAGAGACAAAGAGAGAGAGTGCTTACGCTTTCCAGCCCAACTGACTTGTGTGCTCAATAAAGTTCAGATTTCTGTTTATAGTTGAAAATGTGTAAATAAGATCTGCATATTAAAAGCTAAATAATCAGAAAGTTGTTTCAACCACTCACCACAACCTCCCTCTATCCACTCAACCACGGAAAGAAAAAAAAAAGTGTTTCATATACAATTATAATCATAGACTAACCATCTTGAGTTACAAGAGGATAATCAGAAGCACTGAGGTTGATAAACCAGTCCCAATCTTTGCGTCTTTTGAGAAGAATTGCACAAGCATGAAGTGTATTAGAAACCATGGTGGGTCCTCTATAGGTAACCATGTTGGCTTTGCTGATCATATAAACATTTCCAAACTTTGCGAAAATCGGATGCTTCTCCACTCGCGATGCAAGCTCCAACCTTTCCTCTGCTGGGGACTCAAGGTCCAGATGAACAACATATTCATTCCGGGGATGGTAAAGCGAGTGAAGAGTTCTCCAGAGCTTTTCCAAATCACCTTTAGACCCAGAAACCAGATAAGCAAATCGAGGGATTTTGGAAGGGAGAGGAGGGGAAGGAGACAGGGAGGCTTCCTTTTCAGCAAAACCTTGGGTTGTCTGGTTGGAACGAAATGGGAAAATGTTGAAGATTTGATGTATTGTATGCAATGAAGAAACAAGACCCATGTTGAAACATGTTGCTAAAAGGAATAGACATATGAGAGAGCTTATGACAAGAGGGAAGACCCATTTCTTCTCCACGTTTAGGGACCCCATTGAAAGACCTTATCATGGGTTCCAGTGAGCCATCTTCACACCCCCAACTCGTGCTTGCTCACTCAGCAAAAACAGCAAATCGGTGTTGAACAACAACAGGGATTTTCCTCAAAAAAACAATAATCTTAACCTTGGACTTTAACCAGTATAAGCTGCCATATCAACAAACAACAACAGAGCAAACCATTAGAATCACCTTGTCAATGATAAAGACATTGAAAAATTCACAGCATGAATCAAGTGAAAGAGAAATAAAACATACTCAGGAGACAGAAACAATTGGCTGAAAATTCCTCATTTCTTAATCAGGTGTGAAGATTATCAAGAAACTTATCGGCAACTATTTTTTATATTTATAAATATTGTTTATTAGGACTCAAACATGCTAAAATATCATCAAAGAATCTCCTTATAGATCCTAAATCCACAAAAAAAAGAAAGGAAGATTCGATTCACATTCGACAACCAAGTTAACTTGAATAAAACTATCAATAAGAGAGATCATTTTTGTATCAGAGAAATCATATCATCAACTACCATCATTTATTTATTAATATCATCATCAGTTTTTTTAAAAGAGATCACAAAATAAGAAACTCCACAACTACCATCATCTCCACAACTACCATCATTTATTTATTTATTAATATGATCATCAATATTTTTTTTATTGTTATTATAGAGATCAAAAAAAAGAAGCAAAACCCATAAGAGGGAATTCAAGATTTGCATAGATGAATCAATGAAAGACCCCATAAAAATCTTTTAACGGAAAGAAAGAATTACTTAAAGGGCAGGGCTCACAGAAACACAGCTGGGCCTGTACAGCAGCAGCAGCAAAGAACAAGAAAAGACACAACACTAACACTTCAAATTCACTAGTTTGTCAATGAACAAATCAAGAAACAGAATAAACGCGTTATAGGAGCAGTGGGAGAGAGGAAGATGGACAGTCTACGTTTATTTATAAGTCAATTCTCAAATACAGCAATAATCATAATAATAAATAGAATAAAGAATTAGGGATTTTCTAATTTAGGCAGGGAGGACCGGTGTTCCTACCACAAGTACAGTACTCCGACCCCAATAGATTCAACCATGTTTCATTTCTATCCCTTAATGTTTCTAAATCTCTTTCTATCGAAGAATATTAAAAAACATTATTTTAGCCAAGAAAATTTCTTTTTCTGTTTTTGATGTTTTCCCTCAATAAACTTAGGAGTTCAGCTAGTACTGGAGGCCAATATCTAGAAGGCAAATAAAAAAATTGTTTTTTTATTTACTTATTAACCTGATCTCTGAACCAGTAATTTATTTATTTAAAAACTGTTTCTTCCTTAGACGTGTGGGGTTTTTGTTTTTTTTTTAAAAAAGATTTAATGAAGCGACATGGTACACACAAACATACACAACGTTTCTATTATGCTGTCGGTGTGGGTGTCTTAAATTAATAAATCACTAGAGAAGTAGTGGCTGCGGATAGGGGATCGAGTTGCGTTCGTGAACGTGTCGCTGCCTAGAAAATGAGGCCTTCCTCAACTACAGACATTATTAGAATTAACATTTTCAAAACGTTTAACGAATTCATCAAATTGTTTATACCATTCTGGTTATTTTATTAGAACAAACGTTTTGATTTCAGAGTAACAAACGTTTTGATTTCAGAGTATTTTCAAGTGTTGTTTCGGATTTATACTGTTCATATAATTATATATATATATATATATATATATATATATATATATATATATAATTAAAATATTGATTTAACAAATATAATTAAAATTCTGAAACGAGTCAAAATTAAAATCGAGAACTTTGAACGAATTCAATCGCATTAAACAATGCTACTATTTTAGGTGAACAAAACTAAATGCAATTAAAGGTACGTCTTTAAAGAGGGGAACAAAATGAGAGGATACTTTTTAATAGGATGTTTTTAATATCCATTCACCATCTTTTATTGAAGACTAGTCATATGGTTGTGCTTCCTAATGGGAAAAAAGAGTCTATTAAGCTAAATAAATTTATTAAATTATACAAAAAAATTCAAAAATATAATATATTTAAAAAAAACAATACTCTAATATAATTCCTTCCTCTTCAATTATCATATTTGTTTTCAATTCATTTTGTTTCTTGGGTGAAGATAAAAAAAATACAATCAATAAAAATAAATCTAGTTAATTTGGAATAATGATAAAAGGTTTTCTTTAATAAAAATTCTATTATCAACCTAATAAAAATTCTATTATAACTATTTTGTAAACAATAACCTATTAGAAATTTAAATATATTTGCAGTGAAAAACAATTTTTTGATATTTTTGCGATCAAATGTACCAGAGAATAATAAAATTATATATTGTTCACACTATAATTTAATGATTATAGCCATTAGTGATTATAAAAGAATTCACAAGAAAAACAACAAATAAAATACTCAAGGAATATATATATATATTTTTTCTTTTCAAAACCTTCTTTTATGATTCATGTAATACGAAGCATAATTCATTCACAACAAAAAAAAGTTCATATAGGATAATTAATAAAATGATTATTGTCATCATAAAAAAGGAGCAAGAATATCATTCAAAAATAATTATTAAATTGATTTATATCTAATGAATTAACAACTAAAGTATAATAATATCAACTCAATTACTTTCTTACACTACGTTTGAAAAATTGAATTTTTATTTTGTTTTATATTTTAAATTAATATTTTTGATAATTTTATATCATTTTCCTGTGTTGTTATTAAAAATATTTTTTAAATAAAAATAAAAAATATTATCATTTTAATATATTTATAAATAAAAAAACAGTATTAAAAACAAACTCAACCACGTTTGAAAGAGACACTTTCATCAATTTAGTTTTAAGGTCCTCTCCAGCCGCGTATGAAGAAAATAATGGGATTGGGTGCTTGGGATAGTCAAATTTTCTGTGTGAGCGAGATATACAGTAAACTTTCCACATGTGTAATGAATAATGATCTCCACCAGTCCACCTTTGAATTAACCGCCAACAACCCTGAAACCGAATTTTTTTTCATCAGTTGCTGACGTGATCAATTACCCAATCATTTAGATGCATTTTTGACCGTCCGATCCGATCGAGAGCACCGCCTCAGTGGTGTTTGAGAGTAGAATAATAATAATAATAATTATTATTATTATTATTATTCAAAATACTTTGATTTCAAAAATACATAAAAATAATAATAATATATTTTTTAATTTAAAAAAAAATGATTTTTGATAGTATTGAAAACTAAAAAACATATTTTAAAATAAAATTAATTAAAAAATAATAAAACGCGGACTAGTTCGAAAACATTCCTTCCGTGGCTGGAAAAAATGAGCACGATGTCGTTTCCACTGAAGGTGGGTCCCATAATAGGAGCGTGACTCCCGCTGGAAAGACTCCGTGGTCACTATCCAATTTTTTAATGCTGTCGGTTTCATGCATGACCATCGCCCGCCCTCCGTGCGTCGTCTAGTCATTCTATTTATTTGATTACAAGGAATTCCAACCCCAACTTAAACGACAGTTGATTAGTATGCATTACATTTTAAAAGTGCTTTTTAAATAAAATTGATATTTTTTTATTGTTTATTTTAAATTAATTTTCTTAGTGTTTTTAAATAATTTTATGTGCAGAAATCAAAAATAATTTTTTTAAAAATAAAATAAATATGATGTACTTCTGAATAAAAAGTATTTTAAAAAACAACTCCAGTTACATTTTCAAACAGATACAATGCATGCAAGTGATATCAAATTACATATTTATAATTTAGATCATGGATAAACTACAATAATGTAAAATTTCTTCATGATCTAATATATATTCCGCTAAAAATACATAGATCATTTGGTAAGCAGCTGAAGATACCTAAATCCATGGTTATTCCATGCTCATATTTATCTAATGCAATATAAAACAATTATAAAATGTTTAAAAATCTTTATTAGTGATCGTTTGATATTATATTTTAAATTGTAATTTAGTGTGTTTTAAAAATATATTTGTTTTGAAAAAAAATAATAAATTGAAGCATCGATGTTAAAAATAAAAAAATGAAATGAAATAATCTAATAAAAAAATGAAATGAAATAATCTAATAAAAAAATGAAATGAAATAATCTAATATATTTTAAATAAAAACTACTCTTAAAAAGTATAATATCTATAGAAAAGAGTTGCCACGAGTTCCAGGCACAAGGCCCAATCTGTTTCCCGCTGCGCTTGCTCTGGACCTTGGTCCACAATTAAGTGATTCGATTCTATCAGGGCCCACACTGCTATGATACAAACGAGGCCTAGCTGTATGGGCTGCACGGTAGGCTCTCTTCTGTTTTTTAGTTGTGGGAAAGGAAGGAAAAATAATTTCAACTTAAAATAAATAAATAATTATACACCTTCCCCTAGTTATCATATTAAGCCAAAATATACCAACACACAAAAAAGGACTGCTTTTACAAGTAAATAAAATTGGATATCTTGATAAATATTGATTATTTTCCAAGGATAATATTGAAACTCTTAAATTATAGTTATAAAAGTGGAATTATATGGATAAAAAATAGTGATATTAAAAAAAATCAAATTATAGGGAAATTTTTTAATATTGATAAATTTACAAGTATAAGATATTAATTTTCAAAATGAAAAAAAAATGTAGCAATGACCGGACTTCTATTTTAATATATTTATAAATATTTGAAATTGTTCACCAAAACTAAATCATTTTTTCTTTTAAAATAAATATAAATAGCATCATAGGACATTGTACAATATCTATAAAATATTATCAATCACATAATATTACTCAAACATATTTTATTTTTAAACCACTTGGTTTAAGTTACATTTAACTTAATTATATTATATAATATAAAAGATAAGCATCGATATATAGTTGTTTATCCTTTATGAAAATAAGTTTTTTTTTTAAACTAGTTCAAAGTGGATTAAAAAAGGGGGGGGGGATTACAAGCAATGACTACCCACCCAGAAGCAGGCAGTCGACCTTGAAGGGAAAACCCCCTAAAAAGCCCACAAGGAAAACAACCAATACAAAGCAACATTAAAATTGCTCGACCCCAACCTAGAATACCTCTGAGCTAAAACCCCTCCGACCCAGAAAGCCCTTGGAGAAACAACCCCTTAAACCTCACAGGCCCGCCCGCAAATGATGCGCTAGCCCAATTCCCGCAAATCTGAACTTGGGCCCAAGCCCCAGTCCCCTACACACCCTTCATCTTCCGAAACAAAAGCCTGCCCATGACAAGCAAATGGCCCAACTGAAATTCTCGAGCCTTGCTCTTAAGAAATGGCCTGCAATCCTTGGCCTTAATCTCGTAAGCTCCCTCATCAGCCTATGTTAAGCTCGCCCGACGCAAGCAATAACCCAGGCCAACAACAACAAGCCCAAGCTCTGAAAATCTGGGTTGAGAATAACCCCAACCCTTCTGAAGTGGAGCCCAGGTAAGGACCCCACAAGCCCAATCCAAACTCACTGCACTTCCCATTGATGACAAATTCTACTTGGCAGATCATGATCTTCCCTTGTGTTGGCCAACTTGTCTCGAATCAATTGAATAATATCCTCTGTCATCTTCCTCGAACTACCATATTGCTGGTCATGAATGCGCCTGTTTCTCTCCTGCCACAGGTGATAGATAGTAGCCGCCAAAGCCATGCCCATAATCCTAGCTTGAGGACCTGAGTCATACTCAGTCGAAGCCCATTCCCAAGCCACGCCCCAAAGTAGATGCGTCCACTGAATTTGAGCTTTATGAGTAATTGCACTCCACACCTCTTTTGAGTACTTGCACCTGAAAAATAGATGGGTATGATCCTCCATATGCTCATAACACAACATGCATGGGGGTTGGGGAAGAGGCTGGTTGTGAACTCTGTCCATCGTCCTAAGTCTCCTTTTTGATGCAAGCCATAAAACAAAGGCATGCTGCGGGATGTGCCATTTATGCCAAATGAGATTTCTGTCCTTGCTTTGAGGCCTGCGGGATCGAAGGAAATCCCAAGCTGCGTGAACTGAACAAACCCCATTAGCACTATGATCCCAGCATATACTGTCCGCCTGATATCTATTTGGGCAGAACTCAATGGACTCCCACATTGCTTGCAATTGAACACTGGTCCTTGGGAAATTTTATCCATCCCCCTCAATGATATCTGAAACCATAGCATTGCTCGTATGACCTGTTCCCGTTAAGACTCTCATGGGGAATTTGTCACTAAATCTCTCCCCATTTGGCAATTAGTAATCATGCCAAAGGTGGGTGTCATGGCCATTACCGATAACTGTTGAGAAGTTGCCACAAACTAGCTCCTTAGCTTGCAAAACTTTACACCAAACCCATGAAGCATTTGCAGGGATGTCTACAGCCCACAACGATCTGCCCTTGAGGAGGTTGGCTTTCACCCAAGAGACCCAAATTGAGTTATTATTGACTGCAATGTTCCATAACTGTTTGATGGTAGCCGCAGTATTCCATTCCTCTAGCTGTTTGATACCTATGCCACCTTCATTAATTGGAATACATATATCCTTCCAAGCCACTTTGGCATCTCCACGGGCCAATGACGCCCCTCCCCAAAGAAAATTCCTTAACAGTTTCTCAATCTGCTGAGTAATGAAGGCCAGAAGCATAAACTTTATGGTCTAGTAAACTTGGATTGAAAAAAGGACCGCTTTAATTAATTGCAGCCTACCTGCATACGATAAAGAGGATGATGTCCATAGCTTAATTCTGGCTGAGATTCTCTCTATTAAAGGGAGACAATTAGACTTGGTCAGCCTCTTTGTGATCAGCGGCACCCCTAAGTAGGTAACTGGCAGGGACTTGTAATAGTTCAGTGCAAGGTCTCCCATATCTTTGATGCTAGTATGTGCATTACCCTCATTATCAATCAAGCGGCTAATCACATTTCTTGAGTTCCTGTGAATTAAAGATCTATGGAAAAATTTGGTATTCTGATCACCCAAGGTGAGCCACTGAATCCGGGAGCGTTGTTTAAAAAAGGCCTCCTCTTCCCGGCTCAGCTCCATGTACACTCTCGCCTTCTGCCTTTCAATTTCCTTGAGACTATCATTTGAAGGGTTTAAATCTAGCCTGTACTGCGCCTCGTTCCACTGAACCTTAGCTTGGAAAACCTTAAAGGAGAGATGACTCGTGCTCCTTTGATGCTTGACCCGCAGGTGCTGCTCCAAAATGGTGAGCTTGGTAGTCAATTGGAACATACGATTACCAACAATGCGCTGCCTCCAGACTCCTTGCACAATCCCTTGAAAGTCCCCATGGTCTGCCCACTGATTCATGAATTTGAAGGAAGATTTCTCCCTTGGCTGCAAAGCTTACATACCCAAAACCATAGCACTGTGATCCGAATTATGCCTGGGAAGAAAAGAAGCCCTCATGGCTGGCCATTTAGTTAAAAGAGTCAAATTGCCAAAAACACAATCTAATTTCCTCATAATTGTATTCCTCCCCGTCTGCCTATTATGCCAACTTAGCCTGATACCGTTATAAGGAATCTGCTGAAGGGAAGATCGAGAGATACAATCCTAGAAATCCTCATGGTGGCTCTGCCAATCATTAGCTCCACCACTTCTATCACAAGGCCTGAGAATTGCATTAAAATCACCCATAATAGCCCAAGGAATGTTTGTGTTCTCCTCACTTGCCCGGTTAATGTAATTCCACAGAGTCGATCGACCCCCATAATCATTGAACCCATAGACAAAGGTGAGCCTCATCCCTGTAAGACTTTGGTGATTGTAAATATCATATGTCAACCATTGGGCCGAAGAGTCCACAAGTCTGAGCTGAATTTTGTTCGCATTCCAGCCAACCACAATCCGACCATTAGGGTGGTCCCCAATATTAGTCATAGCTTCCCAGTTACAGGGAAGAATCTTAGGCAAAACTGTTGCCATATTATTTGCTCTAATCCGAGATTCTAAGATACCAAAGACATCTACCTTGTTTTGATTTATCCATGTCTGGATAACGAATTGTTTGCAGGTACTGTTAATTCCCCTTACATTCTAGCATCCAATGGCAACCATTATTAAAATGATAAAAGAAGAACCGAAACCTACTGGAGGCTTGACGCCTCCCTCCTCTTCCCTTTACGTTTTTTTGACGTTGGGGGAAGGTGTGTTTGACCCATTATTACTCTTGGCTGTGTTGTCATTCATGCTACTCCCCACTGCCTCATTCCCGTCGGCTAAGCTACTCATAGTGTTCATTCTGCTCTCATCACCTTGAGGTAACTTACCCTTATCCATTTTGTGCCCCGTCTTCTTGCCCACTTCCTGCTCTTTGTCCTTTGGGTGTTTGGTTAAGGTTCCTACAGTAGTGGCTATCATAGTTGTCTCTTCCAACACTCCTTTAGCCTCCCCCTGCTTGCTGGATTCAGCATCAATATGTGGGATTGGTATTTCCAGAGGTGCGATGGGGTCAGGTACTTGAACAGCCGTAACCTTCCCCTTCTCCTTCTCTTCATCACTTTCGTTGACATTAGGCATCTTGCAGCAATGCCCAAACACCTTACACGTGTGACATCTAGAGGGTTTCCATTCATAAACCACTTCAACCTTGAGGGATTCATCTGTGAAAGGGCTAGCTACCTGGAAACTATGTATGGGAGGCGTTGTTGCGTCCAACTCAATACAAACCCTAGCGTATTCCACTCGGGTGCAGTGAAGAGTGGCCTCATCACAAGCCAAAGGAGTGCCCACCATACTAGCAACCATACTCAACCCTTGTTTATTCCACAAAGGAAATGGCAACCCTAGTAACCGCGTCCACACTGGTAGAGTCCTGATCTTGTTTTTATCGAATTGAAAGCCAGGATGCCATTTTTGGAGAAGAATGGTCTTCCCTCCGAACAGCCATGGCCCTCGTGCCATGAATTCATCCCTCGCCTCCTCCGACGAGAAACCGAATACAATGAACCCATTGTCCAGAACAGTGACTTTTTCTAAGCCATAATCCTTCCATACCTTCGTCGCTATGGATTTGATTGCGTAGTAGGGCATTTTGTAACTGACGAAGAAATCTATAATGCTTTTTTTCCATGTGTCGACATTTGCTAATGCCATTTCCCTGGGGATTTGCAAGATACTCCCAGGCAGCTGCCTTGTTAGCTTCTCTAATTGACATCTTGTGCTACTGTCCGTGACCTTAACTTTTTGCGCCCATGTGACAGGCTTTGGTTGTATGGGGTTGTTGGGAGTTAACATGTCTGTAGTTGGTTGGGGTTTCGAGGTAATGTGGATGGTGAAGAAAAGAACCAACAGATAGACAAAGGGTTGTGGCTTTGGGATCTGTAAATCTAAGGTTGTGGTTGGGGAAAGTGTAGAGGCTTGGTGATAATGTAATGGCTTCGGGATCTGTTCAAAGAGAAACAAATCCAGCGGTTCAAGGTAACCAATGGATGGTATATGGTCTGTTTGTCAGGATTTAGAGTGTGGGTGTAAAAGGTGGATGGTGGCGGAGCAAATTGTTGGTGGCGGCCTGAAAAGGGGGGTGTTCTTTTAGGGTTTACATGAGGGGGGGTCTCTGATGTGACTCCAGAAGCTCATTCTTCATCTGAGTATTTCCCGCAAGGCACAACAAGAAAATTGAGAAAGAGTAAGACTTTAGTGATGTTGTTTCAAAGACAGAAGTTTTTAGTGTGTCTTAAAACATATTTTAACCGAAATGATTTTATTATTTTTTAAAAAACTCTATAACACATTAGAAAAATAATACACCCATTAGTCATTATAGATTTGATTGAGTGTAGGTGAATTTTTGTTGTTTTTAGAAACAATAAAATGAATTTAAAAACCCTCAAGTAAAATAAAATAAAATATTTTTTTTTATCAAGGGTGTTTAGTTTTTTTTCCTTCCTTAATTAAAAAAAAAGACATCTTACCCTTGAAAGAAAAAGAAAAAGATCTTTCTTAGGGGCCTTTTGGTATTTTCACACAACTTTTCTTAATTAATTCTAGAACCATGAAAAGAATTTTGGTGTTTTTAGGATGCTTAATTAATATTTAGATCCAAAATATTGTTTATGTGTGTTGTCCACGTTCAAACACGTTAAAGACGACCATGCTAATTGAGCGACGCATGTGATGCCTATTTGTTATGAGAGCAACAATTTCTCTATGTCATTGGAATTATAGTGGTATCCTCTTTCTCCTAGTAAAACACATGTCTATGACAATTGACTAGTTTATCATTAATGATATATTTTCTTTTTTACTTTTCTCTCTCTCTTATATCTTAAAAATTACAGGTTACTCATGTTTATTATTGATATTTAAACTTCAATCTTTATTTTTTTTATTTCTATTTTTCCCTTTGTATCTTTTATAAGAAAATTATTTGTTTTTTTATTTATTCCTTCAATTCCAATTTTCATATATGATTTTGTTTTCAAATTTGAGACCAAATTTAACTTTTTCCAAGTCAATTAGATGAGACCAGGGGTGAAATTGAAGAAAATTAAAAGTTTAATAGTCAATTGAGGGTCAAATTATGTAAATCCAAAACCAAGGACTAAAGTAAGAAAATACACTTTGAGACTGCTATTGAAGTTTTGACGGGGTATAAAATTGCATAAAACTAAAAGTTTAAAACCAATTAAGAGCACAATTAGGACAATTATAAATTGAGAGACCAAATTGTACTTGTGCTATTATGTAGAATTATGTAAAATTTGCAGGCAGTCAATGCAGTGTTTTGTGCATTGATATGTAACAGTGTACACCATCGTCTTCTTTATCGTAGAAGTGGAAAAGGCAACTTGTGTTTGCACACAACGAGTAGTTGTAAGGACATCTTTTTCTATCACAAATGCAGAGAACGAACAACATGCAAAGGGGAGAAAAAAAGACAGAAGAAGGAAGGGGTACTGGAAACAAAAACACAGAAACTACGAGCAACCTGCAAATCACTTGAAGCCATAGTCCTTGTTTTCTTCTTCCTTATCGTCGACAAGACAATAACTTCTTCTTGCCCACTGCCAGCAGATTCAGTCCTTTTCTTCCTCAACAATAGTAACTTAAGTAATGGTTATGTAACAATTCACCAGTTTAAAGAATTCTTTTTGATGAGAGAATCATATCTCTTGGGAATTTTATATAATAAAAATATTGAAAATAACAATGTCTTTTTTGATGTAAAACTCAACACCTAAAATAGAATCTCACTAAGTCTCTTGGCATATTCAAGGTACCTTGGGGCTTCCTGGAACAAGTGATTTGCTCTAAAGAAATTTTCCTCTGGTTGCCTTGTTCTGAACCCTCTTCTCTTTTTATTAATCCTCCTCGTTATTGTATTTATTTGAGTTTTTGAGATATGTTTGTCCATGCTAATCTTGATTTGATTGCCAACTAGCCTCCTCCAAAATAATGTTGTTTTCTCTCTTTTTAATTCATTGTTAGTTGTCAACATCGTGTGCCTTACATCTCCAGTCATCCATAAAAGTTGTACATGACTAATCCTGACCCTACACGCTAACACTCTTCTTTTATTGCTTTGCTGGCAATTTATCAGTGTCAATCTCTCACTTTAGCTCCCCATCTTAGTTCAGCTTTTCGAGGAGCCTTGTCGGATTGTTACAACTCCTTCTCCCTTAGAAAAACTTGCCCTCAAGGCGAGGGTAAACTTCCCTTAATCATGCCTCTTTGACCTAAATTACATCTTTGATCATCCCACCTTATCAATACCTCCTCTCTCCTCTTCCTCCTCGAGATCTAGCTTTTTCTATTTAAGATATTTGTCGGTTCAGGATGAGATTGTTGTTTGGGTTAATGATCCGGCAACCATGACTCAGGGATGGTGTCTTTACTAACCCATTTCTTCAACAACGAGACATGGAAGGTGTTGTGGATTGAGACTCCTTAGGAAGATCTAGCTGGTAAGCCACCAATCCCATATTTTTCAAGATTTGGAAGGGCCCAAAGTGCTTGTATGCTAACTTCCCGTTCTTGTTGCTTGACATGCTAGATTGTGAAACGGTTGGAGCTAGAAGTAAGCCCATTCACCTTCATTAAAATTGATGTCTTTTTTGCCTTTGTTTGCATGCTTTTTTTACATTTCCTGAGCTTGTGTTAAATGGTGTTTAATTGTTGAGATTTGCTCTTTTTTATTGTAATTGCTCCTCTACTGCTTGATTTTTTGTTGATCCTAGAATATAATCTGTGATGCTTAAGAGTAGGTAACCTATGTAGCTTCAAATAAGATGGTTTTGATAGAGGTGTGGTAACTAATGTTATAGCAATATTTGGTCATGGTCAGCCAATTTAACCACCCCTTAGGGTTATCTTCTATGTAAAATCTCAAATTGCCCTCCAATGTCTTGTTGGTAGCCTTGGTCTACCCATCAGTTTAGGGGTGGTAAGCTGTATACATTAGTAGCTTAACCCCTTAAACCAAGAATAACTCTCCCCAAAACTTACTAATGAATGTATGATCCCTATTTGAGACTATAATGTTTGGTAGTCCATGAACTTTTTTTTATAGTGTCTTTCTATTTGGAGAGTGCATCTGCTACTAGGTTCTCCTTTCCTGCTCAAAACTCCACCACTAAGTCATAGCCTATCAATTTGGATAACTATTTATGTTGTGTGATATAAGAGTTTTAGGTCTAGGCCATTTAACCATTGTCTTTACCTTACTAGGGTCTGCATGTACCCCCTGTCTAGATACAATATGTACCAAATAATGGATCTCCCTGTTAGCAAATTTATATTTGAATTGTTTGATAAATAACATGTGTTTTACTAGAGTTTCAAGCGCCATGTTCTTCCTCCAAGTGGTTGTAGACAAGGATGTCATCGCAGAAAACCAATATAAACTTTATGAAGTAGGGCTATAAAATGCCATCCATCAATTCTTGAAAGGTGGAAGGGGTATTTGTAAGGCTAAAAGACATCACCAAGAATTCATAATGCTCCTCATGAGTCCTGAAGGTTGTCTTGGGGATATTTTCTTCCTTTATTCTAATCTAGTGAAAGCCTGATCGGAAGTCCAACTTCGAAAAAACCTAAGAACCTTGAAGCTCATCTAATAATTCTTCAATTATTAGTGTGGGGAACTTATCCTTCCTTGTTGAGTGCTTTATAGCCTATACACATTCTTTAGGACCATTATACCCTCATAACTAGGAGAACTAGTGATGAAAAAAGGCTTTGGCTAGGCCTTATGGTGCCTATTGCCAACAACTCCTTGACCAACTTCTTTATCTCTAATTTTTAATAATAGGGTACTTATAAGGTTGAACATTTATCGAAGATGTTCCCTCCTTTAATACTATAGAGTGATCATGGGATCTCTTCGGTGGTATCCCTGTTGGTTCTTGAAAACCCGTTTTGAATTCAAGTAGCAGATTTTCAATCTAACTTGATGTCCTATTCTGGACTACCCTGATTTTCCAAACCTACAAAATCAAACCCTTTTTAGCTCTTGTAGAAAATTAGGGTTGCAATCAACTTTTGAATTCTCACTCCCCATTCCTCTAATTAGGATTTTCTTGCTCCCTTGTTGAATTTCCATTTTTAGGGACATGAAGTCACACAATATTGGTCCTAATCCCCTGAGACATTGTACTCCTAGCATAATATCACATCCTCAATGTTGAAGGATATGAGTTTAAATGGTAAACTAGTCCCCTGAATCAATAATCTAACATCTAGCAACTCCCCCTACTTTATAACCTTGAGTCGTTTACTATATGAACCCCAATGGGTTTGTGTTTTGTAACCCCCATACCCACCTTCCATACTACTCTTAGGTGTATAAAATTATAGGTGCTACTTGTGTCGATCAAGACAACAAAGTCATGGCCACTCAATCTTACCTTCCCCCGCATAGTTTTAGGGTTAGAGTTTCCAATGATAGCATAAAGAGATATCTTAATCCTTTTCTTGCCTCCTTCATGAGGGTCCCTCAAATCAATTTAATCCTCAGTCATGCAAGAATTATTCAATTATGTCTCTCCCTCTACTTCTTCTATTAGAAACATTTTTGGTTCTCCATATCTGAGGTTGGGACCCCACTTACTGTCACATTTAAAGCAAAAACCTTTTATGCAAAGGTGAGCCGTTGTATGAGGACTAATATCCCTTCTGCCAGGGGTAAGGCTAGTGTGGAGTTTTTGCCTTGAAACCCCATATTGCTAGGCTTCCATGACCTCTTTATA
This sequence comes from Salix exigua, assembly GCA_032356905.1. NCBI lineage: Eukaryota > Viridiplantae > Streptophyta > Magnoliopsida > Malpighiales > Salicaceae > Salix > Salix exigua. The sequence goes on from CM063598.1 coordinate 3,214,017, forward strand.
ATGCCAGATTTTCCTCCTGCATCTTTGCTAACCCATAAGCAGCTACTAGGTTCTGGGAATTTAACATCCATACCCTCATCCTTATCTCCTCCTTTAATCCTCCTAGAAAACAACCATGTTTATGAGAATATGACAATCCTCTAACCGGATTTGAAAGTAACTCAAATTGGGTTTTATAGACTTCCACTGTTGAAGTATGCTTGATGCTGATAAAGGCCTCCATTAGGTCATCATTAAAGGATGCCCTAAAACAAATTTGGAGGGTTGTAGCAAATGCCTCCCATCTAGTAATGATCACAGTTTATTCTAATTCCTAATACCAATTTATGGCCTTTCATTCCATGTGGAAGTTGGCGATAAATAACCTGTGTTGAGCTAGGTATTGTGAAAGTTCAAGAGTTGATTGGCCCTATATACCCAGTCAATAGGATCATCACCATTAAACATGAGAAATTCCAATCGGATTGATTTGATCTAGACTTGATGGTTCCCTTATTGCAGTATCACTTCATGCCGTTGATTTTTGTTAATGGATCCCATGGGCCTTTTTCCTTAGACCTTAGCCATCTAGTCCATTCAGGCAAACATATTCCTTAATTGTTGAACTATATCTTCCAATAGTTATTGATGATTTTGTTGTTATGCCTCTTGTTATTGTTTCATTCTAAATTCTATTAACTGTGAAACCCTAGTTCCTTTAGCCATCCAAAGATCGTGGCTCTAATACCACTTGTAACAATTCACAAGTTCAAACAACTCTTTTTGATGACAGAATTGTTTTTTTTTTAGAATTACTGGAAGTAACAATATTTATTTATGTAAAAGTCAAAACCTAAAATTAAACCTAACTAAGTCTCTTGCCAGATTTGAGGTAGCCTGAGCCTCCCTGGAACAAGTGATTTGCTCTAAAGCAATTTCCCTCTAGTTGCCTCGTTCTGAACCATCTTCTCCTATTGTTAATCTTCCCCGGTATTGTAGCAATTTGAGTTTTTGAGATATGTTTATCCATGTTAATCCTGATTTGAATGCTAGCTAGCTTCCTCCAAAACAATTTTGTTTTCTCTCTTTGTAATTCATTATCAGTTGTCAACATCCTGCGCCTTGCATCTCTAGTCGTCCACGTAAGTTGAACCTGCATAATCCTGACCCTATATGCTAACACTCTTCTTTTATTACTTTGCAGGCAAATTTGTCGGTGTCAATCCTCTCACCTCAACTCCCCCGTTTCACTTTAGCTCCCCATCTCGCTTCAGCTTCTCGAGGAGCCTTACTAGACTATTACAAGTTTCTTCCTCACAGTCAACAACATTCCTAGTTCTTTTTCTTCCCAAACAATAGCTCCAACAACTATCTTCTCCACCAACAACCGACCAACAACCACCTCTCGACATCACCAATAACCCATTCTACTTTTCTGGCCACTAGCAAAAGCTTGCAAGTCACCGTAAATGTCCAACAACAACCTTCCTCGCTGGCAACAACCACCAACAGCAACTAATTCTTCTTCCTCCAGCCAACACTGGCCTCCACCTCCAACTCTCAACCAAACACCAACCTGATCTCCTGCGTTGCTAGCAACCTCTTCTAGGTAACTTCCCTCCCTTGCCTCTTACATGAACAATGCAAAGTAAATGTTCATGTTGTTTTTTTTGTCGGGTCGGACCTGTTATCAGCCCAACCCAAACCCAACAATGTTGGGGGCATGTTGACCCAATTTGGATGTGCTTACCCATTTAGTTGGCCTAGCCCAATTTGAATGTATATTAAAAAATTACAAAAATTGCATTTAAAAAATAAAAATAATATTTTTTTTCATGCATACGGTCAAATTCTAAAATTTCCTTAATATATTTTTCACAAACAAAAAAAAATCACATTTTTTCTCATGTTCTAAAAAAAATGATAATTAGTTTATGATTATTCATTAGGGTTCAGCCCAAATAACAAAACAAAAAATCAATAATTATTTTGTTCATTTTTTAAAGTTTTTGGGATGTAAAATTACACTGTAAAGTACACCCATAAATATTAAAAATAAAATAAATACAATGTTAAAATTCAGACATGTAATCTCTCTCTTTATATGTAATCTCTCTCTTTATATATATGGCCTAAACGTGAGGGCTACTATAGCCCGCACACCTAGGTTTTTTCGTGGATGTTTAGGAGCTTTAAACCTTCCTAACTCAAAAAACAAGTTCTTTTTGTTTTTTTAACCATCATACTTTCATTTGTTTTTTAGTTGTTCTTTTTTATTTTTCTTTTCAATCTCATCACTTGATATCGTTTTTATTATTAAGTAGGCATTTTAATACGTTTTGATTTGATTTTCCCAATCATTTTGATATTTTGTTGGTTTTTAATTATATATTTATTTTAGATAAAAGAAAATTTATAAAAATAAAATTAATGAATCCAATTAAATTCAAGATATGGATCATGAGTTTAGTTCATTTACTTCAGCTGGGTAGAGATTAAACTTGATAATTTTTCTTAATATATAAATAATTTTTAATTTATTTAATTAAATATATGCATAAAGTTTTTGAACTCCACTCAAGATTTTTTTATGTAAAAAAACTTATTAAAATTTGCATATATATATATATTGTTTAAAAACATATTCAATCTATGATAAAGCTAGACTTAAATAACTAGTTTATATCTAACTTAGGTGAACATAATATAACTTATATAAAAAAAGTGTGAATATGTAAATGTTGTGCCCCTAGGTAGGAATCAACTACCCGAAAATCAATGCCTTACTTTTCCGTTTACCCAAACAAAACGGTGTTAAGGGAAAGAAAGTGTCAAATGTTGTTTGCGGAGGTTACCTCCCATGTGCGGAACCATACAAGGCGGCTTTACTCTCTCATTTTCCATACCTCATACGTGGACCTGCTCGCCTGGGTCCACGTTTATTTAGATATTTAAATTATTTTAAGGAAACAAATATTCATTACATTACATCAATATGGTACATTTAGAAGATTTATGTATTTATCAAACTAAATATAATAATAATAATTAGAGCATGCAAATATTTTAATTCATGTTTTTTTAACTCCAAGCTTCAATAAAAATCTATCCATGTCTAATTGTTTTGGAGAGTGTGATTACAGTTGATTTTGAAAGTGATTGTTATTTATAAATACATCAAAATATGTTTTTAAAATAAATATATTTTTAACATAATCATATAAAAATAACTAAAAATATCAAAAAAATTAATTTTAAATAAAAATAAAATTAATATATTTTTTTTTCAAAAACATTTATAAATCAGTGCTTCAACATATAGATTCGTTTTAATTGAATTTGTCAGCCTTGACTTTGCACGTGCACAAAGTGTTCCAATCAGCTATGCAGTTTGCCCTAAGTGAGTGGGGGGCCACTGGTGTACCCTTAAAGATTCATTTAAAACGTTCTTTATTTTTTTGGTTGCCGTTTTTTAATGTATTAAAAAATATTTTTATTTTTTTAGATTTATTTTTATATCAACATATTAAAATATAAAATATAAGAAAAATTAACTTGATTAAAAAAAAATAATTTAAAAATACTCTTACATTACAAAAATAATTAATGGACAACAAAGTATTTAATATTGTGACAACAGTTACTTTTTAAAAGATAATAAAAATATTTTTTAATATCAACATATTAGAAATATTTAAAAACATAAAAAAAATAATTTAAAATTATAAATTATAAAACACTTTTTAAATAAAAAAATATATCCATCGTAAATATTAGATGCAACTCTTGTGATCATCGACCTAACGCGTGTACGATAAGAAAAGTCAACGGAAGCATTCGTGTTCGCACAAGAAATGGATACTTCCAGGGCGAATTGTACCATTGACAGGTTAAATATGGGGATTGGGGTAGGGGAAAAAGACGTAGATTTTAATTTGTCTTTTGTCACTAATTGTGTTTGGTAATAGTTAATAGTAATTTATAAAAATATATATTATTAAATCTAATAAAGTCCATCACAAATGATTTAAAATTATAATGTATGGGAAAGAAAATTATTCATGTAAAATGAGTTCATCAAGCTATAGTGAAATAACTCCCTATTTGGCGCATGATTTTATGCTTAATTTGTAGTGATTATTTAGAGAATACATAATTTTTAAAAGACACATAAAAAAATATTTTTTAGGTAGACAAACATGAAAATGTATTCAAATACCAACCGAAATATCCCGGAATTACTCCGGGTGCGCCGTTTCGGTCATGTGAAAAAAAATGATACCCGCCTCTCCCAATTCTCGCGGTCCATATAATATATATATATATATTATCCTGCCCACTATTATAATATATATATATATATTATAATAATATATATTATCCCGCTTACTATTATAATATATATATATATATATAATATTATATATATTAATGTTTAGAAGTTATATTGAAAATAAAAAAATAAAACTTAAAATAATATGTTATAACAAATAAAATTGTGTCAACTTTTATTTTATAAAAAATAAAAAAATATTTAATTTTTTCACTTTTAATTTTTTTCACATATATAATTAATTAATTATGTATGAACAGTACAACCACGAAATGGCACACCGAAATGCTTCGAAACCAAAACGTTTCGTATCAATAGAAAAAATGAAATGGCAACCGAAACGATATTGATAACCATTTTCTTCTTTCTTTTATATTATCCTTTTCTTTTCTCCTTAAACTTGTTTTCACAACTGATTTCTTCTTCTTATTTTTTCGGGACAAACGATAACAATTCTTTCCTAAGTTTCAATTACAAACATTTATTTTTAAACTTTTGAGAAACTTGCGCTCAACAATAATTCTGCACAAATTTAATTATTTTGTCCGAATTTTTAGTATAATAAAAAAATCATGCACTCTTAATATTTTTATGTTGAAAAAAATATGATTCTAACTGTGATGAATCGCGAATAAATTATACAATATACTAAAAGAGCTCAGACATTCACTGTGGACTCGCCATTTCTCGGCCATGCGTCGCGCGAGTTCGTCCACCTGTTTTTTTATTTTGTTTTTGAACAGTGATTTAACGAAAAAGCCCCCCCGAAAACGACAAAAAACGCCGCAAGGCCAGGGGGCTCCGTGGTCATTGCGCATGTTTGACCGGACTGGTCCGGTCCGCCCCGCTGGTCTTCTTCTTATTTTATTATATTTTTGAAATTGGCTAAATAGGATTTTAACCTCTTATAAGACAAAAATGATGCCTTTGGGGACAGGGGTAGTAACTTAATTTACCTATTTTTTTATTATTTCTTTCCACGGCTGTAAGTGGCACGCGCCCACAGGTGTTCTGCCCCACACCCTATGTAGGTGGCGCGTGCAGTGTCATACGGTGGCCGGAGACAAGATTCCAGAGTCTCCCTCGATGCACCTCTGCTTTTTCTTCCTCCGACGACGGCGCGCTGCGCCTAAAAAGGTCATTGGACACAACGGAGGCCAGTTAAAGTCGTTGCCCACGTTTCTCTCTCTCCTGCACGTAAAAGTGCAGGACAATCCCCCTTATTTTCACCTTTTTCACTTCAGTCCCGTCACTTTCAATTTCGTTTCTGGTTCTCATAATTGGTATATAAGTTTTGATTTAGTTCGATTGGGTCCTCCGATTGGTTTTAATTCAGTGTCTATTTTTCAATTCGGTCCTCCTTTTAATTTCCAGATTGGATTGAAAAAGATGAATTTATTAGGTACAATAGTTTTAATTTCTTCAGTTTTGTCCTTTGATTAAAATTGATAATATATTTGATTTTCATTTCGACCCTTATACTTTTAATTTTAGATTTTAATCCCTTTATATTTAATGTTCATTTCAACCCTATTACTTTTAATTTTTTATTGTTATCCCTTTATCTCTTTTTATTTCAAGAATAATCATTACTTTTTTCCATATATATATAAGTGTGCTTAGCTTTGATTTTTTTTTTATTTTCTTATTTGTTGGGGTGGTATTTGTTTTTCAAAAAAGTAGTTCTTAAATTTTATTTTATATCTATGATCATTTGGAAATTGATATTTGTATTTATTTTATTTCTTTTAGCTTTTTATTCATTTTTTATTTTTATTTTTACGTCATATACCTTTTTTAACCTAATAATTTTTATTTTGTTTTTTTGTTTTATCTTTTGTTAAAGTTTTTATGATTTTTTTAGTCTTTTATTTTTTTTTCATTATAGCATAATAATAATAATAATAATAATAATAATAATTTAATGTTGTTCTCTTACTTACTCTTTTGTTATTTTTTTTAGGTTTTTTTCCCTTTCAAGATAATTTGATAATTTTTATTCTTTTAACATTTATACAAACTTTTTACTCAATCCACAACATAGTGTGATATTTTTTCTTATAAATTTTAGTGTCAAATATTTGTTTTCCAGTCAATAATTTTTATTGATTATTTCATTTATTTTATATTTTCATTTGCTCTTTTGTTAATGTTTTTAGGTTTTTTTAAGCCTTTGATTTAATTTCGTTTTCTTCCCATTATTAAAGCAACAATAATATTAATATTAAGAAAAATAATGATAATTTTAATTTTTGTTCTTACATACTTTTTTATTAATATTTTTTTTGTTTTTCTCTGAGGTTTGTTGAATAATGTTTATTGTTTTGATAGTGATGGTGATGATAATTTAAGAAGTAAATACTTTGATTTACTGTTATTATAATAAAGAATGTTAAACTCTTTTATTATATCAAATTTTAAATACTAAAATATTATATTTTAATTTCAACAATTATAAAGATTATTTGTTCTGCTAGCGTAATACGCACGCAACGAAATGTGGGCAATCCAACTGGTATATAACAAAACAAATCACTCTTTAAAATGAAAAAAAAGAAAGAAAAGAGATATGATAATATGAAAACAAATCACTCTTTAAAATGAAAAAAAAGAAAGAAAAGAGATGTGATAATATGAAGATAGTTCCCTGGCGAAAGCAATTTGTAAAAACTTGGAAGAGCGGTGGTACAACGTTTTTTACTGATTACACACACAAAAGCGAGATCTCTTCTCCTCTGCTACCCAATAGATAAATAAAAATAGCAATATATATGAATAGAACTACCCTTTTTGGATCTTCTTTCTCTAGCCTTACATTTTAGAAAGAGAAGTCTTTTTGCTTGAATTGGAGAGAGACTTTCGAGATCTGAGTCTCCCAATTGGTTTTGTTAAAAATCGGAACTTGAGGGCCATTGCTTGTCAGAAACAGGGTCCTTTTTTCTGCTTCGACCTCTGGTAATCTTTCTCTTTCTTTTCTGTTACCGTGTAGAGTCCCGCAATTCTTTTATTTCCATGTGTTTTGATATGTATTGATCTTGATCATTGAAGGGGTTGTTGTTGTCTCTTCTCTTGCATCTGTTGGGATTTCTTTATTGCATGATTGGTGTGCGGAAGTTGTAAAAGATTTTATATTTGAGGAGGACATTTCTCTATAATGATTTGATGTGGTGTTTTTTATGATGGTTTTTTCTAACGGATTTGCTCGTTTCTTCATTTGCATGTGCAAAACTGTGTGGTTTTGATACCTTTATTTCCTTCAAGTGTTCTTTGTTTGTTGTGGTGTTATGGATTCTGTGTTGTATATAAGTGGTGATTTTATCTTGGCTTGCTGTGGTTGTTTCCTCAATGAGAATTTCGATATGATTCATATGTTTACTTAATTTTGATCTTGGTTTTTATCAAAACAGATGGATTTGAACTTGCATGATCCCTAGATCTTATTGTAAAATGGGTTTTCTTGATCCTTTATTCTCATGTCATGTGGTTGTTTGTGCACCAGGATTGTTCGTTTCTTTAAGGTTCATCTTTGTCAAGAGCAATGGGTGTTGAGGTTGTGGCACCTGAGAAGGTTCAGGCTCCTATTGACGGTGTAAGTGAAGTAGATAAATCTGTTTTGCACGAGAAGGAAAATGGGAAATTGGGTAAGGTATCAGGGCTTACGGAGCCCATACAATTTGGTTCACATGGGGAGGAGCCGGTTAAGGCAGAAGGAATTGATGTTACAGATGCCAACTTGCCAAAGGATGCAGTTGATGAGTGGCCTGCTCCTAAGCAGGTCCATTCCTTTTATTTTGTAACATACCGACCATATGATGATCCCAAAATTAAGGCCAAAATTGATCAGGCTGAAAAGGAGATTCAGAAAAGGAATCAGTCTCGGTTTCAGATTACAGAAGAATTAAAAGCTAAAAGGGTAAGTTGGAAGCTTATTGTTTTTGCTAGATATGCTATTTGCCACGTATAGGTGGTCTAGAAAACTATCAATTACTAGAAAGTTATGGGTTTTTAAGATTGTGAGTTATCATGATTTGTCCAGAATCATTCCATTTCAGCACATATAAATAATGTAGTGAATCACATGTTCATTTTCATCACATTCATTTTGGTCAACAGGTTTATTAAAATAATCCAAATGGATTTTTTTTAAAGGGGAATATATTGCCTATTAAATATGATCAATCTCTTATTGTGGAACCGGTAAAAACCTGATCTGCACGTGTTTGTTGAGGGTATTTTCTTCTGTTTAGTTAGTCTTGCTTTTCCATTCTTTTGTTTGAAAGTGAATGTGGAAGACATATGATGAAAGATCTGTGCAGCATTTCCTTTTCATAGCCAACATTTGATTATAAAAATAACTTGATTTTGAAGAGAGTATTCTGTACAAAAAGCAGGAACTTCAAGGCAAAATAAAATTTCCACTGTTCGGGTATTTAGTTTTACCTGCAATATTCCTAAGTGAACAAGTAGAAAACACACCTCCTTTCTTCTTTTTGAATCGTCTCCCTTGTGCCCCTTTTTAAATGAACTTAACAGATCTTTGTAAAGAGAGTTGAGCTCATTTCTCTCATAAGTTGTCTAAATTTTTACTTTTCTCACCCTTTGAAGTGATGATGTTTAGAAATGTGTCTTTAGGATCTTGTTATTACTGATCAACCTGATGTGTGTTTCAGTTTCAAGCTATTTGATTAGTGTACAAGTATTTCAATGGATGAACTTCGTTTTTTGTCAGTTCAGTCTATTAAAAGGCAAGTTCCTAAAAAATGTGCATGGCAAATTCTTTTGGTACAGGTGCATTGAAATTCTAGGATTTTGTGTTGATGTTTGTGAAACATTGCAATAATGTTCATGACGAAGAAGTCTTACTTTTACATCTGCTCTGCCTATTCAATGGCAGTTAAACCCTTACACAAGTTTTCCACTAGTAATTACAAAATAGTTCTGGAATGGTGTTCGAGAACTCTGTAAGAAGAAACAGTTTTCAAAAGATTTATTTACTAAATGTGAGGATCCCTAAAGTTGACAATATTTATATGTCAGCTTTCAGATTGATTGTATGTTCTTATGCCTTTGGCTTTTTCCCCTGATATATTTCTGATTACCAGATTGATTGTTATGCTATAGTTATTGCCTTTACTGGAAGCAATATTTCTCACTATTATCGTTTTCATCTGTTTTCATTCTAGTCGAACACAAGTTCTAATAGGACACATTCTTATGGTACCCTTTCAAACCAAAATCCCTTGTATTGAGAAAGTTTTTTATATGATACAATTACCCAGCAACATTGTGATCAAGTTCCAGAAATGGCGATCTTCTATCTAATAAAAATGAGCAAGAATTATTTGTTCCTAAAATGTAGATTCCTAAGAGTCAACTGTTACTAAGCATGTTGTTTCCATTACATGCTATCATATGTTTTGTGCATTTCAAATTACCATATTTGCTGAAAAAGATTGGTTCAATCTAGTTCCAATGAAATTGCACTTATTTTACCTTGTTTTTCTGCAGTCAAAACGAGCAGAGTTGATCAACCAGTCAAGAGCTCTGAAGAATGAGGGTAGGCAGTATAAATCGATCTTCGATGAGAAAAAAAAGGAAATGGAGCCTTTGCAGCAGGCACTGGGCAAGCTGCGTAACTCTAATAATGCTGGTCGTGTTGGCATATGTTCAACTGAGAATGAGCTTAATGATCTTGTATGTTTTTAACTGCTTGGTTTGCATACATAAAGGGACTTACCAGTTTTTGGTGCAATTGTATTGAGAACTGCATTTCTTAAGTTTACGGATTGCTATTGTGGTTTCAGATCTACAGCTTGCAATACCGCATGCAACATGAGAGCATCACATTGACAGAGGAAAAGAATATACTTAGAGAAATGAAACAGCTTGAGGGGACAAGGGAAAAAGTGATTGCTAATGCCGCTGTGAGAGCAAAGATTCAGGATTCATTGGGTCAGAAAGAAGACATTCAAGATCAGGTCAAAGTAAGATAACTGGTTTTGAATTATCATGTGTTGGAAGCCTGTAGTTTCACCAACTTTATTTTCTGTGTCCGAATGATGATTATCATCTTGTGTGTAATAGTAATTACTCTATTTTGGTTATTGTAGCTTATGGGTGTTGACTTGGATGGAGTAAGGAAGGAGAGACAAGCACTTTGGGAAAAACTTGATGGACTTGATGGGAAAGTGAAGGCATTGGACGCTGACATTAAAGTTTTACAGGATGAGCTGGAAGCTGTGCTCCAGAAGAGGGAAAAAACATATGAAACTCTTCAGGAACTTAGGAAACAGCGTGATGAGGGGGTATGTTATTAACTCCAAGAATTATTAAAAAAGAAGAAGAGGGAGCTAACTGTGTGTGTGTGTAGGCATGTGCAGTGTTTATGTAGAAAGAGGATCAGTTTCACTAAAGTATTGATATTCTTAACAATGCTGTGATGACTTTTATATGATCTTCCTTTTGCATTGTTCATCACTAGCATTTTAAAAATATTGTATTGGGTTGTGGGGATTCTCATAGTTTTAATTTCTAGCTCTTTTGTTTTCTGGGCTGCGTCATATAATGCATCAACATCACTATGGGATGCCAAAGTTTTTTATTTGAATCCAAATCTGGTAACTGTCTCTTATGATGTTGAAATGTTGGGGAATGTCAATCTCAAGTATATTAGATCCCTTATAGAAAATTTAGAACAATAGAACTATGTATAGGTTCATTCTTTATTTTTTACTCACTACAGGTTCTATTACCATCTACTACTTCTGTAAATTAGGTTTGCCTGTAGTATATATTGTCTGAGAAGGAAAAATACTTGCTTGCACATTGGCTCTGATATTTATTAAAATTGTTGAGGCCCAAAAGTATGGTATTTCAGAGCAGCGGCTGGAGTCTACCTCGTGAAGCATTTTTCTAACACTGTAGTTTTAATGTGATTATTGGTTGCATGGGAGTATTTATTGGACAAGGTCTTCAAATCTAAACTGATTTAGTGGTCTTGTGTTTTACCTTTGCATTGTGAGCTGTTTTTGAAATACAAATTATTCCTTCATGCATGCCTTGTAGTGCCTTCCTATAGGACTGTATTTCTGACAAACTTCTTTAGAATCTGTCTTTGAAGTGAGTTGTTCTGGAAAAGCTTAAAGCCATATTGAATCCCCTCCTTCCCTTTTAATTATTGGCTGTAGAATGGTTGTACCATCATTTTTCAAGCCTTTCTAGTACAATTGGATTAAGTTTGTGTGTAATGTTTTTTGGAGATACCTTAATCTGTCTTTTGTTGCTACAATTGGATTAAGTCTGTGTGTAATGTTTTTTGGAGATACCTTAATCTGTCTTTTGTTGCTACAATTGGATTAAGTCTGTGTGTAATGTTTTTTGGAGATACCTTAATCTATCTTTTGTTGCTTTGTTAGAATGCCAATTTTTATCAAAGCCGTATGCTTTTGACAAAAGCCAAAGAACTTGCTGCTAGGAAAGATGTTAAGGCTCTTGAAGAACTTGCAATTGATGAGGTTTGTTAGATGAATACTATCCTGTGTTAGGTGCATGAATGTTTTATTTTTCTGTTACAATCTAATATTTCACTTTAATATTCCCTTTTAGGTTGAAAAATTTATGTCCCTCTGGAGCCATAACAAGTCCCTTAGGGATGATTATGTGAAGAGAATTTTGCCATCCCTTGACCGGCGGCAATTGAGTAGGGACGGGCGAATTAGGAACCCTGATGAGAAGCCATTAGTGATATTGGAGACACCAAAGCCTTCTGAACCAGAGCCGGTGGTAAAACCTATTGCAAAGAGAGCAAAAGAAGAACCAAAACCCGCACCACTGAAAGATACTTTACCGACCCAAAAGGCACAGAAAGAAATCGCAAAGACAGAATTGAAGCCCACTTCAGAGCACTCTGACATAGTTGACAAGGAGATCTCTGGGTTGGGAAATCTGTCAAAGAATCCTTCTCCTGCAGAAAAGGAAGTTGATGAAGCAAAATTGAAGGAGATAAAAAGAGAAGAGGAAATAGCAAAAGCTAAGCAAGCCATGGAAAGGAAGAAGAAACTGGCTGAGAAAGCTGCTGCAAAAGCAGCTGCAAGAGCTCAAAAGGATGTTGAGAAAAAACTCAAGGTTCTTAGTTCATTTCTTTATCTCAACCATTAGTTTACTATTTGCATTCAGAAACTAAAAATAGTTTTTTTCTCTTTCTTATTGTACTTCAGGATCGTGAGAAGAAATTGAAGAAGAAGGCTGCAGCATCTACACCAGCTACTGAGCCCGAGGAAACTGCTGAAGCAGTTGCAGAGGCAGCAGAACCTGAAATGGTTGAAGTCAATGACGAGGTTCCTGTTACAGTGAAGGAAAAAGTTCGGAAAGAGAACACTGTAAGGTCTAGGAATCGTCCAAGAGGCCCAGATTCACTTCCCAAAGTCATCATGAGGAGGAAAAAGTCAACCAACGTTTGGATGTGGGCTGCTCCTGCTGCTGCTTTTGTAGTTCTTTTGTTGCTAGCACTGGGGTACTATTATCTTTTCTGAAGAGGGGGTAAAACTAGAGTTGAGTAGAAGAGTTATGGACATTTTTCTGCTTGATAAGCATGCGAGTGACCAGTTCTGCTGTAGCAGAATTAAGTGTTTTATCTTCTTTCATCCAAACTCGTAATAGCTCAAAAGGTTTTAGACAGTGAGAACTAAATACACTTGGTTTGTTAAATGATTTCCCTTGTCTAATCAAGATTGAATCCAATTCAATTCAAGGTGACTTTTTTTTTTTTATTTGTAATATTGAGTCTGCCATATACTGAATGACCCTGGTCAACTTGTGTTAACCTGGTTTGCCAACTCTCTCTTTATTTCCCTTTTCCCTCCTTTCTTATGATGGTTTTTTCATTGGACCCTAGTTAAATGAAATATAGAATTAAATTAAAGAGTTAATAGAAAAATCAAGATTAAATTTACAAAGAAAAAAGCTTGGTCTTAGGCAGAATTCAAAGCAAAACTCTATTGAAAAGCTAATACAGAATCAAACACTGATTGAAGAAAAGGTGAGAGAGAGGGATTAGTGTGCGCACCACGTGTAGTGTTGGACGATCCATTTTATTTTGTTTTGGTCAAAATATTTTTTATCAATTAAAGAAATGAGATAAAACAACATCGGTTTAAATTCCAGCACGGTTCGGATTTTTTAGCCAAATACCGGTTAAAATATTCCGGTTTCGTTCTGCTCGTTCCGTTTCAGGCAAATAGTATTTTTTTAATAATGAATCATTTCACAATATCAATCATATCTCTTAATCTGACCGTTGGATTGAGATGAAATTTTACAAGGAGTCTCTTGCCATGTTTATATATTATGTTAAATCATTTTATTGTGTATTAAATTGCACAATTCTAAATAATTTTATTTTTAATTTTTAATTAATATACTTAAATATACACACACACATTAAAATGATAGAAAATACAAAAAAATGTTTTGAAAAAAACATTCACTTTTTTTAAAAGTTTTTGAAACACGAAAATAAATAAAATATTAAATTAATTTTTTTAATAAAACCCTTGGTTGGACATGTCGCATTATTAAATATTGATGAGCCACGTAAGCACCCCATCAACCAAAACCTCTTAAAATTATTTATTGGATAATTCATTGAGAATCAACTCAATTAAAATTAATTAATTATAGAAAAACATATAAATTAAATTGAAATGAACACTGAGAATTACACATCAACTCTTAATTGTTTTGAAAAAAGCTAGCAAAGGAAACATGGATCACTGATCATACGAAATCACGCTGAAGCTCCACTCAATTAATAGAAAAAGATGGATTTAATAAAGGGTGAAATTGGGATATTTAAAAGTATAGGAGTAGAAGTGATACTCCGATGAATCTTTAGGGTGCAAAAGTGAGTTTTGTGCCATTTTAAACAAACCTCCATGCCATACGATACGATATTGGCTAGCTACACAGGCAATGGCTGCCACTGGCACTGTAGCAACACAATGGTTTCTTAGAAGAGGATTTCAAGCCTTGTCACTCTCTCACTGTCTTCCCAGTAAAACACACATCTCCTTTTATGGAACCCCCTTCTCTTTTCCCTTCTCCAGTCCCATCACAAGTCACTCAGGTTCGTGTGCTATCGGTCTGTAAAACGCCCACTAAGATCACTTAAACGAAGAACAACGACGAAAAGAATGATAAAATGGGCAACATAATTTTATACCAATTTGTTCTAACCTTTCAATATCTACTACAGCAGTTACAAAAATATAGAGGGAAGATAAATGTTACGTCTGATTAAGCTTAGAAGAAATGGGTTAATGTTGTTTGATGAAATGCCCCAATCAAGTATTGTGTTGCAAATTCTTAATCAATTTTTGATGTTAGCAGTAATTAATGGCGAGATCACAGCGCCTTGGTTTTATTCCAAGCGTAAATGAACTAAACTGCTCGTGTGCTTGTATGTATAGATTGTCAAAAGAAAGAGCAGGATTATTAATCTTGATGCTTTAACTTGTTAAGACTTGATCAAAGCTAGCTTTTAATCTCACTTTGACTTGTTGATTTTCGTTGTTGTTCATCAAAAACCGGTTTTTGGGCTACATGGGAGGAATTAGAGGAAATTTTGTTTCGTAATGGAACATGGGGGGTTGTGAACTCCAGAATCGAGTTAGGTGGTAGAATCAAACGAAGCATTACTACTAATTAACTGTCTCCTTTACGAAGTACTTTCTTAGCACTAATTATTTACGGATTGATAGTTTATGCACTGCTAGAGTTTGATTAAGCATCTGATGGCTTATGGTCTGTGCTGCAATTTTTATTCATTGGCTTTAGGGATGTGTCATGTGGCTCAAGCTACGAAGGGTGAAGTTGTTGCACTTAAGGGTGTAGAAGACAAAAGTGTCTTCGAAGAAATGAAGCGTATTCTAGACATGGTATTTTAGATTTGAAATCTCTTCTCCTAACTACATTGGCCTTTTAGATTTGTGAAGTTCTGCTCTAGTACAACCATAAACGTTAGAAAAATATTGGGTGCATGTAAATGAAATTATTGCCTGCTAAAGTTCCTGTTTTACTTGGCTTTTCAACTTCTCCTACTGTACTCTTTTGCAGGCAAGAAGGGCATCATTACGAAGAGAAGTTCTCCATACAGATTTTCTAACCCCACCAACATTGAAGGAATCATTGCTTGTTCTAGGAAAACTAACTGACATTAAGGCTATTGCTCAGGGAGGATACCCAGAGGTCAAATTTAAGACTTACAGTTTGCTTACGGTTGTTGCATAAATTTATCTGGCATGGTAATTTATTTTGTAAAAATCCCTTAGGCTGAGCGTTGCCGGCTTTCTGTTGGACATCCACAAACATTGACAAATGATCCAGATATAGTTGCAGCATTGAGGTGAGTCATACTAGAACTTGACATTGTCAAATTCTACTCATTTTTTTTTTTGATGTTTTCTTAAATGATTTCATTTGACCAGTATAACAGGAAACTTTGGATTTCAACCCTGCTCTCACGGTGACTTCCTTGGTGCAATTCTTGGTACAGGGATTGCCAAGAACAAGCTTGGGGATATAATCTTGCTGGTATCATAATTGTGTTGTTTTAGATTACACTTGTTATTTGCAGGTCTGTGATTCGGATTTGACATTTATGTTGTATGCTTTTTTAAAAGTAGCATGGACAGTATAACCAATGAATTTCATTTGCATCCAATGTGCTTCATGTACTTAAAGAACAGCTAGAATATATTTTGACACAATTAATTTTCATGGATCATGCCTTAACAGTGAAATATCTTATTTTGAAAAATCGTTGTCTAAGCCATTTTTTTTAAGGATAACAGAAGTCTGACCAAGTGCATGCCATAACTATATTGTAGTGTCCTTGTGTTGCCCCAGTATAGTTTCTTAAATAACTATTCTTTTAAGAATGTATCAATGCTTGTATGTTCATAGTGTGATCTATGCTTGTGTGTTGGCTGTAGTTTTCTGTTCATAGTCCATTTGCTTTGTCAAGCATGTGAATTGGAAGACTGATTTACTATTCTATCAGTATGCGCGTATGTATAATTGTCTGAGTTTGATGCTGAGTGAGTTTATCAATTATTCCTCCCTCAATTTGTCTGTTGGTAAGCAAAGTTGAATGATGCAGGAGGTTGCTGAAGCACAAAGTTTCAAGTTAAAGTTATTTTGTGAGTTTGAGTTGAGCTTTCAAAAATTTCTTGAACATAGCTCATGAGGGCATCAAATGTTTGAGATGCTCAGCTTGCTCATCGTTATAAGTTTTTTGTGTTCTCTAATTTGGAGGTCACAATGATGCCTGGATTTGAACTGCACTAGTTGTAAATTAGATTCTTCAGCAAACATTAAAAGTTGAGCTCAGTAAGAAGAATTTGAAACAACAATGAAAGAAAAAAATGGGGACTTGTTAGCCTAGTCCCAAATCTCTTAATAAATAGTGGGGTGCTCGCAGCCTAACTGTTTTGCTCAGTGTCTCTCATTCGGAGACATTTTTCATATGTGGAATAGAGAAACACTTATTTGTATGGGTGCATAAGTAGTGCTAGTAATCTTTAGCTGGCAAGTAGAAGTGGTGTAAAGCTTTGTGGATCGGAGTACAACCTTTTCATTTCCTTTGTTTTGCTGTGTGCAGGGGGAGAAAGGGGCTCAAGTCCTACTTGTTCCGGATCTTGTAGACTATCTTGTGTCATCACTGGACAAGGTAGTTTTTGCTTCCTTAGATAATACTTTTTGTACGAATGCTGCTACTTACCTAAAAAGTATTGACTACTGTAAAATGTGTTTTATCTCACTCCCTTGTTTCTTACATTACCACTGCAATTACTGGAAAGACTATTTCATTTGATCACATTAGCTAAACTAGTTCCTGGTCCATTTTTGTTTCCCCTTTTCTCCTTTATCTTGGTTTTAATGATTCTATTTCATTGCAACCTCACCCTTCATTTGATATTTGTTGGGGAGGAAATTGCAAACTTATCTGTGAGGAGAAACTCATGCATTGTATAACTTCTTTTGGTATTGCAAAAACTTGTATGAACAGAAACTCTTCCTTACCTCAATAAGGTGGCATTCCACATCTGATATATCAAAAACTAAATGGATTTTAAAATATTTTCAGATAGGCACATTCTTGATGCTTTCAGTATGATGGTATTTAAGATCTATTATCTGTATTGTCTAATGCTATTCTCCTGCAGGTTGGTAATGTTTCAGTTTCGTGTACACCGATCCCATTGCTTGCTCTTGAATATGAGCCTCCAAGGTTTGCAAGTTGTTATTTTTGTGGTTTTTTGCATGATTTTGGTGATTTACTCATTTGGCACAAGGAAAATAGTTTATGTTCCTTCCACTATTTTCAGTACTAAGTCATTTAAAACAGTGGAAGCGTCATTAAGAGTCGATGCTCTCGCAAGTGCAGGATTCAAGATTTCAAGGTCAAAACTAGTTGATTTGATTAGGTACACCCTGTTCCTGTTAATAGTTGATGCTCATTTTTGCTTGACTGCTTATTTAGACAGGGATACATACTCTAATACAGCTTGTATGCATCTAAAAACTTAACCAAGAAATGCCATTACTCGAGGCAGTTATGAGCCACTGCTTCTGGGTGTGAATGACAATATTGGACAGAAGCTTCAATATTTATTTATGGAAATCTGTTAAGTTACATTCATTTCGGCTTAAATAGGTTACAAACTGTAAAGGCACAAGTTAACCATGGAACATCTAAAGGTGGGCCCTTTCAGTAACAGGATTTTTTCTTGAAACTGATTTGCAGTAACAAGGATGTGCGTGTGAATTGGACTACAATCACAAAAAACAACATTACACTAAAAACTGGAGATGTTGTCTCAGTGAGAGGGAAAGGAAGACTAAAGGTTAGTTTTATTGAACTTTTTATGTCCAATAGTATTCAAATTTTTGTGTAGATGACCGTTCTGAACGCTCGAAATTCCTTCTACTCCAGATAGGAGAAATAAATTCTACAAAGAAAGGAAAGTTTGCAGTTGAGCTCATTCGCTATCAGTAAGCCTGAGCACAAGTTACGGTTGTAGATCATTGCCATTTGGAGTCACTTGTTTTCACCTAAAGCTGGAAATTTCTTAGAAGCCATAGGTGGGTCTTATATAACACTAAAAGATTCTGCATTAAGTTCAACTGTGATATTCAAGCCTAATTCCAACTTTTGTAGCCATTAAAGGCAAGAGAATGCATCATATTATTTTAGACTGTAATACCCACTTCTTCATGCCCAAATCTATTGTAGATAAACATAAATTTTAATGCTTTCAATGTTGTTTATATTGAGAGCATTGAATTTAATGACTGAGGATTATTTAATGATAATTCTCCTTTTATAATATTTATTCATAGTCAAATTTAAAATACACAAGGTATTCTAGATAGAGGATCTACCAGTGCTGATAAGGAGACTAGGTGGTTCTGTCTTTACTGTCTGCAGATTCTGATTCTGCTGGCTCTACTTTTTGGAGAATGTAGCTTCTTGTTTCATTGTTTCCTTTACACAAAAAAAGATTTGCCCTAGTTTTTTTATTTTCTTATTTCCATAAACACATTTTTTTATTAGCAACATGTTTGTGAATGAAAAAACTAATTTTTTAAGTATGAGAATCACTGTCTCAAGATAAAAACTTATCATTATTTGAAAAGCAAAAATCAATAAAAAAAATACCATGACTCAATAAAAAGAATAAAAATAAAAGAATAATTAATTTGATAAAACCATGTAAAAAACTTACAATAAAAAAATTGATATTTTATTAATATTCACCGGCATATTATTTTTTTATATAAATTTTACATATTAGGTTTTTATATAATAATTCATAAAGTATCTGTTAATATCGTAATTTTATTAATGTTTTTCACCTGTACTAATTTCAACTCTTTCTTCCTTTGAACAGCTAATTTTAACCCTAAGAAGCCTCGAGTAAACCAGCCAATGAAAAAAGGAAAAGAAAACGACATTGCCTCCTAAAAAATAAAAAAATAAAAAAAAATAATGAAAAGCTAACAAAGAAACATGTCATCGAACGTATAATTTCTACAGAGAGGGCAGGTCAGATTCACTTCGAGCCAATGTTTTAAGCAGCTTGAATGGAAAACATGTTTGCAGGACGAAAGAACACAGCAGTCCACCCCCTTTTGAAAATCTTCCAAGCATATCGCACATCCATTGCTGAAAAACTCTGTCGTTTCATCGATTTGAAAGACAGGTAATCGCAGGATGATGACAGTCGCAGTTCCTTCTTCTTTTGCAGGTGCTTGTCCACTTTCTAAATCGTGGAAACGACGATCCTGGTCGAGGAGAGTATCGGCCTGGTTTTCCAGGATGCTCCAGCAGAAGTCTGCGAGTCCATAAGCCACCACGACGAGCACCGTCAATGCGACGGAGAGCAGTACAAGTGCTGGAAGAGGGAAGATTTCAGTGGCGGAGGAGGTAACTGGATTCTCTGTCATGGAAACTTTGGTGTGGGCGTGTGTTTATGACTTGGAAAAAAGAAAAAGAAAAAATAAAAAATAAAAAGCGTTGCTAGCTTTTCTGTGTTACAGTATATTTATAGAAGAGGGAGGGAAGGGTTCCTTCTGTAGCTGGAAGACTTTTTTCTTTCGGAAACTCACTGTCCTTGTTTTCTTCGGTTTACGAAGTACCATGGGATTCCGTCTTGGGTTGGAATACTAATAAAAAAGAAACTACTTTAACTCGGAAAATTAAAAAAAAAAGACTTTGGAATTTTTCGATAAGTACGATAGGTCTCGAGATCGAGTTACGACGTGTATTTTTTTATAAGAGTTTAAATAACTGAGATTTTACTTGTTCATCTGTGCCTACAAAATATTTTTTTTTTAAGAGTTAGGTTTCTTCGCATAAAAAAAAGGAATTTTAGGGTTTCAATAATTTCTCGGATGAAAAAAAAAGTTTTATTTATTTATTTTTTTGTTGCTAGTAATTGTCCCAATAAAGCAATTCAAAACTATTTCTTCCCAGAGAGAAATAAGACTGGAATAATCTTCAAATAACAAATAAGTATTTCGATTAGAATATTATCTTAAGAAGTTAGTTCCATTTAAACTTAATAGTTGAAATTTACAAGTAATGAAGCCGTATCTTTTACTAAAATGTACAGTATTTAAAAACAAACAAATCGAACGCATGACACCGCTCTAATTGATTGCATGTCTTTTTTCTATTTATTTATTTATTTATTTATTTTTGTCAACTGTAATTCAATCTTATTCAATAAGTTAGGATATAATACTTTACTCCGTTTGATTTGGTGTTTTTTTTACCAAGTTGGAGTGTTTTAAGCAGGCTGTTTCGGCCGGAACATTTTGTGCCATTAAAAAAACTGAGATAAAATGATGTTGTTTTTTTTTCTTAGTTTTAATTCCGGTCAATTACAGAAATTTCTGTTAAATTCTGGCTGGAACGTCTCGGTACCATTCCGTCTCAAAATCATAATATTTCATTTATTTTAGAACATTTTACTATCATAATATTTCAAAAATTTAGAGATGTTTCTAATTTTGAGATCATGTTTGTTTGACTTTGTGTTTGTATTGTATAATTTAAATTTAATTTATCTTGAATTTAAATTATACTTGTTAAATTAATATTTTAATTTTTTTATATATAAATATATATAATTAATTATATATGAATGGAACAACCCCGAAACATTCTGTTCCAATAGAAAAACCGCAACGGTATTGACAACCTTGGTTCTTGATTTTAAGGATATAAGTTGGTTTATTGAGCTTAATAGGATGATTACTGGGTAGAAGAAATATGTGGGAGAATGGATTCATAGATCCGAAATAAAACCCTACATTGACTTTCCAGCCACCTCCCCGTTGACTGGAATATTACAAACCGATGTGACGGTTGTCGAATTTCCATAAATTAATTCTTATTTTACTATCACCGAAACAATAATTTTATTAGTATGGTGGTAGAGATCAGGTCGAACCCAAGAGAAATTGATTTATTTTCCTACAAATACCAAATATTCAAAAGAGGAGGGGGGGGGGGGGGGGGTTGAATCAACAAGAATTAAATAAATAAAAGTGCTAAATCTTAACGAAGGTTAATCAAGAATTTGATAACTCGGTTTAAAGGGGCGATTCCTCCATTCTTACAAATTAGTTGATTATAGAAGTTAACTTAATATCCTTTCACAACAAGCAAATAAATTAGGCTTCCATTAAAACTAAGGAAAACCTGGAGGCATGGTAAACTAATTTGAATAAACTTCTAATTAGTTCCTTATTGTCAAGCAAATTAAGTATTGAGAAGCAATCTTTCTTCACTCAACGTTAGCTTTAAGATCAAGATCTATGCAATTTATTCCTAGCTAACATTCAAAAGCTTGAACATATACTCATCCTAAATAAATTAATGTGATAGATAAGACAATCAAATTAATTTACTTGATTCTTATTCTTGTTCCCACAACAATTACGGATTGAAAGAAACATAGAAAACATATAAACCATGTCAAACTAATTCCATAAGCATGAATCCGAAATCAATAGCTTAAATTCTGGAAAAAGATAAATAAATACTTGAAAGTGTAAGGATTACAATGGAAATGCTACTTCTCACAACCAATAATGAAGATGGATGCTATCCCCTTTGAACCAAGAAAGTGAATCAGCTGCTCATGCCTTTTAGGTTGCTGCCGAATCTGAAAAATTGATGGAGAAAGAGTCAAGAGTCCCTTGCTTGCATGTATCTTCCCTTTTATTCTGGAAGAGTCCTAACCCTAATGTTGTTACTCAAGCTAAAAAATAGGAGATAAGTGTTGTAGAGAAAATCTCTCTAATCTTTGACAAATTAGGAAGCATATCCCGTCATCCAGATTGCATCAGGAATTCCGTGCTTTAGATGATTTTTCCTGACTTTCATGAAAGTTGTGTCCCTAAATGTGTAGATGAATTTAGGCTTTTGAATCACTTGATTTGGATATCGTATGCTATAGATATGTCCAGTTTAGTGCTGGTGCGCTAACAGAGTCCATGCTGACGTTGTTGTTCCAATTGGATGCCAAAATCTGCATTGAATTTCTGCCACAATACTTTTCCAGCAAGCTTGATAGCTATAATTCCAATTCTGAAGCTCTTTAGGATTTAAAACCTGAAACATGCAACAAAGGTCCGAAATATAAAGTGCAAAACTTCCTATTTTATAGCAAGTAATCCACAAAGTCTCTTAAACATGTCAAACCCATAAAATAACTTTCAGTATGTTGAAATAAGCTTGAAAGATGTTGAAAGGCATAATGTAAAAGGAATACAAATAGATGTGTATTTTGCACTTGTTAGGATGGCAGGAACAATGGGATTCAAATTCATTGCTTTTAAGTTTGAATGCCAGACACTCTATCAAGTCATTTAATAAATTTTATCAAGTAGTGTTATTGATTTGTATGCTCTTTTTTTTTTCTTTAAGCTAATAATGGTTAGTTTTGTGTTATTAATTGATTAATTTATGAGTTCTACCCTTGCATAGTTGCCACTAGACCCTCTATGTTTCGAGTCGGATCAAATATTTTTTAATGTTAAAAAGGATATTTAATAATTTAAGATAACCGTGAGTTAAATTAACTAAAATGTAACACGAAATATTAGACTGAAAACACCATAAAAAAGTAACATAAAAGGATATTTGAAAATTTCAAGGCCTGATAACCTAATATCAAAGATGAAAAAAACTTCAAAAAATATAATGTCGAAGAAGAAAACCCAATTTAGCTTAGGGTAACTTGATGAACCAACATGTAATATGAGATTAAGATAATTCATTTTAAAAAAGGATGACCTAGTAAAAATATCAAAAATTTCTTGACCTAATTCAAATCAACTTTACCAATATCTCTCGGAATAACCAAATAGCAAGAAAAGTAAAAAAAATAACAAAGCTCAAGGGAAAATAACTTAATGTAAAATGATGAAATTATAATTTTTTTTTATTAAAAATCAAGAGAAATATTGTTGAGTCAACCTAGGTTAACTCAACTAACCCACTACACATGACATAAGAACAAATTAAAAACAAATTAGACCTCTAAGAGAAAGGACTAACAAAAAAAGCTTAAGTTAAATAAAAAAAACATTGTGAATGAAATTACAAAGATGACTTGGGTGCTTGACCAACTTGCTTATGAAATAGCAAAATAGAAAAACAAGCAAGAAAATGACAAAGCTCAAGGGAAAATAATTTAATGTAAAATGATGAAATTAAAAAACCATAAAAAATGAGGGAAAAAACTAGGTCAACCCGAGTTCACTTCACTGATAAAAAATAGACTTCCAAAAGAATGATCTTGCAAAAAATACTGACGTTGATTAACCTGTACTTGAGATAACCCAAAAAAAAAAAATTCAGGTTGATCAAGGGCTAATAATTTAACGCCAAATATGAAATCGTTACTAACATCAAGTTCATAAGAAAAAGGGAAAAACATGTGAGGCAACAAAATAAAATAAATATTGAAGGATCAAATTGATAAAAGAAAAGGATAAACCAGGAAAAGGGTAAGAATACAATAATGAAAAGAATGAGGATAATAAATAAATAGAAAACAAATGCAAAAAAATTAAAAGGGATGAAATTGAAAATCCAAAATCAAGAAAAATATAAAGCACATAAATAGAGCAATTAAAAGTCGAGGGGCTATATTAGATAAAAAAAAATGAAATTGAATAAAATATCTACGATGAAATTGACAAAATAGTTTTGTTGAACGTTGACATCGCTATATTTTTGAGATAGGTCTCACTTTAATGGCTCATGCTTCTATGTCATCAAAATACTGGACGACAAACTTCACCAAGATTGTCAAAATTGCAATTTTGACATGACACATAATCATTTCTAAACTCGAATCGTAAAATGATACCTAAAATTTTTCCGTACAAAAATCGTAAAATCATGCAGGTAGAAAAATCATAAAATTGTAAGTAAAATATTTCGGAATACAATATAATATAATTATGGTTCAAACATAATGTAAAATAGCTTAAAAATATGTTACAAAACAATTATGTTCATAGACTTTTCATTAGATAAAAACTAACAAATTTTAAAAAAAATATTTTGTTGGTGTGCTATGTAAACTAAAATCAGCCTCATTACCGTTATCTTCCTCGCTATTTCTAATTCATTCATCAAAAGTATTACTATTTAAAATATTATCAATACTATTACTGGTACTGTCGTGACGACGATTTTTCACGCGAAATAAATCTGTATAGTAACTGTTTAGAACAATTACTGTTCAGATCAAAATCTGGGAATGATCGAGAATGAGAAATAGAGGAAGAAATAAATTCTGGACAGAAAATCCAAAGAATACTTAAAAAATTGAAATTGGGATCGAAATCACATGATCTTTATTGAATTCAAATAGCCTATATATAGGCTTACAATGCTAATGAATTGAAAAACATAAAACTCTCAACAACTTGAGAGATAATCGGATAAACATAAATTTGAAAATTTAAACCTGTTATGAATAGTAGTTTAACTAAACTAAAAGACTACAACTAATGATAAAACCTACAACTAAATCTTCTGATCCAAAGCTAATCTCATATTAGAATTCTAACAGTTTTATGAAAAACTTGATCAGCCAACCTCAGGAACCCCGGAACTATAAACATGCCCTCAACTATTTCTTTGGCAGTAGACAATGCAATCTGAATTTGACTTGAATCCCGTGATCTTGAATTTTGTCCTAAAAAATAACCTGGATTTTTTCCTAAATGCTTAGGAAATACCATGTACAGCTTCCTTTTGACTAACTACTCTAGTTAAAGAGATTAGAGTTGTATCATCTTGTTGAACAAGTCTGATAGACATTCAGCTAAATTCAACACCTGCAGAAAGCAAGAAAACAATATCAACGATGTGGATTTATAAATCCAGCGAAAATTGCTTCATGAAAGAAGAAGAAACCATCCACCTGAAATTGAAAGTAACTGCAAAGACTTCTTCAAGATTGTTAACACCAAAAGGGGTTAAGGAAAAAAGAAAACATGTGGCTTCTAAGACGCTTCATGGATATAAAAGAAACTGCTAAGCACCTCTTTTGAACATTCAAGGATACCATGCAGAACTTTCCATGAAAAAGAATTTGCCGTTGTTTCCAATCACAACAAAAACATCAGTTCTTACAGCCCATAAAATCCTGATGAGAACATAACTAAACTATATAAAGATTGTAATGCATCATGGATAGCAAATAAGGATGCTGTAAGTTGTCTGTTCAAGCCACTCTAGCATGCAAGAGTAGATCCAAAAAGAATGGCAAACGTCTGTTGACAGGGAAGTTTAGGGAATGAGAATCAGATATACTCCTCAAAGATAAAACTTCAAGACAATTAGCAGTGGTTAGTGGCCAAAGAAACGCAGGGAAGATCGATTGCAGGTGGACTCAAAAGTGTCTTAGCATTATGCCCAAACAATAAAAGACGAAGTGGGGGTAGTTCCCATTGTGCAATTGAACTACTAATTCGACAGAAACCTGACCGTGGAAATGCAAAGCAGTTTGTATCCGTTATTTCATCAAGAAAGCACCCAAATAAGCTGGCTGTTATCCCCTGAATCATTACAAAACAGATCTACCTAGGACGGGATTAAACCAAAAGGGGTTTTATTACAAGCTTTAAACCAATGTAATATACATCCCTTCAAACCTGGAAGGAAATAATGTATAGTATAATATGTGCTGCTTATGCACAAACCATTGTAATCAATCTTTTCCTGCGGGGCTACAAGGCCTCCCCTCTTGTAAAAAGCCCTAGGGGGTCTTCTTCTCCTTATATCTCGTTGCAAAAACAGTGTAGATCAGCAAGTTGAAGAAGCTGAGCCCAGCCAAAAGCCAGAATAAATAATCAAGGTGCCCCATATTTAAGTTATCTGGTATCCATCCTGTCTTCCCACCCGTGGTTGTGAAGTAAGTTACCGTACTCAGAATAAAGGAGCTCAGGTAATCACCCAAAGATGTCGTCAGGAGTGCCAATGCACTGCATAGACTCCGCATGGAATCTGGAGACTGTTCATAGAAAAATTCAAGCTGACCAATGGCTGTAAAGATCTCTGCTGTGCCAATCAACATATACTGAGGAATTTGCCACAGGATACTGAGAGGAACCGCACCAGAATCGCCAACCAATCCGACCTCTTTTACAAGCTGCAAGCGCTTAATCTCTAGCAAAGCAGCAGCCATCATTGATAGCATAGAAATGAACAGGCCAATTCCCATACGCTGCAAATCTGAAAAGCCCCTCTCTCTGCCAGTGAACTTCCTTGCAACTGGAACGATGATCATATCATAGATTGGGACCCAGAAAATAACACTAATAACATCAACTGTGCTCATAGAAGCAGGAGGGATGCTGAAAGAGCCAAATTTCCTGTCCATCAGCATCCCTTGTTCCACAAAGGTTGTACTCATTTGGGCCTGGACAGCAAAAAAGACAATGCCTGCAGCCCAGATCGGAAACATTCGGATCAAAATCTTCAATTCCTCTACCTGAGTCACAGAACAAAGCCTCCATGGATCAGTGAAGTCCCCACTTTTTATCTCAGCCTCTGACATTATAGCAGCTTTATCAAGGCATCTACACGAAATATGAATTTAGTTAAATCCTTTTGAGATTAGATTCTTGACCCTTATTCACATTTGATTATAACTCTTGAAATTGGATGCAAAACAAAACAGAAGATTCAACTCTTGCACATGTAAACCACTGTTTCACTGGATAACAATAAATTTTGATACCAAAAACGTGCATCAAATAGAATGGCTAGTTCAAAACTGAGGAAGGTAGTTCAGGTAACGAAAAAGAAGAAGATAAATACTTCAATTCTTTGCCGTGCGCCGGTTTCCAGGTTCCGTCAATGGTTGAGTGTTTTTCCTGGGTTTCATATAGGAGACTACTGTCTTGGGGAACCTCCAAATTCCTCTTACGGAATGACGCAACCATAACTTGGCACATTCTAGTAACTGGGCTCCCCGCTGGCCTCTGAAATCTATAAAGCGGTGTGCCTGAAAAGAAGGTAGCAATAGCTACGCCCATGAACAATGCAGGAATTCCAAATCCTATCCCCCATCCAGCTTTGTCTTGAATGTATACCATTAAACTACTTGATACAAGACTACCAATGTTGATTGAAAAATAGAACCAATTGAAGAAGGATCCCTTCTTTACCCTTTCCATAGGATCAGTGTCATCAAACTGATCCGCCCCAAAGGATGAAACACATGGTTTGATGCCACCTGTCCCAAGCGCAATCAGATAGAGGCCAGAAAAGAATATCCCATACTGAGCAGGAGTTGCTGGAGGGCATAGAGAGCCTATACATTCAGATGGCTTCAACAGAGGAATAGATGCTGAGAGAGTCAACGTGCACATTCCCTGCATCAATCAACATGATGAAATTCAACACTTGAAGTAAACAATATGGATTACACCTAACCATTGAACATATAAATCTATATGAAAGAGAAGTCGATAGAAGTAGAAACTTCAGTGTAGCAGCAGTAAACAATGCCTTTGACTAAATGAAAAGAAATTAGAACCAGAGAAGCTCCAGTGACTTGAGAGATGTGAGCAAGATTTTGAGCTTTTTATGGTCAAGAAACAGAAATTTACTGATCACAGACGCAGTCATAGAATAGAAATATTGAGTTCAACACGTAATTACAATGAAGTAAATTGTGGAGAAAACAAAAATGGTCCAATATCTTCCCCAATAAGCATCTGCCAAAGTAGCTCCAATGAGTGGTGTGAAGTAGCAAGTTCCTGCCCAAATGTTAACATTTTTTGCAGCAGACACGTTTCCTTCATGTAGCTTCCCAGTAAGGTAGGTGACCAGATTAGTAGCAATTCCGTAGAAGGCCAAGCGTTCACAGCATTCATTTCCTGTATATGGCATGATGGAAGTCAGAAAGAACATATAGGCTATGCACCAATGTGAAATACAATAATCAGTACCCAATATGAAAGAGCATGCTTTCCAATTTCCAGTTTTCTGCTTCAGAACAGGCTTCCCATTAATGTCCACCGAGCCATCTCCTGTGTGGAGTCCATTATTTTCGTTCTGCAAATATAATACAAAACATGTGACAAAGACTCAGTGAAAGATGCAAAGCTTAAGCTGTTAGGTGAGTTCCTGATTTTTATTATTCTTTAACACACACCCTCAAGTGAAATCGTTTTGGGCTTAAAACTTGCACAGACCCACATTACCCTGTGCTTGATTTTTATCAAATAAAATAGAGGCGGTGAGATTTGAACTCGTGACTATTGAGTCAACAAGGCTCTGATACCATATTAAAAAACTATCTTATCTAAAAGCTTAAGCTGCTTAGATGAGACCACATAATATAATTTATATTATTCTGTAACAAGTTTTAACAGCGTTAATGGGCACCTATAATGATCACAGATAACCTATGAAGTTATATTTTGGCTGGTGTTAAATAGGGTTCCGACAATCTTTTAAATGCCACTAGAAAACATGAGGTTAGACAGTCGTGTCTGGTCCACCCTGTATGCAGCATGAAAACAATTACAGGACATGGACCCACCACTGTGCCAATATGGAAACACACCAAATTCTAACATAAGAAAGCAGAGGATTGACAGTTAAGGCACACCCCTATTCACACATGAATACAAATCACAGAAATTGTCATTTGTTCATGATAATTCTTAACTGACTTGGAGATGGATATCAGATACAGATAACTGTCCAAGCATTGGAATCGAAATATCAGATCTTCTAGAACACGATATCTCAAGCTAATTGAATATCTTTTCCTCTAGAATAAACTGAATCCTGCATGTCCAGATTTAGAGACGAGTCTCATAACATTTCATTACATGGGACTGCTATCCATAATCTGACAAGGACATGATGCTTCTAACATGGAATTCTTGAAACTTAGCGACCCCATATCCATTAAAGCATCAAATAAGGAAACATTGAATGCGACCAGAACAATCTTATACTAGCCATGGCTCCACCCTACGACAATCCAGCAGAAGCTTTTCTATCCAGATTTAACCTCAGTAATCGGTGACCAGCAAATTTGTGAAGCCATGGCACTTATCGCATATGCCACCAACTTCAAGACATCCACAGTCGTAATGTCCTATGGAGAGAGACAGTGGTCACAGATGCAAGGCAAGTTGCAAGCTGTTGGAGTTTCTAAGATAAAGCAAAATCCGGGACCGACTGAAATTTAAACCGGTAAAACCGACACTGTTTTGTCTTCTTTTTTACTGTACATAACGTTTCGGCTGTTTCGGCCTAAATGAAACGAAACTGACAGCTATACTACCACGAAACAGGGGCAGAGACTTGAGAAAAAAAAATAAGTTGACAGGTAAAGCACACAAAAGAAACGACATAAGCAGTCAAGCATAAACATACAGACAGCAAACCAGACAGGATAAAACTGGTTGGAGATGGCTGTGTCTGTGATGCTTATCTACCTATGAAACAGTTTGTGAAAGAAACAAATTTATACAGAATGATCATCAATATCAGAAAGCATAAGAATAAAAATCATTTTTTGAATTCAATCATGTTTTGGAAGGAAAAAAAAACAAGAAAAACCCAGAAACAAGTTCCATAACATTCAATAACCTGTTACAAATACATATATACAAAGGAGAGAAACAGCAACATGAGAGAGAGAGAGAGAGTGAAAAACCTGTAGTAGGAGTTCATCTTCCGAAAGCAAAGTCTGTTCTTCCCTTGAACACATATTTCTCTTAAAATTACAAAAATCCAATTACACACACACACACAGTCAGTTTAATCGATCAGTATTCGCAGCATGGAACACAGGAGAAAGAAGATGTGGACGTCATTTAATGGTTTTTATTTATTTAAAAAAGTATGCTATTCTAACACCTGCTATAATATTGCAGGGAAGAACTCGAATTTGTATTCAAAATAATATTTCAAAAATACTTTTCTTCTCATGATAAAGCAGATTCTTTCAACATGTTAACACCTTTGACTAACTAATAGACTTTTATGTGGTCACTGACATATTGCCGGCGTGACTTGACAAATTCCAATTCTCTATTATTAAACACATAATTCACATAATCAGCATATAATATATTAAATCACAAATAATAATAATTAAGACAACAAAACATTTTATTAAAAATTAAACCAATTGTACATCTATTCATAATTATCATAATATATAATTATATCTAATATATTTCAGTCATTTCAAACATATTTCAGTCAAGTCGATCACATAACATTCTCGATATTTCATTAAAGAACATGCTTAATGTAGCAATTTGGAATTCATAGATTCCTCTATTATAAGTTATATCATTGTGGGTATTGACAATGATATCACCATGGAAACACAATATTCATAAATTATCATATATTTTATCAAACAACACAATTATATTTTATTAATATCTTACAGTTAATCAAAGTGCCTTAATTATTAAAAAAACTTAAATTAACGGGTGAACACCTACATTATCAAATTAATCATCGAACACTTACATTTATCAAATTCTGGTATCATAACAAATTTATCAAATAAATCCATATATTTCATTTTCAGTATTATTATTTGATACAAAGTTTGATATAATTCATAACGTAACTTGAATCAACACTAACTATCTCATTACATAATTCACAATCAATAAAAAAAGTATTGTTATTATTATTAGTACGAGTATTATTATTATTATTATTGTTGTTGTTATTACCAAAATCATTGAACTATCAACTAAAAATATCTATTTAACCTAATCCATAATTTAATCTAAATAAACACTAACATTTCCAACACATAGTTTTATTATCTAATAATCAACAACAACCAAAAATAATTGTTAACTAAACAAAATAACATAATTATATCTAATTAACAACTTCAATTACATCTAATTAACCTATTCCCTACTTCAAAACCCTACTTAAATCATCATAAAAATACTTATTTTCTTGACTTTTTATATAAGTTTTTGAAATTTATTATTCTCAAATTTCTTCATATAATTGTGGAAAAATTATTTTTCATGATGTTTTTTGCTTTTTCTTTATTGAAACTTGTTTACATGATTATAATAATTCTTTTATTTTTTTTAAAGTATTCTTATAAATAAACACGACTTTGTTAAAATAAAAATGAAATGCATGAATGAGATAATTGATTTTTTTAGTAAGAATATACACCTTTTTTAAACTTTTAATTTCAAATTAATACCATCTTTCTGAAAAAAACAATTTTATTGTTGTTGTTTTTTTTGGATGAAGGACGCTACTAATAAAAAAACTATTTTATCAAAATAAAAAAATATCATTTTGATAAAAAAAATATATATTTATCCAATATAAATATATTTTTTTGTTTTTTCATGTGAATGACTTTGATAAAAAATATATTTATTCAATATAAATATATTTTTGTTTTTTATGTGAATGACTTTGATAAAAAAAATATATATTTATCCAATATAAATATATTTTTTTGTTTTTTCATGTGAATGACTATTTTATTATTATTTTATCTAAAAACAATTACAATCTTATTAATTATAAAATTTTATGAATTAAAAACATGTAACCTAGATAACCATTTTTTTTATTACCGAAAATAAAATATTTCAATAACTATCCATATCCCAAAATGTTTACAGATTAATCTCAGCATTGCTTCAGACAATTTTAAGGTTAATAAGAGAATCTTTCCATCTAGAGCATAGTTAATATGGTAGTAATAATTATTTTTTAATTATTTTAAAAATATATTAAAATAATATTTTATTATTATTTTTTAACCGTGTTTAATAATAATAATAATAATAATAATATAAAAATAAAAAAATAAAAAATAAAAATTCTTCTAAAATTGTTTTTGAAATGCTAATACAAACATGATATTAGTTTAAAAAATAAATAAATAAGAGAGGGTATTTTCCTCCTCCGAAAATATGACTATCATCACTGCTGATCAGTAATCACCCATATTTATACAAGTCCCCGAGCAAGTTAAAGGTGCCAGGGAAGCCCGAGCAACACACTCACGACAACCAGACATGTCAATGTGCTCCTCGTGCTCTTCTGGGTCTTCATCGACCAAATCATGGATCGTGCACGGAATTGTAGCCGTTGCTGCAGTTGCTGCGGCCGTTGGCGGTGGTTCTTATCTGGTTCGGTACAGAAAATTTAGGGGCCGGGTTGTTGGTATCATACCCGCCCGCTATGCTTCTTCTCGGTTTGAAGGCAAACCACTTGTTAATATCCTTGGCAAACCCATGATCCAGGTACCCTTTAGCCTCCTTTTCATTTCATTTCTTCTTTTGAAGTGTTTGCATTTCTGAACATTTAGTTTTGCATGTGAAATTTGGAAGTGTTATTCAGTGATTTGAGATGAGATCTGATATGGGTTTTATATTTTTGGTCATTAAGTGATTAGTAATTTGTTTTGTGGCAGAAGCTCACTAAAGTGCCCATATAGGCCTGTTTCTGATAAAAAAAAATGGTATCTTTAATTGTATAACATATCTGAAATCATGTAACTTTTCACAAGTAAAACCTTTTTCAAGTTCTGTTTCGGGAAGAATCGAGCTTGTGTGAAATTATTTTGAATTTTGGTTTGAAATAATGTCCTCCCTCGGAAGGATCGACGTATGATATGGTTGGATACGGAAGCATAGTTCTGGGGCACAATATGTTAAGTTGATCTCGTACTGAAACGAGTAGTAACTATTAGCGAAGAAATCTGTTCTTATTAATTGATCTTTCATTGT
Organism: Salix exigua; assembly: GCA_032356905.1. Classification (NCBI taxonomy): domain Eukaryota; kingdom Viridiplantae; phylum Streptophyta; class Magnoliopsida; order Malpighiales; family Salicaceae; genus Salix; species Salix exigua. The sequence goes on from CM063598.1 coordinate 3,247,195, forward strand.
GAATTTTCATTTTTCTAAACAAAAAGAAGTTATAACTATATGATATCTGATGGCATGTTTATCTTGTACGAAACCTTTTGAATCATAGTGTACTATTTGATATGAGGAAAGAAAACTGCTTTATATACTCACACTTTTAGTTGATTATCTACAGAGAACTTGGGAAAGGGCAAAACTGGCAACTACACTGGATCATATAGGTATGTAACTATTTCAAGCTTCATCTAATTTAATGGGGACCCTTTTCACTTCGTGCACCTTTGTCATCTAGAATATATCTATAGAGGGTGTCTGGATGATTTATGGATTTTGGTTATATTTTAACACATTTAGATGCCTAAACTTTGGGTTTGTTATTGTATTCATCACCAAAACGTTGTCTGTTTAGTGCCAAACTTGCTCACTGTTCCTTGCTTTTACCAGTCTTCTGTTTTTTTCGTTTCTGACATGTAGAGGGGGGCAGGGGTTGACATTGAAAATGATTGAGACAGTAATTGTAATGATAACATGAATAGGATCAACAAAAGATTATTTTCTTTGAGCTGAATAGTCTAATTTCTTTTGTTGATGTGTTTACAAACTCTTTCATTATCTTTTCCATTGCAGTTGTGGCCACAGATGATGAAAAAATAGCAGAATGCTGTCGAGGATTTGGTTCTGATGTGGTAATGACTTCAGAATCTTGTCGAAATGGTAGGTATCTTTGTTGTTCATTGTAAATCTGAGCTTTATGTGATTTGCCAATGGATAACATTCTTTTTCTATTTTGCAGGTACGGAACGGTGCCATGAAGCACTTCAAAAACTAGATAAGAAATATGATGTGGTTGTCAATATTCAAGGGGATGAGCCTCTCATTGAACCTGAGATAATAGACGGAATTGTTAGATCCCTGCAGGTGAATTTATATATCTTCATAATACACATCTCCTGAAACATGAACAATACATCTAATTAATAGAAGTTCATGCTTATCTTTATAAATTTTTAATATTGTCACAAGATTAATTTTGAGCAACTTGAAATATCCTGTGAAATGAAGAAAATGAATGAACCGTGCAGCTTAAAAATCACCTCAAACATTATACTGTGTTGGTTTGTTTGATCTCATTGCAGTACTTCACATTATTTAATACTCTGAGCTTCGTTTAAGGTTTATATAATGCATATGGATGCAGTTAGCCCCAGATGCAGTTTTTAGCACAGCTGTAACCTCTTTGAAGCCTGAAGATGCATTTGATCCCAATCGAGTGAAATGTGTGGTGGACAATCAAGGTTATGCTATCTATTTTTCAAGGGGATTAATCCCTTACAACAAGTGAGTTTATCAAATACATGTGGGCTGTCCTCATTTTCTTTGTAACTCTTTTTAGTTGGACTGTTAACAATTATATTCCCACTTGATACAGATCAGGGAAGGTCAATCCACAATTTCCATATATGCTTCATCTTGGAATTCAGGTATGAAAACAGCATTTAAAAAAAACGTTTTCTCCTTATTTTTTGGGTGGTTGCTGGGTTTTCTGTCTGGTTTCTGTTATTCAGCCACATTGTTATCCATCCTGCACATTAACACTGCATATCATCTCATGTCCGACCAGAGTTATGATGCAAAGTTTCTAAAGATATATCCTGAGCTTCAACCAACTCCACTACAATTGGAAGAGGATCTGGAACAACTTAAGGTCCTGGAAAATGGTTATAAAATGAAGGTAATATTATAAATTTCTATTGTCTCTTCCCTTTGACTGGCTTATTCTATCCTAAACTTCTTGCTTAATTGGATTCACATAGCAAGAACTTCTAAGCTCTTATTTGCATTGAGCACCTTCTTCTGGAGTGCTGAAAATTTCTTTTACAAAATAGCCTAGGCCCCAGACGAGGCTGTTTTTTAATGAAAGAAAATTACTTCTTTTGGGTTTTTCTGGATGACCCATTGTGATAGGAGAATTTTTCCCATTTCCATAAAAAAATTGTTTGGAAAAAGAAGTAAAGCCGATTTTATTTTGAAATCATCCTATTTATCATTATGTACAGCAGAAAATTGGTTAATATGGAAGGAAATTTGGAATGAAACTGAGTCGATGAAATTGGAAGCCGATTTTCCTTTTATCCCACTTGTTTTCTGTACTATATTAGCATTCATTTCCTAAGATTTCTATATGTATTTCCAATTTTATAAACTAAAAAATAGTTTTTTAGTTTCCTTTTCAAAAAGAATTCAGGTTGTGCTTGCTGATATTTCAAAATTTGGAAATGTATATAAATTGTGTAGGTCATAAAAGTTGACCATGAGGCGCATGGTGTCGACGTTCCAGAAGATGTTGAAAAGATAGAAAACTTGATGCGTGAGCAAAACTTGTCTTAGTCCAATACTAGCTATGCCAGAGGTTAGATTATAAGGTGGATTACTTGTCTGTGTTAAATATACAGGTTCAGGGAAAAGGAAATCAAGTAAGATGCTGGTTATTGGTTTTCAGTAGCCATTTTATGATATTATAGTTAGATAGTGCCATACTACTCTTTATAGGTTCATTTCTTATATTTATTTCTTTTCCTTTCTGGTTACCAAGTTCAGTGAACTATCATGCAGCATTTGTTTTTAGTTATAAACCCTCTCAGTTATTTATGTTGTTTATTCCGAGCCTTTTAAATAAATGGAATTAGCAGCCCAACGACCCTTCAGAAAATCCTGTGCTGTAATAAACTACAAGTTGTGATTTACTAGTTTGCATTAGAGATGAGTGGTGGATTTTCAACTCATCCTCCTTGTGATTTAAACCATTCTCTCTCTTGAAGTTGCTGGATTTGGACCAAAACGATGTGTTCAGTAGAAATAGGGCTCTAGTTGTTCTCTTTAATATTTCTTTTCTACGAAGAAAAAGCGTAGTTCCATCTAAACCAAGCTTAGTGATGCAATTGTTGGCAAGTTAGCATGCTTCAACACTTTGGCAGAGATTTGGACCCGTGTTTTGGTCTGATCTCCGAGGATGTTAAATGGACACCAAGTAGGTTTGGCGTTGATGTCACATGGTTTGCCCCTGTTACTGCATGGACTCTGTCGTCTTCTCTATGCTTTCCAACTGGAAAATTTGACGAGGTATAAACTGTAGATAGGGCAAAGGAATGATAGGGGAAACAGAAAATCAATCTTCACTCGCCAGTATCAATTTGTACCATCAGCAACAAAATATTTGATGTAAAATCCCTACATTATTTTGCTTTCCTCAAGTTTGAAGATAGATTTGCTCAGAGAGGTAAATATAAGCCTTTAATGTTGCCTTTGGGAAGATCAGCTGATGTGGGAAGCAGATTCTGATCTGGAAGTTTGCCATCCGAGATAACCCAGGCCCTCTCTAAACATGAGTGCCCTTCTAGATGGCTTTGCACAACCTTACGCCTATCGACATTAGCTTGTTTGATATTGTGGTAATGATTGTTTTTTAAAATATTTTTTTGTTTAAAATGTATAAAAATAATATTATTTTATTTTTTAAAATAATTTTTGTGTAGCGGATGGATTGCCAAAGAAGGTTCATTATGGATATGCTCCTTAAGAATCTCTTGTAAAAGTTTGAGTTTGATTTAATGGTTAAATAAAAAATTATGATCCTTTTAAAACACTATTTAGATCTAACATGACCAAACCTCCACTTGGACCTACCTCTGTCTCATTTGTTCTTAAAAACATATATTATGTCACCAAATAATCTTTTTGGGAGAAATCCCTATAAAACAACATTTATTAGGACCTACACATTTATTATGGTCCATATTCTAAAAGAATTTCTTTGAAAGTTCTTGTTTCACAAACATTCCTTGATTTTTTTTTTTGGATTTCTTGTCATTTTCATTTTTTTTTGTTATTTCCCTTTATGTTTTAGGACTTTGATTCCTTCTGTAGTATATATTTGATTGCTAGCCTATTTAAAGCATTTTAAACTTGCATATTTGATCAAATTAATTTTAGAAATAAATATAAGGTTTTAGGGTTTTATGTGTTTTAACCCTACCTCAAATATGTGTGTTTTTGTACTTATTATGTTTGTACCCGTATTAATTGGTATCAAAGTTCAATGATTTTTAGTAGTTAATTGTTGTGTTCTATTGAATAATCATGGTTGGAAGAGATCATAAAAAAAGAAGACGTACTCATGTCGGATGGGATGAGGAGGTTTTCTCTTGGGAAAAAGACATTTTAAAACTAGTATGTTGTTTTCATATGTGTCAGTTGTTACTATTAAAAATCCTAATGGTGGGGTTCATGATGGGGCAACCTACACAAATGTGTTGTATTAGGGATCCATAATATCGACATTACATGTATAAATATGTTGTGTTAGACACCTATGATGAGGTTGTATGCACAAAAGTGTCAGAGATCAATAGATAGAGAGTGTTTTGGACAATCAACCATTCCCTAACTACAATGCAAAACTCTAAGAACTTGTTATCGATTGTTCCTATGCTCTTGATGTGGCAAATGAGGTGTTATATTGTGTAACATAACCTACAAAAAATGAATCTTTTTATACAGTTAACAATGACCTACTTATAAACTAAGTTTTTGATTATGTTAAACTAAGTATTTACTTCTTTTTATTGTAGTAGATACAATGAAATCTTGAATAATTGTTTTTTATTTACACTTTATGGAGAATTTGTTTTTAATTCTAGTAGTTGAAATATTACAAATTTTGATTTACATTTCTTAGTTAATAAATCCATTTACAAGATGTGAAAATCATGTGGAAAAAGTCAAAATAATTTTTACAAAATACCATAAACTAATATCTATTTTGATTTATACCCTACACTACTAGAAAATTGTCAAATATCGATGAAATTATTGATGAAAAAAATACCATCAATAATGTCCAATAGCACTTGCAATGGAAAATATCCATCAGACATCATCACGATGTAATTTGTAATAGAATCTATGTCTTTAGTAATTGTCAATAGAATAAAAATAACTAAAAATCAATAAATATTATGTTTATAATTCCTTTGGTTAAATGACACTTTATTATTTGTTGATGAAATCACTGATGGAAATATTATTTTTCCAATTTTCATAAAAAATCCCATCAACAACCTTATTCCCTCTTTTTTCTTCTTTTTTCTTGCTCCTCTTCTTTCCCTTTCATTGCAAAAAACAATAGCCTATTCCCTCATATGTTGCCATAAATCTAGGTTTTATCATCACAAGTTTGGCTACCCTAACACTTAGTAGTGTTAACATCATTAACTTGGTTTGTTTTTTTATAAATATTTGTTTCATTAAGTAAACAAATTTATCCATTTATGTTGTAGATTAATTTATAAATAATTTTATGTGGTATTTATAGTTTGCTTGTATATTTAAGTGTTTTACAACTTTTTATAGGGATATAATCCTTAGGGATGAGGATATGTAAGACTCATCTAAATAAAGGTGATCCATTTATCTCATGAGGACTGCAGACCTTATCTTGAATGTATCTACTAGCAAAGTTTCTCTTTTATTGTTTTCTAATATGATTTGAGAGCTGGAGAACTCTAACATAGAGTAGTAGGATTGTATTTGACACTCTATTATGTGGTGATAAAAGGTACCGCTCTAAATTCAAATATGTTATGTCTAGTAGATTGTCAGACCAATATTTACTTGGGTTGAACACATAGATGAACCTAAAGATATTGTATCTGGAAGTAAGTTAGACTCATGCCATATGAGCTTAATATTCCATCAAACCTAGATATGTTGAGTTATCACCTTGTCTTTAGCCTTATTAAACATGAAATTAGGTTAAAAACAAAATTTTTAAAAAAACATATCATCCATCATATATCCTCAACTTTAATTACTTCCATATATGTCTTGTTTTTGGAAGAAAAAGAAAAGAAAAGGATTTCCATTCACAACAAGAGAAATGGAACGTTTTGCTTGACAAACTATTTTGACATGCGGCCTATCATATAATATCCTGTCATTTGATGGTTTCATGATGCAACATATAGCCAAAGGATACGAGATTTCATGCGTTCAAACAATTTCAAAAATTAAGACAATAAATTTGGTAATCTCACAAGGTATGAGTTTTTGAATTATAGATAATATGTTGCCAAAGTCCAACAAAATAGAATAATTAATCTACCCTAGTTGATCAAGTTCCAAAATATGAAATAAAAATTAACATAAAGCTCATAGCTAATAAAAATAAAATGAAGAGACATATAGTAAAGCTATAAATCCCAAACAGAAGTAATTTAGATTTGTTTTGGCAGTCGAATCATAAAAAATCTGAAAATAAATATTTAAAATGGATTTTCACCATAAAAAATAAAAATAGATAGTTATAACTTCTTGATTAGCACCACCATGGCATCCACATTTGCTTTCTAAATTGATAAGACTTGGTCAATGAAACTCACAAATTAAAATTTTTAATATGTGAAAAAGAGCAGTAAGAGTTTACCATTTCAAGTTGTCTTCTTAAACTTATGTTTTTGACAACATCTTAAAGGTGAGTAACTGCAATGCTTGATGATAAAGCTAACAAGTCATCAGAGGTTGCTACCAAGAAGTCATTTCAGTGTTAGATGTTCTATAGTTTATATATATATATATATATATATATATATATATATATGTAAGTTGCTAGCCACCAAACAAATATATAATTAAATTCTATAGAATTTGATTGTATTAATGTAGATTTTATGTGCATAAACTGTTCTGATCCACGAACTATATAGCTACCTTTGACTGCTTGTCAGCTTGTCAAACACAGAAAAAAATGAAGTTGCAGGTATGAGCGTGCTACAACATAGCCATTAACATAGAGAAAAATGGTGCATGCCATGCAAAGAAAATTTTTATGTGGTGAACAGGAGACACTCTAATGTTTATGGAGAAGATAAGCTGTGGATTATTTTTCTTAGTCGCTTTAGAATTTCTCGTGTGCCTTGTGAAGAGTTGAAGTTGGAAGAGCAAAGAGTATACGTGAGATTATTTATGAAATATTCTGCAAATTATAGTTAGATAAATAAAAAGAAATTACATTGTTGAGTGCTGTTTGTACAATCGTTGGATTTGAATTCAGCCATGAACATTGTTTCAACTTTATATATTTTGATTTTGTAGACTGTTTAACATTTTAAAATATATGATTTAAAATAATTAGTTGTTTGAGACTGAAGACTTGTTTGACATTGTGTTTCAAAAATGTTTTTGAAAAAAAATTAATTTTTTTATTCTTTACTTTAAATTAAAAATATTGGTGTTTTTAGATCGTTTTCATGATACTGATATCAAAAATAATTTTTAAAAAATAAAAAAAATATAATTTTGATGCATTTCTAAATGAAAATCATTTTAAAAAATAACTTTAATCACACTGTCAAACAGACACTAAAAACACAATCACAACATATTTTAATTTTCATAACCATGAAATTATTACTATACACACACACTTCGTTTTCATTGAAAATATTTCAAATGTTTTAAATACATTTTGAAGAAGAATTATGTTGTGTTTCAGATGTTGACATGTAAACTATAGGTTAGTGAAGGAAGAATTGCAGGCCACCACATTAATTAACAAAAATATAGTCTTTGTATATGAAAATTGGTTATAGTATATTATTAATGATAAAATAAAATAATTAAAAATAAAAATAGTATAAGTAAACATCTTTAGTGTTATGCTAACTTTTGAAGTTCTTTCTTTATCCGGTGTTTAGTAACTTGGTGGTTGTTGATACAAGAGTCTTCTTGAGTTCAGAATTCAGTTTGGAGGTTGTTCTCCATATATGCCCTTAATTCTATGAATACAAGTAAATAATAGAAAAATGTTGCTTGAAAATATTAAATAATTAAAAGGTTGGACGAGACAGGGTACATTCGTTTGCTTCCTCAACTCTAACATTGGTAATCAAAATAATCTCGGAAATTGAAGCTCATAGGAAAAACAATACTGGAAAGAAGTAAACAAGCCGGAAAAAAAAATAATCAGGGCATGCAGTTTCTGGTCTCAGTGATGTTAAAAAGCAGCTTGAAGAAGCCATGAAAGTTAACACTGAGGAAGATCAGCTGGTGGAGGAAGCAGCTTCTGATTAGGAAGTTTTCCATCCAGGACAACCCAGGCCATCTTCAAGCCCCAGGTTGTGTGAACTTCTAGATGGCAATGCATGAACCAAACACCTGGTGATAGCCATCATCCACAAATGATGAGAACAAGTCAGCAAACCGATCGAGGAACTAAGTACATAAATTTAGACATCTAGGATAGAATATTTGTATTGTATACTCATAATTATTAATTACCAACCTGGATTGTCTGCTAGAAACCGTATAGCAACCCAGCCTCCGGAGGGCACTCCCACAGTATTCCTTTCAACGGGGTCAACAAGATTGAATTTTGCAGGATCCTTGTTTGGATCGAAGTTCCCAAAACCTTGACCGACAACAAAGAAATTGAAACCATGCAGATGAAGAGGGTGGCTCTCAGCACCAAGTATGCTGGTGTCCTGCATAATGAGCTCCACGCTTGTGTTAAATGGAAGAACAACTAGCTTTGTTCCATTGCCCACCATAGTATTGTTTGGTGGTGTGCCAGTATAGTTGAAAGGGATTAGTGGAGTGATCGGAAAATAAGGACTGTAAACACCCTTTGACTGACCAAAATGGTGGGCTTGGAGAAGAGCTGTGGTTGGCATTATAAACGATACATTATTGACAGAAGCAGCAAACCTCGTTCCGTTTGGTCCCTGGCAGGTTTGGTTTTTAGAGCATGGGTTCGTTCCAAGACTTACAGTGAAAAAAAACTGTCTGTCAACCTTTAGAGGAACGTTAGCAGGGAAGTCTGCACTGGCTAAACTGCGGAGCCTGGTAGAGAAGTTTGTAGCATATGAAGTGTCGTTCAGCGGCGGTAGATTTGGTTTATAGAGTGGAAGTTTCCCGGCGGAGTGGTTTGATTGAATGGTTTTGTGTGGGACTTCATATTCTAAAATCCCAGCAACAGTTGAATTATCGAAAGTTCCTTGGCCAGTCTCGTAAGGTCTAGCAGACATGAAAAATCTGGCATTAGGGTAGTCGGGTTTGGTTTTCAGAAGAACATTTGTGGTTTGTCCAGGGGCAATGAGAAGTGTCTCGGTATCAAATGGCTTGACATAAACAGCGTCAACATCAACAACTGTGACTGTGTGGTTTGCTATGCTGAAGAAGAGCTCGTCATTGAGTGCGGCATTGATCATACGAAGAAGGTAGGTCTTCCCTGGCTTTACCTTCAGCTTGAAAGTATCTGCCAAATACCATATATACAAGTTAAATGAGAGAGGAGAAGAAAAAACCAGAAGAAGAAGATATTTTCTACCATTGGCAGAGCAGTTATATAATGGCCCTGGAAGTCCATTGATAGTGTAAGCATCAGAGACATTTGGGCCTCCACCAGTTTGCATTGCCTGATTAACGATCGCCTCCGGATCTGCATTAAACCACTCCCCTGCAATTTATTTGCATGATGCATGGTTTGTGTTAGCAGACATAGACTCCCTCGACAGGAAAAAAGAAAAAGAAAAAAGGGCCATGGTAAATTTAAAATAATTCTTATAGTCGATTACCAAAGATGATTGGAACTTGCTTATAAGGTTTAGCAAATGGGTAGGGAGTGCCGCGTTTGGGGAGAAGGATTATTGGACCATAGAGAGTTGATCTCAACCATGATATATGGGCATGCCACCAAAGGGTGCCTCTCTGTCCAACAATGGTGTAGTTGTACACATAGCTTTGTCCAGTTTGTATAGGGCACTGAGTTATGTAAGCTGGTCCATCGGCCCAGCCGCTGCGAAGCTGTCGAATCCCATGCCTGCATGCATCGATCAAAACATAAGCTGAAATTTAGCCACAGCTTCTTCTAGCTGTACAAGGTCTATTAATTATTGAAGTAGCTAGATCGTCGTCCATGTTACCAGTGAATAGAGATATTGTTCTGGACATGGTTCACCACTTTAATAACCAGACGATCGCCCTCTCTAGCTACAATGCGAGGCCCCGGGAACTTCCCATTGACTGTAACAATGCTCTTGGTATGGCAAAGGCGCGTCACATTTTGCAGCATAACCTGCAAAGTTTTGTTTTCTATGCTGTTAGAAAATGAAGTGCAGAACTGATCATTCGTCCATGGAAAAACGAAACAGAGAGAGAGAGAGAGAGAGAGAATATTTGAACAGATTTAGGTGCATGCAACACGTACATCAAACTTGTAGTGCCTGGTAATGGCAAGTGCAGGCTCTGGATTGACAGACAAAGTGACAAGAGAGAATAGAAAAACTGCCAGAAATGCTGGTGAAGGAAGAAGAGAGGCGCCCATTTTTCTGATATTCTTTTAGAGAGAAGGCTAGAAGAAAGAATTAAGCCGCTCTTTTTTGGGACTGTGTGGACTTCAAGGCTTGAAACCAGTATATATAGAGAGAGCCGAAGGAGGGTCGTTGGCTCGTTGATTAGGTGACAGAAATTATATATTTTAAAAATGAAAAGAAAACAAGAAGAAGCCTCATGAATCAGATGTGTCTGTCTGTACTTGTTTTCTGCTCATTAACAACTCTAGAGTGCAGTCAAAGCCAATCTCCTTTGTCCCTACTTGAATAATTATGATATCCCACTTTTTATCGGCATGGCATTGTCCAGGTTTTCCTTCCCATGAATTTTCTCTACGTCTCTGGTAAAAGAAACTTCCATTTTCAGCAACAAGTAGGGCTTTTATTTAAACTGCTTCCACATCCCTGGTAATTCCTGGACAAAAACTATGGCTTGCTTTAGGGATAGTTTTAGGTCAATTCTTAGCCAGTTTAACCTTTTCATGTTCTTCCTTCAGCACGATCTCTTTGATCTCGAATATTCAAATCTCTCGAGATGTTGGAAGATTACTGTCGCTTAAGAATATGTTCAGACTTTTCTTTTGAGTGCTAATGCTGCTAGTGTTAGCCATAAATGCAATGGATTGATTAGCTATCTTGAGCTATCAAATCTTGATGTAAGGTTTTTCAGTTGGTGGAATTACCAATTGCAACCTACTTTTGAAAGAACTGTAGCCAACATAAAGTTCAGCCATGTTTGACATTTTTGTAAGATAATTAACAGCTAGCTGTGCTTGCTGATAAAGTTAGCCAATATCGATCGATGTTTCCATCAAAGAAAGTCCATTTCAGTGTTAGATGGGGGTTAGTCCATTTCAGTGTTAGATGGAAGTCATGAAGCACAGGCCACGGATTAATAGCAGGGAGACCGCACCTGAAGCAATTTTATCCCAGGCAAAGATAGTAACGTGCTAACCACCACGGGAATATATAATCAAAGCCAGAAAATCTCAAAACACCAACGAACGAAATATTATATTAGTGCAAACATCCTAATTTTGCCAAATAATAATCATTGATATATTTATCACTAAAATTATGGGTGTGTCTTAATTGCGGTTGTTGTTGTAGATGTGGTTTTAAAAAAATAATTTTAGTTGTGATTCATAGCTGAAATTGAAATGATTTGTTAAAACTGTAATAGAGTTTAAGGTTTAATGAAAAACAGTTTCATGTGTTTGGTTACCATACTTTTCATATTATTGTCAACTTGTGAAATTACTTCAAAATGACACATATAAACACAGACATATATATATATATATATATATATATATATTGTAGATTAATAATCATAACAATAAAATGTAATTAATAATTCAAATAAATTAGATATTTGTTTTTATTCTCTCATCAAACTATTGCAATTTAATCACGAATTAAATCGATACGTGAATGCCTTTGGGATCCTTTGCTATTTGATCAAAGAACAACGTCTGGTAAAATATCATCAGTAACAACATCTACGATCCATAATGAGTTTCAGGATCTCTATCTAAATGTTGTAGAGATATAATTTGAAGGCCAAATCCAATTGCAAGCTTCTGATATGATCAATCGAAAAGCAACAAGGTTGTGGAGTGAAACGAAGTCACGCGCCTTCCTTTTCATCAGGAATGATCTATATCTACATATTTTTTTTATTTTTTTTTTAAATATTTTTTTAAAAAATAAAATCAAACTAAGCTTGACTAACTAAATGGATTGGCCCAGCAGAGGTGGGCCAATTCTGCTGGACTTGGACTAGGCCAAGAGCAAGTCCAACCCAACCCAAATTTTTTTAAAGAAAAAGAAAATAGTGTGTTGCATTGTTCATGTATTGTGTGAACAGTTGCAAGGGTGGTTGGCCAACGGTGACGAGAGGCTCACTTGTTGATGCCGCCGAGTAGAGAAGGTCGAGGTGATTCTTCCTATGGTGGTGGCGTCGAAAATGGTGGCTGGAAGAAGTGTCAAAAGGTTGTTGTTGCTTCAACCAGGGCTTGCTATTGCTGATGGAGGTCACACTGGAACTTATGGCATGGAGGAGAAGTTGTTGGTGCTGAGGGGGATGGTGGTGCACAACAAAAACAGAGGTTGGAGGGGAGAGAGAGAGAGAGAGTTACCAGTGATTATGGAGGGAGAGAGACCACCGACTAACTATGTCCTTTGCCCACACGGCTGCCTTCAATTGAATCCGGGCAGAACAGGAAGCTTCATGGACACTGAGAAAGATGAACAGGAAGCAACCCCCTGGGAAGTTATATAAAAATTGAATTTGAAGTTTTTTAAGTGATGATAAAACTTAAATTTAAAGTTTTTGATAGGATTTTCCCACTTAAAAGTATAAATGATATTAAGTGTGATACGAACCTCGTGATCACGTGGTCACACAACCCACAATCAAGAATGAGATCTAATCCCGGAAAGCCAAAATAGATCTGATAGGATTGTGACATGTTAGGATTAGAGGACAAATAACAATTCACCATCCAAGCTGACACCTGCACAAAACTCAGGTGGCTGGCACAACAAGAATTGCAATAACCAATTCTGCTAAGTACTAGCAGCCCGTAGTCCCTATCATTGTACACAACAAGAATCAATTCTTGTTGCATAACAAACAAATGAGCTACTGCTATAAATGAATCACGAATCTATCATTCACTGTGTGGAAAATAATAAAGAGAAGAAGTTTACAAGTTTATAGTAATTCTCACTTTTTAAATTGGTATTAGAGCCAAGTGACTAATGTCCATGGCTTCTTCACCTGAAAAATCCTCTCAAAATGGAAACTCAGTCACCACCACAAACACAAACCAAACAGCACCATCTGCACCTATAAATTCATCTATCTTTCAAAATCTAGCCCCAATCACAATCAAACTGGACAGAGCCAACTACTCCTACTGGCGTTCACAAGTTACACCAGCACTTCGTGCACATAATCTTGAAGATTATGTTCTTGGCAATAAAACTTGCCCTTCACAGTTTGCAGACAATTCTGTCAATGACTTCTCTCCAGTTGAGTCAAACAAACAAGTTAATCCTGGCTTCAGTATCTAGGTCCGAATTGATCAAGCCGTCATGAGTTGGTTACTCAAATCCATTTCATAATCAATGTTTGGGCACATAGTCAGATGCAATACCTCTCGTGACGTTTAGCTCACCCTTGAAAATTTCTTTACTACTCACTCTAAGGCACACATTCTTCAACTGAGATTTCAACTTCAATCTCTAAAAAAAGGACACCTGTCCATTCATGACTACATGCTGAAGATGAAATCCCTAGCCGAAACCATAGTCTCTTCCGGACAACAAATATCAGATGATAAACTGATATTATACATTCTTGGGGGACTTGGCCATGATTATGATTTTGTTGTAGTCAATTTAACTTCAAGACATGACCAAGTCACTCTCCAAGAGGTTCAATATATGCTTCAAAACCAGGAAATGAGGCTTGAACAACTCAATATCCCCTCAGCTTCAAACACTCTTATACCAAGTGCAAACCTTGCCACACAACTGCGCAAATCACTTACGTTGCAGGGCTTCAATGGCTATTCATCAAATCCATCAGGTCGCAACTATATTTCTAGCAGAGGTCGTGGTAGAGAAAGATAGAACAGAGGCAGCAATAGACCTCTGTGCTAGTTGTGTAACAAACCTGGACAAGTAGCATTGAAGTGTTACCATCGTTTTGACATCTCCTATCAAGGTCAGAACAATCCCAATCAGGGCCCTAGATCCCCACAATCTGGTCAGCATCAGTTCAACAATGAGAATCAGCAAGCCTACTACTCTTCATCGAATGGCACATTCTTTGATAATGGATGGTATCTGGACAGTGGAACAACAAATCATGTCACTGCAGACCCTTCAAACCTGCACTTCAAAACAAAATACAAAGGTAGCTCTCATCTACTCATAGAGGATGGTAAATCTCTACCTATCACTCACTTTGGATGCAGTATTCTACAAAATCATGCCACAAAAACCTCACTCATCTTAGAAAATATATTGTGTGTGCCATAAATTGCCAAAAACCTTCTTTCAATTGCTAAACTTACAACTGACAATCCTGTGTTTGTTGAGTTTCATCATAATTGCTGCATTGTGAAGGATCGCATTACGAATAGGGAGCTACTTCGGTGAACACTATGTGATGGTCTATATCAGTTGTGTATCCACCATAACCTTCCTGCATTAAACACGTCACAATTCAGTTTTCATTCTGTCAAGAGTCCAACAAAGTCCATTTATTTTCAGTCTTTAATTCAATCATTATTTGCCAAAACTTCATCATTAATCTCCAAGCTTGACCTATGGCACATGAGGCTAGGTCATCCCAATATCAATGTAATGAAAAACATGTTAAATGATGAACACCTTTCATTCAAAACTCAACTCGCATTTTATGATGTCTGCCACATAGGCAAATCCAAACATAAACACTATAATTCTTCTCTTACAGTCACACATTAACCACTAAAACTAATACATTCTGATGTATAGGGACCATCCCCAATTCTTTCCAAGGATGGTTTTTGTTACTATGTTCATTTTATTGATGACTATAGTAATTTCACCTGGATTTTTCCACTGAAACTAAAATCTGATGTACAAGAGACCTTTCTCAAATTTCAAAAACTTGTGGAAAGACAATTTGAAACAAAAATCAAGACTGTACAATCAGACTGGGAGGTGAATACCGTAGCCTAGCACCTATATTTGCCTCTTTAGGCATCCATTTTAGAAATCTCTGCCCTCATACTCATCCCCAAAATGGAAAATCAGAGAGAAAACACAGACATATTATTGAAATGGATCTTACACTTCTTACTCAAGCATCCATACCTGTAAAATACTGGTGGGAAGCCTTCAGCACCTCAACCTTCCTTATTAATCACTTTCCACCCTAGCCCTTCACCATAAATCCCCAATTAAAGCATTACTTTATGTCAAACCAAAAATACAGTTTCTCAAAGTATTCGGTTGCACATGCTTTTCACACCTAAGAGATTACAGCTACCACAAATTAGATTTCAAATCAACAAAGTGTGTATTTATAGGCTATAGTCCTAATCATAAAGGATATAAATGCTTACATCCCTCAGGTCAAGTATACATAGCTAACAACATCACTTTCAATGAGACAGATTTTCCATTTGCAACTGGTTTTCCTCACACAAATCACTCTCAGTCCACCTCCACTTCTACACCCATTCATCACACATCTTGGTTACCTTGTTTATCTAACAACTTGCAGGACTGTCCTCCTTTTTCTGCAGCTGATACAGGTCCCACATTACTGCATCTAAAGGAAGTCCCTCCTCATCTTCAACCCCATTATCCTCTGTCAGTCCATCCCCCCCATCTGCAGCCTCATAAACCCTCTCACCACAGTCCCACAACCACCCTACCTGCTCTCCACCCATTCCTCCATCACATCCCATGATAACTAGATCAAAATTGGGCATCTTCAACGTAAAACATACCTTGCCTCCATTCTTCGCCATCCACCCTCTGCTGCCTATTTTGTAAGCACTCCTGATTCAATGCAGCAAGCCTTAACCAACCCTGCATGGAAACAAGCAATGGATGACGAATACAATGCATTAATGAACAACAAAACCTGGGAATTGGTCCCAAGACAATCTCACATGCATACAGTTGACAACAAAGGGATCTTCCGAGTTAAATATAATGTTGATGGCACAGTCCAACGTAACAAAGCCAAACTAGTGGCTAAAGCTTTCCAGCAACAACCGGGCATTGACTTCTTTGAAACCTTTAGCCCTGTTGTCAAGTCTTCCACAATCAGAATTATCCTTACTCTTACTGTCAAGTTTGGTTGGGATGTGCAATAGATTGACATCAACAATGCATTCTTGAATGGCACTTTAGACGAAAAAGTCTTCATGGAACAACCTACTGGATATATGAATCCCACTTATCTCTCTGCTGTTTACAGATTACATCGTGCTCTCTATGGTCTCAAAAAGACCCCTCGTGCCTGGTTTGATAAGCTTCGCAGCTCTCTCCTGCATCCCGGTTTCAAAAATTCAACATCTAATACTTCTCTCTTCATATACAGAAATGGAGAGGCTATTATGTTTGCATTAGTCTATGTTGATGATATTTTGTTGACAGTTAATCAATCTCAGCAAGTTCTACGCATCATATCTCACCTACAGTCCTTGTTTATACTGAAAACTCTTGGCTCCGTGACATATTTCCTTGGTTTTGAGACAACTAGGGGGGCTGATGGCATTCATGTGTCACAAACCAAGTACACCATTGATCTGCAGAAGAAGACAAACATGCTTGAAGCTCATCCATGTCCAACACCTATGAATCACAGCAACAAACTGCATCTCCAAGACAGTGAGCTCTTCGAACATGTTATACTTTACAGAAGCACCATAGGAGCCCTTCAATACCTCACATTGAGTCGTCTTGACATAGTTTTCTCTGTCAACAAATTAAGCCAATTCCTACAAGCACTAACTCAGAATCACTGGCAGGCATGCAAGCGTATACTGAGATACTTAGCTGGCACGATTAGTGAAGGTATCAGGTTTACAAATACTCCCAATCAAACCATTGAAAGCTTCTATGACTCAGACTGGGCAAGCTCATTGGATGATCGCAAATCTACATCAGGTTATTGTGTGTATCTCGGAGGAACTCTGATCAGCTAGAGTTCAAGAAAACAAAAGTCAGTGGCCAGATCAAGTACTGAAGCTGAATATAGAGCATTGGCTCAAGCTAGCACTGAAATCATGTGGCTAAAGTCCCTATTATCACAAATAGGATTTCACAATCAAGAGCCTGCTGTAATTTGGTGCGACAACATAAGAGCTATGCAATTAGCAGCTAATCCAGTATTCCACTCAAGAACAAAACACATTGAAATAGATGTACACTACATCAGGGACAAAGTTCTGAACAAGAAAATCAAAGAGATGTATATACCTTCTGAAGAACAAGTAGCTGACATCCTCAACAAGCCTCTAACAATCCCCCAGTACATCAAAATCAAAGACAAGCTAGGTGTTGTCCACTCACCACACCACAGCTTGCGGAGGCATGTTAGAATGAAAGGATTAGAGGACAAATAACAATTCACCATCCAAGCTAGCACCTGCATAAAACTTATTTGAAGAAACAAATTTGTAACAAATAGGTGGCAGGCACAACAAGAATTGCAATAACCAATTCTGTTAAGTACTAGCAGCCCGTAGTCCCTATCATTGTACACAACAAGAATCAATTCTTGTTGCATAACAAACAAATGAGCTACTTTTATAAATGAATCACGAATCCATCATTCACTGTGTGGAAAATAATAAAGAGAAGAAGTTTACAAGTTTACAGTAATTCTCACTTTCTAAATATAATGGGAACCTACCCCAAGGCACCAACATTATCGGAATGAGTAGAATGACGCCACGAAGCCAATTAATCTTTGGTAAGTCGGATTCATTTTGTTCAAGAACTAAAGAATGAAAGAATCACTCTCACACATAAATTGAAAACTGTTGACATATAATGTCACACTTATATGTTTTATATATTTTGATGATAACAATAAAAAGAAAATGGACTAATAATATGCTTGGATGAGATTAAGCGATAAACAGGTATTATACAAAGAATACATCAACAAGCATAACGGAGTACACGAAGAAATCACTCCAAGAAGTCCAAGATGCAAGCAAGTGAAGACAAAGAAGAAGTTTTCATTTTAGTGCTTTAAATTATGTAAATCTCAAATGTCTAACTTGATAGCACAATTTAAAATGAACTCACACACTTCACAGTGCATGCATTAAAAGGGTTTGATGATTACAGGATTAAGTCATAATCAATCGGTTCAAAAATTCAGAAAAGATAATTTATCACAATTGCCTTTCTACATGAACCGGTCGACCGCTTGGTGTATACCAAGTGAACCGGTCGACCGCTTGAAGACAAATTGTCTTTTGAGCTGAACCGGTCGACCGCTAGGTTTATCCGTTGTGAACCGGTCGACCGCTTGAAGACAAAATGTCTTTCAAGCCGAACCGGTCGACCGCTTGGGTTATCCGTTGTGAACCGGTCGACCGCTTGAAGACGAATTGTTTTTTGAATTGAACCGGTCGACCACTTTATTTGTACGTTGTGAACCGGTCGACCGCTTGATATGACAGTTGCATTAAAACGGCTATAAACGGCTAGTTTCTTTTAGAAACTTATAAATAGCCCTCCTAATTGCAAAAATAAATACACAAGAACTTTCATATCTTATATTGAGGCAATTAGAGTGCAAAAACATCTTCATATCATCAATCTTTATTAATACTCATATTTGTGTTTAAATCTTCATATCTTAACACAAAGAGTATTTTTCATTCTCACTACACTTAAACACCTTCAAATATTCTAAGTGTTATCAAGTGAGATAAAGAGATCATAGATCTTCATTTGTAATATCTACACTATTAAGAGTGTATTGTTGTTTTACAAAAACAACCATTGTAATATTCTTGAGAGTTGAAGTATAAAACTCTTTGATATTGGTGAGGAATATCACCAAGAAAAAATCTTGAAGAGGGTACATCTTCAAGTGGGAAGAAGGAAAATCTTGAAGAGGGCATATCTTCAAGTGGTGTAAAAGTCTTGGTGTGGATTCATCAAGCAAGATTTGTAATCTTGTTACTTGGACTAGTAAGAGAGTACAATAATCAAGTACGGATTTGTACTTGAATCGTGGACGTAGGCTTGCCGAACCATGTTAAAACCGAGTTAGCAATCTCTCTCTTATCTCTTTACTTTAAAGTAATTGATTTTAGAATTGCTATAATTATTGTATTTACACCTAATTCCCCCCCCTTAGGTGTATAGTTGCCTTAATCCTTGAATAACAAAAAGTTCAGAATTAAAATTAATCGATGGTTGTCAAAATTTAGCTAACATGAGTTTAATTAGTCTTTTAAAAACTAACCCTAATGGACCTCTTATGTGGATTTAAAATAGATTCACTCAAAACTGACTCAAAATCCTAAATTGAAAAGCTCATGCCTTAATCTAAGCAAGTCTTGGATCGTAGTTGAAATCAAAGCTTTAATTAAGTCCAAACAAGTCTTAGGCTGTAGCTAACAAAATTAAGTAAAGCCCATATTTTATAGTCTTCTATTAAACCCATTAATCCCATGTTTCCAAGTTGTAGTAGTATTCTTTTGGCTCTTTTATTGTCCTCACTTCATGAACCAAATAAAGTTGAGCTAAATCACTCCTGCACATAGATAAGATGTACTAGGATCTCTTCTTGATACTTCAATAATCCTTGCAATTCTGACTTGGTTAATACCTTTAAAACCACGAATTAAACCCCTGAACATCTATTAAGTCTTTATTGGTGTTTCTGGGGCAGTTCACATCATCCCCTCTTCCTCGAAAGGATTCGACCTTGAATCAAAATCGTTGTGTTGTTGATGGCTTGTCAATCAACACACATCCTCCATGTTTCATCCTTCTTAGGCATAAGTAACACGGGTACAAAACACAAGCTCATACTCTCATGAATATATCCCTTATCTATTAGCTCATAAACTTGCCTTTGAAGCCCAATAATCTCATCTGGATTCCTTCTATAGGATGGTCGGTTAGGAATTGAAGCTCCACCTATAAAATCAATTTGATGCTCTATCCCCTACAATGGTGGTATTCCGCTTGGAGTATCATCGGGGAACAAATCATCAAACTCCTGCAACAAAGAAATAGTAGCACTAGGCACCATATGATCAAGATCATTAGTATTAAAGTAAACCTCTTTATACAAAAGTAAAATCATTAGTTTGTTAGTGAGATATGCAGATATGACCTCACCCTCTTTAGCATAAAAACTTCATTGTTTCTATAGTTTTTCACATAATTTTCATCACTCTTCTTGACTTTCTTCACTCCTCTTGTCTTACCTCCACTCTCAACTAGGTTTGGGTATTTTTGAGTTGTGGTTGAATGGTCTGATTTGTTTGTGTTTGGATGATTGGTCTAAATAGGTTGTAGTGGTTTTGGTTCCGGATGAATCCGATGGTCTTATCTCTCCTTGATCCTCACCTTGATTTTCTCTCCCCATTGCCTCATCATACTCATGTTTTAGCTTTATTTGATCATCATGCACCTGTTTGGGTATAAAAGGTACAAGAGTAATGGTTTTACCATCTTTTACAATGGTATACCAATTTCTAGCTCCATCATGAACCGCTTTCCCATCATATTGCCATGATCTCCCCAACAAGATGTGACTTGCTTGCATCGGTACCACATCGTACATAACTTCATCAACATATTTCCCAATCAAAAATGGAACCACGGCCTGCTTAGTCACTTTCACTTCACCACCATCATTTAGCCATTACAATCTATATGGTTTTGCATGCTTAACAGTACTCAATTTTAGTATACTAATAAGGGTTATACTGCAAAAATTAACACAACTTCTATTATCAATAATTAAACCACACACCTTGATTTGTACGTAATAAAGCACGTCTGGAAGATATTATCTTTTGTTGATTAGATTCATCTTCCTTGACCTTGACCTCAACATGAATTGTAGACCTCATAACCAAGGACGCCGCGAACCGGTAATGCTAATTCATCCTCTTCATTATCCTTCAATGGTGGCATGCCTTCACAATAAGATTTGTCACTTCCAAATTCCATATCACCATCATAGTCCTCTACGACCACATGTGTTTCATCAACAAACACGTCAAAATCAGATTTGGTATCCGGTACGGCCTTGTGAATCGTATTTCCATTGCGATGAGCCCCAATATTCTGTTTCTTTATCCATTTCAAATCATCTTTCATATTCATGTTCATCCTAGACAACAACTCGAGTTGCTGATATAAGGCTTGCAATTAGAAAGTAACATCAGCGTTTTGTGTCGCTTATTCATTGTTTTTAGACATCCTTTGAATCTGCAAAATTTGATTAGTCGTAAAAAATATATCCACACCTCTCGTGTATCGCACAAAAACAAATTAAGACTTTTACTCTAATATGTTCACTACGCCTTTTATCTCACAACTTGCTTTCTTATGGTTCTTTAGGAACTAAAATCAACAAATCAAAGTCAGTAGCCTTCGCAACACACTCTAATTATGAATTTCAGACTCAATAAGCAATAAAAATATTGAAAATAAAGCAAAACAAAACTACGATTATGATTTCGCAACTAGCAATGCAAATCAAGTACAAATTATGGACAATACGAAGACACGAAATAAAACAGAAACAAATAGTAGCAAAAACAATTACTTGACTCCTATATAACCCAAAATAGAATAAAACAGAGAATTAGAAAAAAATAAACAATACAGATCACACGTTTTGAAACTTGAACATAATCTAACCTCTTACACAATTTTTACATAACAAAATTGAAACCCAGACGAAATGACCTCAAATTCAATATTTAATATTTTAATACCACACTAAAAGCAAAACTCAAATTATAAATCTTTCTCGTACTTCTAGGTACCCAAGCCCTTATGTCATTAATTTGTAACAGTAAATGAACTTTCAATTGAAAACTCTAGTATATAATATCCAAATAAACCCAAATTTAATATATCATGCGATATCAATCCAAAGGCATAGATTGTAAAGTTTAAATTGATTCTACGATTTTTTTAAGGTTCACTAAGGTAGTGTTACGACATAAATGAATCTCGAAATAAAACCTCAAGATACCAATATTAGAATAAGCTCAAAATTGAAATATGATTCTATCTCAACCCCAATAGACAAAATATGAATTTTCAATTGATTCCGATATGGTTTCTTATGTTTCCCCAGAGTAGTGTTTTTTGCTGCAACATTTTAATGATTCTTCAATTTTCAACTAATACCTCTATATCTCTTTCTTTTTGTTTTCTCTTTTTTCTTCTTAATATGCTGAAATGACAAGACAGTAAAAGATGAAATATAACCTCTCTTTTTTATTAGATGACACTAACACGAAGAACAAGGAGATGAACACAAACACCGAAAAACGAAAAAACATGAAAATAATAGAATGATATGACCTTGTTTTGGAGCCTAGCTCTAATACCACCTGATGCAAATCTCGTGATCACGCAGCCCATAACCAAGAATGAGATCTAATTCCTGAAAGCCAAAATATGTCTGATAAGAGTCTAACACAATGGAAACCTTCCCCAAGGCACCAACACTATTGGAATGAGTAGAATGACACCACGAAGCCAGTTAATCTTTGATACGTCGGATTTAGTTTGTTCAAGAACTAAAGAATGCAAGAATCACTCTCACACATAAACTGAAAAGTTTAGAATTAAAATTAATCAATGGTCGCTGAAATTTAGCTAACATGAGTTTAAATAGTCTTTTAAAAACTAACCCTAATGTACCTCTTATGTGGACTTAAAAGAGATTCACTCAAAATTGACCCAAAATCCTAAATTGAAAGGCCCATGCCTTAATCCAAGCAAGTCTTTAATCGTAGCCGAAATCAGAGCCTTAATTAAGCTCAAACAAGCCTTGGGTTGTAGCTAACAAAATTAAGTAAAGCCCATAAGGATTTTTTTATAGTCTTCCATCAAGCCCATTAATCCCATGTTTCCAAGTTGTAGTAGGATTCTTTTGGCTCCTTTGTTGTCCTCACTTCATGGCCCAAATAAAGTTGGGTTGGACCACTCCTGCACATAGATAAGATGTACTAGGGTCTATTTTTGATACTTTAATGGTCCTTGCAATTTCGACTTGGTTAATACCTTCAAAACCACGAATCAAGCCCCTAAACATGTAATAAGTCCTTGTTGATGTTTCTAGGCCGGTTCGAATCAGAGTGACTATAGTAACTAAATAAATAAATAAATTAGCAAGCAATATAATTTACTCAAGTCAATAGGCATGTATAACAATATCTTACATCTAAAATGAGTTAAAATCAAATGTTTAATGTGAATCCTTATCATCTTCATATATCGTTAAACCAAAATTGTTTAATCCCTTCATCTTCATCAACATCAATATGTCTCTTGATACTCAATATATCATTTAACATCAATATTAATATGAACATAAGTATTATCAATGACATAGAAATGATAATTATCTTCTAAATTGGTAGATAGAGCAACTCGATATAGATCAACTAACTTATCTATTTGAAAACATCATATTTTGTGTGTATTATGTATTTCATCTTTATCATCATCCATAGCTTGGACATGACTACTAGGTGTGGCGCTTTCATAATGGATAATCAATCAACTTGTGTACGATCTTTTTAAAGAAAGAAGTGCATGTTAATACACTTGTTAACATTGTTTTGCAAATACAAAAACATCAATGATATTTCTAAGTCTACATCTTTAGTTTCTCTATTGATATCATATCAATAATATTAGAATAAAATCACTTTTTTACACCTTATGATATTGCAATTCAATCATCTCTTCTAACTTGCCATAATAATCAACTTGTAATTCATTGAAAACCGATCTCTTAACACAAGTCTATCTATTATAGGTATTTCTACATGTTGGAAGACATATTCATTAATAAAACACTTGTTATAGCACTAGATCTTTCATTGTAGACCTAAGAAAAAAACTTTTAAGATTGTCGCCCATATTGTACACCTAGTTAACTATAAGAACCATTAACAAAATAAGTAAATAAATAAATGTGTTCTTATTTCAATTACAAATAATTACAAAGTGACTTATGTCTTAAATTACATTGTGAATTGTTCATCTTATATTTGAAAAATTTGAGCTTCATTGAGATTCCAATTTTAGAATCATAAGAGCTGATAATTTTTCCTATAAAAAAGTTATTATGAATTTAGCATAAATAAGAATACAAGATAAAGTAATTCAAGACTGTAAAGTTGGAAAATTGACTTATTAAACATAAACCTTAATCCATTGTAGTTAAATAACATATAATTATGTGTTTGTTTAAATTTGATGTTTATCAATATATTCTTTAAACTGTATTCTTCTAAAATTATCATCCAAAATGAGAAAATATTAACAATTTTCCACTAGCAAACATTTCACCACCATCATCATGTCATTGATTCTTATTTGTATATGAGGCTTAAAATAATTTGAAATATATATTGAAATCTATTTAACAAGATAAGCATGGTTTATAAATACCTTACCACACACCCTATTTTTTAATTTTTTTAAGGTTGAACAAGTACTTGCATGAAAGTATTTGTGCCCTCACACACACACACACACACATATAGATTAAAAAAACTTTATTACACACCTGGGATGAATGATGAATGTTATTCCTAACCTTTCAAAAGGATTCATCCATTTATATTGCACAGACCCTCTAGCTTTTGCTTCAAACACAAAGTGTATAGGCAGATGCTTCTCATAATCAAATGTGGGAGAGAAGAGCATCATAAGTTTATAGATTATATTAACAATGCTTGTTTTTTAAGTTGTTCCATGTGTTTTAAGTGTAACTTAGATAATAAGAAATGTTATCCTAACTAAATAGAGATAACAAGGCAAGGATTGGTAGTAATTTGTAACTTCTCGACCACGTACAAATATAAGTGTGTCCATCTCAACAAATGTGTGTGTGTATTGAGAAAGGCCATAATTACTAAAGAAGCTAAAACAGATCGGTCAATCCCTATGCACATACACCTATATCCAATATTCACTAGATATTTTCTCCATTATTTCACAAGTGCATGTGCTCCACTTTTCTTCTGATCTAAAACGTTTCCACATTTCTGGACAGGAAGACTTGACAATGGCTGCTCTTTTTTTTTATTTGTTTTATCCATCCCTAGCTTTTATTTGCGCGCCATTCTCTTATTCAGTTTTAGTATTTTACCTCCCATTTTATGATGAGCCATTCTCGCGCCATTCTCTTCATTTGTTACCTGCAATAAAGATTACCATGCAAGAAAATAAAAAAGAAAATAAATACACCATCCACTTAAAATTGCAAACAATTTTAAGTCTCGAGATCCCAGCTTTTAAAATTCTTAAATTAAATTGAAATTTAATTGCTGTATCCTCAACAAGTTAGTCCGTGGATTATACCTATAACCTTTTCCCCCTATAATTGTTAGTTCGTCTAACAAATTCTTCAGATAAAAAATTAAAACTAATTATTATTATTATTATTATTATTATTATTATTATTATTATTATTATTATTATTATTATTATTATTATTATTATTAAGGTGTTAATATAAAATAAAAGCAAAATATATAATTAGTCTAACATATTTATAAGAAAAAAATTGATGAATAATTATTATCATTATTTTGAATGTCTTATCTACAATAATTAGAAATTTCAACACCTACTAGTATTTTTTTAAAAAGCAATTAAAACATAAAATAAATGAAAAAATAAAAAAAATTATTATATCTTAAGAAATTATTTGATGTGAAGAATATATAAAAAGAAAAAAGAGAATAATAAACCAAAAAATTACGACACACCCAACCGCCAATGAATGCCCAATTGACTATAAAAAAAATTAATTCATCTCTAATTGATTTTATTGATTGCATTTTTTTAATCAACCGATTATATAATTATCACAACAATTAAAACACACCAAACAATCAATCAATTGCAGCTTTGCAATCGACACATAATAACAATCAACCAGTAAATAATCAATCTTTTATAGATTTTAGTGGTTGCAATTTTATTATCTGTTAGTTAAATAGTTCGTTGTCGTTAAAATAAACCTAACCATCAACAAGTTTGAAACACAAATTTTAATAATTAAATATTAAAATCATCAATTATAACACGTATAAAATCAATCAAATTTCTACATGAATAGAACCCAACACAACGTGCGGGCAAGTTCGCTCGCTAAAAAGCTAACGGAGATCAGCTCGTTTACTGTTTGTTACTGTGGACTGGATATTTGGTCTGTTGCTTCGCGCCTACATGAGCTCGATTTTTTTATTTACTCAGGGCTTCTTTTTTTATATATAGTAGAAATGACAAAGGAGTAGTTGTGGACGAGTTGTTGTTTGTGCATTGGCAGATTCAGCGCGCGAGAGTTCGAACAGCTCAGACCACAAAACTAATTTTGTTTTTTTTACTTTATTGTTTTTTTTAAAAAAAAATTGAGTTTTTTTTTAAATAACTAAGATGTTCGGGCTAGGTTACACGCGTTACGACTAATCTCCAAATCCACTTTTTTTATACATTTTTTCCTGTTTTGTTTTGCCACTTATACATTTGTTTTTTTTTTCTCCAACCGCGGTGTCCGGGTCAGCTACATACACCACAATTTTTCTTCCCAATTATTTTTTCCTGAACAACTAAGCGCCATGAATAATCCCTGGACTCATTTTTTCTTAACATTTTTTCCTTTTTTTCCCACTTATACATTTTTTTTATATAATCAGGTGTCCGAATCAGCGTACACGCACCACAACTATTATTATCTTATAGAATATCTAAAGGAGATCGAAATTTCAAAAAGGGATGAATATATATATATATATATATATATATATATATATATATATATATATAATATATATATATATATATTAAAGCACTAAGCACTAATATGAAATAAATAGCAAAATATATAATTAGTCGAACATATTTATTAGAGAAAAAAATTAAAAATAAATATTATCGTTATTTTTAGGGCGCTAATATGAAATAAATAGCAAAATATATAATTAGTCTAACATATTTATAAGGAAAATATTGACGAATAATTATTGTCATTATTTTGAATGCCTTAACAAAAAAAAACTAAATAACTCGGTGTTATACTGTTCACCCTGACTCATTGTCACTATGGACTCCCCATTTGCTCCAGTGCTTCACTCGCATGACGTGAGCTTTTTTTCCAGTTGAGGAACAGTGTATTAACGAATCGCCTCTGAAAACATTTTTTCTTTCTTTTTATGCTGGTTTACAGCGACACGTCGTCCGTTTCCGCGCTAATGCGTGTTTTGGACGACACGTGTGGCTGACTCTGGCGTCCAAAAATACCCAGCTAGTGTTTAGAATGATTTTTAGGCCTGTTCTCTTCCACTTGGTGCGGCGCGTGTGACTATGGGGTGTCCATAGACATATCAATAGTCGTTTGAAATTTCCCCCCATTTCTCTCTCCTGCCTACGCCTGATGACGTCAACACAGCTGCTTTTTGGCAAATTTCATTTCAGTACTGAACGGTAGAATTTGTTTTTCTGACCCTTAATAGGTTTTGATTTGTTTCAATTTCATCTTTCAATTCAAATTGATTATATATTGTAGTTTCAATTAGGTCTCAGTCTTTTAATTTTGCAGATTGGTCTGGAATCCTTAATATTTTTGGTATCAAAGTTTTGATTTATTTCAATTTCATCCTTCCATGGAATTTTATTATAAATCCTTAATATTTTTTGTATCAAAGTTTGATTTCTTTTAATTTTATCCTTCTATATAAATGAATTATGTATTTCATTTTCATTTCAGTCCTAATTCTTTTAATTTCCAGTTTTGTAATTAAATTTTTTACATATGTGTTTTTTTTTATCCCTTATACTTTTAATGTTGGATTTTATTTTAGTTCCTTTATTTTTTATACATATTTCTTACATGATTCCTATTTTTGTTCATGTTTATATGTATATGCTCTTAGTTTTTCTTTCCAGTTTTTCTTTATTTCCAATGTTATTAAGTTTTTTTATTTAATGTCCAAATTTTAACGAAATAATGTTTGTTATTATTTCTCTTTTTTTATTCTTCAAATTAAGTGATTTCTGTAAATATAATAATATTTAGTTTTTTGTTAATATTGTTAGGTATTGAATTTTGTAGTTATTACAGGTAAAACATTCAAAATGATAATAATGATTATTCGTGAGCTTTATTTTCTTTTAAATATATTAGACTAAGTATACATGTTGGTATTTATTAAATATTAGAGCTTTAATATACATAAATGACCTAGGATATTTTGTGAAGAAAACAATTATTATCGTTGGTCTCAAATACTTTTAATATAATAATAAAAAAATAAAAAAATGGATTTTTTTTCTCCAACAATAATTATGGTCTCACCAATTTTTATTATTTCCACTGTTAGTAAGGTTATTTTTTGTGATATTTACATTTTAATTTTGTTCATGATCATTTCAAATATGATTTTTTTTAGTCTTCCATCCAAATAATTGTTTTGAATCTAATAATATTTTTTTATGGGGTCATTTAATTTGTGTTATAGTTACTTTTCTGTTAAGTCTTAAAATTTCTTATTATTATAGATAAGACATTCAAAATAATGATAATGATTATTTGTAATATTTTTTTATCAATATATGAGACTAATTATATATTATGATATCTTTTTGATATTAACATCTTCATATATATATATATATATATATATATATATATATATATATATATATATATATATATATATATATATATATATATATATATATATTATTCATTAATTTAATTTCACTATTCTAAAATATTTTTAATATAACAATATAAGCAATAAATTTTACAATTTGTTTTCTACATAGAAAAATAATTTTAACAAATTTTATCAAAAGAGTTTTGGCAATAGCAACATTCAATCACTTTTTGATTGGAAAAAAAACATTTGTTTCTAACAGATTTATCAATTATAATTTTATTGATTAAATATTAAAATAATAAATTACAATACATATAAAATCAATCAATTTTTTATATAGATAAAAACAAGACGCATCGCACGGGCATATGACTCGTGTGAGCTAAACTCCAAACAAACAACCACCCAAAAGTTAACAGTATTGCTACTTCAATAAATTTTATAAAATGATAATTAATGATATTTTTATAAATTATAATGTAGTTTTATTAACTAATATAACAAGTTAATTTTTAGTTTTGATGCTAAAAGAAGGTTTGTTATGCTAGTCAAATCTTATTGTAGTGAGAGAAAATTTATAAAAAAATATCAATAACCAAATGAGGGAGAAAATCATGAAATGTAAATTTATTTTACTTTTCAAATAAAGCAATTATAACTAGTAAGAAATCAAGATCACCCATGTAAAAAATCAATGTTTTCAAAACAAAATATCAAAAAAAAATATAATTAAAAACCACCTATAAATTATATTCTTGGACTTTCATTTATTTATGTGTGCGTGCGCGCGCCGTGTTGTTTTTAACCCCGTTATAAATTTATGCTCACAAATTTCATGCTCCTAGGTTCTTCTCCATTTTCATGTTGGGAATATAGTTAAGATTATTTTTTAAAGTATTTTTTGTTCAGAAATACATTAAAATGTTGTTTTTTTATAAAAAAAAAATCATTTTTAAACATTATTTAAAATGTTTCATGCTCCAAGTTTCTTCTCCATTCTCTTGATAAACTTTATAATTCGTGAGTGTTTGATAATGTGATTGAGATTGTTTTTTAAAGTGTTTTTTGTTCAGAAATGCATTAAAATATTATTTTTATTTATTTTTAAAAAATTATTTTTGACATCATCACATGAAAATGATCTATATAAACAATAAAAATAATAAATTAAAATAAAAAATAATTGTTTTTTCAAAATATTTTAAAAATGTAGTTCACATTTATTTGATTAGCACAGGAGACAATTGTTAGGGCACACCCAGGATTTTATATTGACCAAGAGACAGTTGGATAGCCAAGGGAATCAAAGGTAGGTGTCTTTTGCCCATGGTTGGTGCAACATGCAGTTGTTGGGATCATAGCGAGGGCAGGTGTGTTTTTGAATCATGATTTCATGGTTAATGACATATAAATGTCCAGGGGGTTCTGAGGTTGAGAAGTTGGTCAAATGCTGCGGCTATATATAAGCCGGCTGGGTTTTGTTTTCTCAATGCTTCAGCTCATCATCATCTGGTGTACACCAAGAATTTCACCACACATGAGATGTTGGTTGAAGTTTCTTGTTTCTTTTTCAATACTAGGATTTAAATCTCACTATGTATGTTTGTCACCTCACGGTGATTTACATGCTCACTGGGCTTGCAGGATGTTCAATGAGTCCGAGAATTAATTGTGGTACGCGTAGAACTCGTCCGGATACCCTGGTCATAAAAAATTGACAACACATTTGTTGTTCCACCTCAAATTGCTTGAGAAATCAAGCAAAACAAAAATCTCCCACCTTTGCCTCATCTTCGATGCTTTAAAAGTTATGGCTAAGGTGTTTTGCTAGTAAATAATTGGTTTTGGCTTTTATTTCTTTTCTTTTCACTTACCATTCATAATGTATTGCCTCTAAACATGTGTTTCAGCACCCAACCAAGAACCTTGAAATTACTATTATATTTCCCATATTAAAATTTGTCATAATGGAGATTGATTATGGAGATCGATTACTTAATTTTCTCCTGGATAGAAGGAGAAAATTAGCTAATAAATTGATGAGATGAATCTCTAGTCTACTTATAAATAATAACCTGTGTACTTTGTCTACGATTAATAATTCCTAGTAGGTATAGATCAGAAGATTTCTCTTAGAAACAAATTCTATTATTTTGAAACTGTGATGCTGCATTGGGAATTTTTCAGAGTTCAAGTAAGATAATTATAATATAAATTCGTACTCCTATGTGATTTTAGCATTAGATTATATAAAATGTATGTTACAGTTCTGCATCATCACTTGCAATAAAAACAACGCCTCTCCATTTCATCTACATCATCGTCTTCTTCACAATGCTGCTCCAACTTCTCTTTGTTATTAAAAAAAAAAAACATTTCATACCCTTCACCTCGTTAGACATCTAATTATTCAGTCACAAGGATCTGCGTCGTCCTCATTTCCGCGTGCCTTCCTGTTTTTCATGAACACATGTGCTCAATAACAATTCCTTCTTTAATTCTCATTTATGTTCGAGAATCTTGGATGTTTACAGCTTTAAGAATCATTTACAGCTTACACCTCCATCCATCTCTTCACAGTTGATCGATGCTAGTTTATTCAGTATCGCAGGCTGATTCTGATAGGACGTCGTGATCACCTGCTTTTTTATTACAACCTGCATTTCATTGACATCAGCTTCTGCTAAATGAACGAGGCATACATATAATTTTATATATTTTCAGAGAATAATATATTTTTATTTTATTGGATAAAAATCAATTTATTTGCTAGTTGTACAAGTTTCAAATTTAAAAAATTTTCACTTAAAGGAATAAAAAATATATATAAAAATTATATTCTAAAATTTTATAAAATTATATTATTAGATGGAATGTTTCTTTTAACAACTTTTATCTTACATGTTTTTAACTACATATAGAATCTGTTTGGCAAGGTATTTCACCCGTCGTGCCGCAGCTTTTCAAAAAAAAATCATTTTAAATTAATATATTTTTATGTTTTTAGATCATTTTGATGTGCTGTATCAAAAATGATTTTTAAAAAATAAAAAAAATTATTTGAATGTATTTCGACATGAAAAACACTTTGAAAAACTACAGCAACCACTAACAAAGATACCGATAATTAACTTTTGCAACGCTGCAAGCAGTTTTATGAATCCATGGCTTTTGATTCTCGTATTCCTAAGCATGTTATAACATGGTGGCCTATCGCAGCACTCTGGCTTGCCATTTTTTTATTTTAAATTTTCAAATCAAACGTCGCCCGCAGTAATTACAATCATGTTTTACTCAAAAACGCCAGTTCTAGGACTGACTTAAGAACCATAAAATCTCTCTTTCAACTCCATACATCATCGTCATCGTCACCCATATCTCTCCATCTTTCACTGGATTTCTTTAATATGGCTACTGTACCTGAACCCCACACTGTTCCTTCTTGCTCTTCTTCCATCCTGCCTAAACCTGCTACTACACTTGCCAATGCTTTTGCTTCAACTAGTTATCGGAGATCCCTTCCCTTCCCACAACTCACAGGCCTTAAGACACGCTCTCAATCTTCATCGACTGTAAATCGATCGCTCGTACTGGTGAATGGGAGTAGATCTAGACTCTCCTGTGCTGGAAGGACAGTTTTTGAAACGCAGGACTCTGCTGCTAAAGGTCGACTAGATCCTAAATCCCAGATTCTTTCGTTCTTTTTTGTTTTCTTTCTTGCGATAAGATTGTAAGTTTAGTCAATGAAGTGAAATCATTGGAGTTAATTAAAGTGCAGAAATGACTCGTATCTTTTTGTGTTGGAACTGCAGTGCCTGCGGTTACTGCTGCGACATGGAAGTCACTTGTGCTGGAATCGGAGAGCCCTGTTCTGGTTGACTTCTGGGCTCCATGGTGTGGTCCGTGCCGGATGATTCGCCCGGTAATTGATGAACTGGCGAATCAATATGCCGGAAAGCTCAAGTGCTACAAACTTAACACCGACGACTGTTCTTCAATTGCGACGGCGTATGGGATTCGAAGCATTCCCACTGTTATCATCTTTAAAAATGGTGAGAAGAAAGAGGCCATTACTGGTGCTGTTCCCAAAACTACCTTTACCGCCAGTATTGAGAAATTCTTGTAGTGCTGCTGGTAATTCGCAGAAGCAGCATTTCCTGCTAATAAACTCTTCTCTTTTTAGCTGCCAGTGCTCCAAAATATATATATATATATATATATATATATATATATATATATATATATATACTAGGCAATGCCTCGTGCTTCGTCATGAGCGATACCATATTTTTTCAACACAAAAATTTTAAAATGATCACCAACATAAATCAAAATTTCAGGACTAAGATGCATAAATACAAATAAAAATAAACATTATCCAAGAATGATAGAAAAAAACAAAGAAATTAATAGAAATGAAAAATAAAAATAATAATTAATTCTAATCAAAGGATAAAATTGAAACAAATAAAAACCTGGGGATTGAAACAAATAAAGATATTTTATAAAAAATTTGCGGTGTAATTTTGTTAAAAAATTAAAAGAATAAGGATCAAAATGAAAAGTAGTATATATGACTAATTTCAATTGGAGGACACATTCAAAACAAATTAAAACAAACCATATAATTAATTTCAATCAAAGTACTAAAATTGAAATAAATTAACTTTTGAGATGAAAATAAATAAACATATTTAAAAACAATTATTGTGTAATGCTATTAAAAATTAAAAGATTAAAGATTAAAATTATTTTATTATCAGATGCAGCTATATTTCTGTCATCTCTAGATAACGTCCGTAACTATTTGTGTCTTGTCTTATTGAATGCTTGTTTAGTGGCTTCTTTTGCATAATGCTGATTAATTTGAAAGCTATTGGCTTGCCCTCCTTTACATCCTCATGAAGTTACGTGTGAAATTAAAAATTGGCATAAATTAGATAAAATTTTAAAATATAATTTATAATATTTTTAACATACCACTTCAAATGAAAGTTTTGTTGGACTTGAATTTGTATCGATTTACTATTATCTTATACTTGATTTTTATCAAATGAAATGAAATGATGAAATTCAAACTCAGTAATCTGTTAGGTCAAGAAAACTATGATAATATAAATCATCTTTAAAAATCTCATATAAAAATTTAAATTTTTAAATAAAATAATTTCTTTACACGACACCATTATTTCACCAATGCAGTTTGCTTTGAAAGTTATAATATTTCAGTTTTTTATTTTTGCTTAGGTGAGGAAACCAACTTGACTGAAATGATTTTTGCCATCTCCAATGATACACATATATAGAGAAATACGTGTGATATGCCAGCATGATGGGCTCAATTTATTTATTTATATAGAAAATTATTTGATTTTATGTGTTATATTTTATTATTTTAATATTTAATTAATAAAACTATAATCGAAAATATATGTTACAAACAGATTTTGTTTTCCATCAAAAAAATGATTAAATGTTATTATTGCCAAAACTCTTTCAATAAAATTTGTTAGGAATATTTTTTTCTATGTAGAAAACTAATTGTAAAATTTATTGTTCATATTATTATATTAAAAGTAGTTTAGAATAATAATAAATAGGACATATATATATATATATATATATGAAGGTGTTGATGTTAAATAAATATCAGAATATATAATTAGTCTCACATATTGATAAGGAAAACAAATTACAAATAATCATTATCATTATTTTGAATGTCTTATCTATAATAATAAAAATTTAACACTGTAGATTGCTACAGTGTTTTTTGGGAACAGAAAATAATAATAAAAAATTTAAAAATAAAATACAATGTAACCGACATAAATTAAAATTTCAGAACGATAAGTACAAAAAATAAATGAAAAAAATAAAAACAAAATCTAAAAACATAAATACATAAAATATGGATTATTTTTGTCCAAAAAGAACAAAAACACCAAAAGAAAATATATATATATATATATATATATATATATATATATATATATATATATATATATATATATATATATATATATATATACACTATCCGATACCCGTGTCCTGTCACAGCCGATACCATATTTATTTTAAAATAAAAAAGATAATTATATTATATTTTCTTATTATAATATGAATTTAGTCAAAATAATTAATTTGTGTAGAATTCTTAACAGGTGTAAGTTTTCTATAAAGTATATGAATTTTAAATCGTTATAAATTTATTTATTTAGTAAGTTTCAACGAAATAATCAACATAAAATTAACATCATCATTAATAAAGCAAGAAGATTGGAATATCTGAATTATTAAATTTACTGTATTAAGATTAGTTCATTTTATAGTTCAATTTAAATTCAACATAAAAAAAAATATAAATTGTGAAAACACCTGCAATAATCAAATAACAAAAATAAGTAGTTAATTTTATATCTACAAAAAAAAATTAAAAATCCATTCCTACACTAACATCATTATCATTATTATATCAATTAAAAATTTTATCAACATTACTGTTCAAAAAATTAAAATCATTAAATTGCCATGAAAAATAAATAAAAAAACATTTTTACAAAAAAAACAATAATCACTAAAATTATCATTATTATGGCGCAAAATTTAAGAAAACACAAAATAAGAACAAAGAGAAAAAAAGAGTAATATTAATTTTAAAATGATCACCAACATAAATTAAAATTTCAGAACTAAAAACATAGATGCATAAATACAAATAAAAATAAACATTATCCAAGAATGACAGAAAAAATCAAAAACAATAATAGAAAATAAAAAATTCAAAGAATAAGGAACGAAATGAAAAATAAAAATAATAATTAATTCTAATCAAAGGATAAAATTGAAACAAATAAAAACCTAGAGATCGAAACAAATAAAGATATTTTGAAAAAAACAGTGTAATTTTGTTTAAAAATTAAAAGAATAAGAATTAAAATGAAAAGTAGTATATATGATTAATCTCAATTGGAGGATACAATCAAAACAAATTAAAACAAACAATATAATTCAATTCAATTAAAGGACTAAAATTTAAATAAATTAATTTTTGAGATCAAAATAAATAAACATATTTAAAAACAATTATTGTTTAATGTTACTTAAAAATTAAAAGAATAGGAATTAAAATTATTTGTTATCAGATGCAGCTATATTTCTGTCATCTCTAGATAACGTCAGTAACTATTTGTGTCTTGTCTTATTGAATGCTTGTTTAGTGGCTTCTTTTGCATAATGCTGATTAATTTGCAAACTATTGGCTTGCCCTCCTTTACATCCTCATGAAGTTACGTGTGAAATTAAAAATTGGCATAAACTATAATTTTATTTAAAAATTAAAGTTATTAGATAAAATCTTAAAATATAATTTATAATATTTTTTAATATACACCTCAACTGAAAGTTTCTTTGGACTTGAATTTGCATCGACTCACTACTACCTTATGCTTGATTTTTATCATATAAAATGAGATGGTGAGATTTGAATTCGTGAACTATTGGGTCAATAAAACTATGATAATATAAATTATTTTTAAAGATCTCATATAAAAATTTAAATTTTTAAATAAAATAATTTCTGACATGAGCGTTTCAATTTATGCGGTTCCATTATTTCATGAATGCAGTTTGGTTTGAAAGTTATAAAATTTCAGTTTTTGATATTTTGCTTAGCTGAGGAAACCAAGTTAACTGAAATGATTTTTAGTCATCTCCAATGATACACATATATAGAGAAATACGTGTGATATGCCAGCATGATGGGTTGAGTTTTTTTATTTATATAGAAAATTAATTGATTTTATGTGTTTTATATTTTGTTTTTAATATTTAATCAATAAAATTATAATTGAAAATATCCATTGCAAATAGATTTTTTTCCATCAAAAAGTGATTGAATGTTGTTATTGCCAAGACTTTTTGATAAAATTTGTTAAGAATATTTTTTTCTATGTAGAAAACTTATTGTTCATATTATTATATTAAAAGTATTTTAGAATAATAATAAATAGGACATATATATATATATATGAAGGTGTTGATATTAAATAAATATCAAAATATATAATTAGTCTCACATATTGATAAGGAAAAAAATATTACAAATAATCATTATCATTATTTTAAATGTCTTATTTATAATAATAAGAAATTTTAAGACCTAACAATATTAACAGAAAAGCAACTAAAAAACTAAATAAATGACCAAATAAAAACTAAATAAATGACCAAATAAAAAGTATTATTAGATTTTTTAAAATTATTTGAATGAAAGAATTAAAAAAAATATTTTTGAAATGATCACGAACAGAAATTAAAATGTAAATATTAAAAAAAAACCTTACTAACAATAGAAATAATAAAAATCGATGTGACCATAATTATTGTTAAAGAAACAAATTCCATATTTTTTTTACTTTTATATTATTATTATATTAAAAGTATTTCAGAACAATTATATTAATTTGGTTTTTTCAAAAAAAAAACTTAGTTCATTTATATATATTAAAGCTCTAATATTAAATAAATACCAAAATATATAATAAGTTTAATATATTTAAAAGAAAATAAAGCCCACAAATAATCATTATTATTATTTTGAATGTTTTATCCGTAATAATTACAAAATTCAATACCTAAGAATATTAAAAAATATATTATTATATTTAAAGAAGTTACTTAACTTGAAGAATAAAAAAAATAAAATAATAAACATTATTTCGTTAAAATTTGGACATTAAATAGAAAAACTTAATAACATTGGAAATAAAGAAAAAATGGAAAGAAAAACTAAGAGCATATACATATAGATATAGAT
Source organism: Salix exigua (assembly GCA_032356905.1). Lineage (NCBI taxonomy): Eukaryota > Viridiplantae > Streptophyta > Magnoliopsida > Malpighiales > Salicaceae > Salix > Salix exigua. The sequence continues at coordinate 3,284,802 of CM063598.1, forward strand.
ATAGATATATATAGATAGATAGATAGATAGATATATGGACAAAAATAAGAACTATGTATAAAAATAAAGGAACTAAAATAAAATCCAAGATTAAAAGTTTAAGGGATAAAATAAAATAAAAACACATATGTAATAAATTTCAATTAAAAGACAAAAATGAAATAAATCCAAACACTGAAATTAAATAATTTAAAATGAAACTGAAATGCATTTACATAGAATAATTCATTTACATAGAAGGATGAAATTGAATTAAATCAAAACTTTGATACCAAAAATATTAAGGATTTATAAGAAATTTGCATGGAAGGATGAAATTGAATTAAATCAAAACTTTGATACCAAAAATATTAAGGATTCTAGACCAATCTACAAAATTAAAAGACCGAGGACCTAATTGAAACTACATTATATAATCAATTTTCATTGAAAGACAAAATTGAAACAAATCAAAACCTATATAATAGCAATAAGGGTCAGAAAAATAAATTCTAACATTCGAGGATCGAAATGAAATTTGTCAAAGAGCGATTGCGTTGACGTTATCTCAGCGCGAGCAAGAGAGAGAATGGGGTGGGAAAATTCAAACGACCATTGACACGTTTTGGGACACCGTCGTGTCACACGTGCCACGCCAGGTGTAAGAGAACATGCATGGAAATCATTTTAGATGCCTGTTGGGCATGTTTGGATCATGGAGTGATTCGCACGCGCCTTCCGACACACACGTGAGCGCGGAAACGTGCCAACAGTAAACGGACGCAAAAAAGAATTAAAAATTGGTTAATTACCGGATCACCCCTCCTCTCCCCGGCATGGTTTTTGTCCTTTTGAGGAACAACAATAATTGCATTGTTCAATAAATATTAAAAAAAAGGTCAAAATGAATCAGACCAAAAACATACGATTACCGTGGAGCCTCTTAGACCAGCGTCATTTTTTTTATCCTTTTCAAGGGACAAATACGTGATTACACTATTAATTGATGGAGGCGAAAAAAAACTCACGTACACGCGCAAAGCACCGACATAAATGTCTAGTGGATAATAGATATGGGTGTAGGTGCAAAGGGATTGAGCGATCTTTTTAGCTCAAAAAATTCTAAACCAGCCTGGCGATACCATCTGCTGAATCCAAATGCTTGGCCAGAAATCTTGAGGAGCTGGAGCCAATGTGGCCCAGCAGGTGTATAGTTTTTATCTGATGTGAATATCGAGTGCATGAATGTTTTATTACACTATATCATCACACCATGCAAGATTGTTGCTGTGCTGCATAGGTGAATGAGAATGGACACATATACAATAAAACGATTAAAATATTTTATTATTTATATAAAAAATAAAAAATCATTATAAAAAACCTCACTAATTAGACGTTTATATACACGTAGATGTTGCTCAAGCTTTACGTAGCAGAAACTTCTTCCATAAAGATGGGGTCAGCTGATGGGACCAACCATCCATGTTCAGACCAGAATATATCAGTTGACGAAGGCTGTGCTTGATCCATGCACTCCTGTAAAATATATCGTAGGATTAATTAAGATAAGGATTCCATGAAAAAAAAAAAAAGAAGAGGATAACGATCACGTCAAATACGTACACGTGTGCGTGTGTGACGGTGATCATTAAGAAATATTTATTTATTTTAGGAATATATCATTGCATGTGTATGAATCATCATGCTTATCCCACAATTAATTTTTTAATAATAAGATAGAACACTAAATTATCCAAAAAAAATTGAAATTGTATGGTGATTATGAAGAGGATAGAATCCCATGTGAAGTCCTCTTGCTTCCTAGCAACATCGAAGTCAATGAATGCATTTTCGGTGTGTATTAATAAATAATAATTATAGATAGATAGATAGTGAAATTATATACATTACTATTTATTTGAATAGTATCTTTACTTTATTTTTTCACTTCATATCTCTATTTTTTTTTTAATTTTAGAATAAACTAAGAAATTATAAATATCTTTCTAGGTATTAGTTTTTTAATTTATAAATAATATATCAATTTATAACTTTTTTATTCAATTATACCATCTATAATTTTTTAATATATAGATAATGTATAAAATTACAATTTTTTTTATTTCACCTTGTTATTTTTTAATTTATAAATAATATATCAACTTACAAATGTTTCTCAATTTCACTCCCTAATAGCTTTTTATCTATGAATAATCTATCAAATTATTAATATTTTCAATTTCATCCCCCTATAGTTTTTTTATCTTTCATATTTAGTTCTCATTCTTTTAGTTGCTATTTCTTAGGATCATTTTTTAAAAATATTTTCTCACCAAATTTCATCCTCCTTGGATTTTTTTTCTATCCACTTTTATCTCCATTGATTTTGTTTTCTTTTCGCAAGTTTTTTTATTGATATGTTTTCCCACGATTTCATCGTTCCAAATTAAAATTGTTAAGAGTTAAACTTCTTCATTGAACTCAAGTCCAATAACTCAAAAGTTATTGGTTTTAAAAATTAAATTAGGTTTAGAATGTTCACCTAAATTTACTTGATTTTGTCCTCTTGTTTTAAGATGATATTTTTCTTATTTTTTTAATCTTTTTTATCTTTATATTTTTTGTGTTTTTTATGGTTTGATTATATTGGGTTAACATTCTATAATCTTTTTTCAATTTAGTCCCTAACAGTTTTGCATAAGACAACTTGCTTGACCCATGGCAAAACACGATAACAAATCTAGTAATAGCTAATTCAAGATAATGTTTAAAGATATATAATCAATTTTGTTTCTAAAATAAAATATATAGTCTTTGTACAAAAAAGGTAAAATTGTAGATGTGTAGAAAAAAACATTTTCTCCATTATTTTTTTGGTGTAGTGTGTGGTCAACCCTCTATATTAGTCCTCAACTATGAACTAATTTTCAATAAGGTGCCAAATTTATATATTTTATCATCAAATCCCAAAAATATTTGACATTGTAGTTTATCAAAGCTAATTAACTAGTCCTTGTAGAATTACAACTATTCAATAGTTTCTTATCATTAAATTAGCAGATTTTTCCTTCCTTAAAAATACGCCATTTCAAAGTAAAATCCTCCTATTTCACCTAATTTTCTCTCTATTTCATTTTTCAAGAAAGAGAGAAAAGTAAATTGAAAACAAATCATGAAATTTACAAAAAAGGACTAAATTAAAAACATATTAAAAAATATAGGGGCCAATTATATATTCCTAGAACTATAAGGGTTAATTAATTGCGTAAAACTACAAAAACTAAATTAAAAAATACCCAAGACTCAACGGACTTGTTAAGAACCTTGCTTCAAGAATTTGTTTTTTTTTTTAAAAAAAAATCCTGCTGCGGATACAGCAACATGGTCCCCTTATCCGAAATTTCCCAGGAGGTAGAGAGGAGATTGGTAGGAGGTGGCTATAAGTACACCCCAACTGTCCGATTCGTTTCAACCTTCAAAATTGTCAGCTTATCTCAATTATTATATGGTATTATATTTTTTTAAAATAATTTTTTATTTTATTTTCAAATTATTTTAATATACTGATAGCAAAATTAATTTTATTTTAAAAAATAAATATTCTTTTAATAAAAAATATTTGAAAATCAATTCAGTCACACTCAAATAGATTATAAGTTACTTGTAAGATTATATATTTGACAATACAAATAGTCTCTTGACATTAAGGCCCCGTTTGTTTGCTGGAAAGTGGTTTCCATTTGAAAAGTGAATTCCGGGGAAAGTGAATTCCGATACTTGACAGTGTTATGGAAAATGAACTGGAAAACACTTTCCAGTGTTTATTTGTGTTACGAGAAATGAATTGGAAAATAATTTATTAATAAATTAATTTTTTTTCAAGTTTATTAAAAAAAATTTACAAATTAAAAAGTTGAATGAGAATGAAATTGATAAAAAAAATCATAAATTATCTCAAATAAAATAAATAATAATAAAAATAATAGAGATCAAATCTAAAAAATTAAAAACAAATGAAAGGTGAATAAATTAAAATAATAATAATTAACATTTCATAAATTATTTCAAATAAAATAAGTAAAAATAAAAAAAATAAGGACCAAATTTGATAGATAAAAAATTTCAATAAAAAATGATAAGAAAAAAGCAAATAGCAATTATAAAAATAAGGACCAAAATTAATATAAAAATTAAATTTCAAATGATGAAATTGAAAAATAAATATTCAAAACAAATTATATATAGCAATCAAAAGTTTGAGGATCAAATTTGATATAATCAACAAATAATGACATTTCTAAATTTTTCACAACTTCCGGAAAGTGTTTTCCGCCCAAATTTTCCGGAAAACACTTTCCTGAAAACCAAGCCAAATTTTTCTTTGACTGGAAAGTGTTTTCCGTTGACCAACTTTCCGGCAGACAAATAAACACAAGGTAGTTTGGAAAGTGGTTTCCTGAAAAATGAATTCCGGGAAACAAACAGAGCCTAAATTCTTTTCTAGTATAGCCGATAAGAAAAGAGAGAGAGAGAGAGGTCCCATCATTTCAAATAAAAGAGTTTGTTATAAATTAAAAAAATAGAAATTAAAAAATATTATAGTTATAAAAAATACCCTAAAGTATTTAATTTTTATCTGTCAAAGTCTTACTTATGAGAAGATTATTATATTTTTTTATGTAAAAAACAAATACCAGAAAACCTTGGTATTAATAAAAAGAAAAACAAATACCTATAAAACTGGATAAAAAATAAAAATAAAATTACTAACCTGAAATGAAAATTTAAAATAATTAAAGAGAATGTTTATTTTAAAAAAATATTAAAGAGAATTGTTTTCCATGGAAGACTTGAAAAAAAAAGAGGTAAATTTAGTATTCATTCTTTGTTTTTATAGAATAGTTAAATAAAAAAAACAAAAACCTTTTTTTCAATGGATGAATAAATATTTATATGAATCTATTAAAGGAGTTAGAAAAAATTATGTCCCTAAATTTTTTCAATAATTTTAAAGGACCCAATAGTATTAATATAAAGTATATTAAAATATAAATGTTTTGTTAAGATATATTTTTTTCTATGGTAAAGGTCATATTTATAATATTTGAAAATCTCTATTAATAATTTGAATTTTACAAGGGGGTGTTTAGGAGTATAGTATCAGTTGTTTTTCACTCGAAAATATATTAAAATAATATTTTTTATTTTTTTAAATTAATTTTTAATATTATTACATTCAAAATATTCAAAAACACTAAAAATATATAATTAAAATCAATTTATTTTATTTTATTTCAACAAAAAAATCAAGTTAAAACTCAATATCAAACTCCTTCCATATGCTTTTGTCATTTTAGATGCTCTCAAATCAACTCCATAAATCATTTTTTCTTTGAGAATAAATTTTTTTGGGGAATAATTTTGTTTATTTCATTTGAAAAATAATATAAAAAAAAATCTGCTAGAAGAGAATAACCAATTTTTATTTATAAAAATAACAAAAATATTCCTTAGAGGTAGAATACTAAACTAGTAACTTTGGAAATTACCAAAAAAAAGAGTAAGGTAAGAGTACGGACTGAAATGAAACGAGGTGATATGATGACACGTAAGTCACACGTGGTTAAATATAAGCGGTCCAAAAAGCAACGCTCCTAGGTAACAGCAAATCTATGTACCTCCACCCACAGACAGACGGACATGTAATAAGGAAAGGCCCACTGTATTTTACCTTTTTCTTCTTTTAAATTAATTAATTAATTTAATTATTATCCTCCCCATCCTTCCTTATATACGTTGATGGTCCTCTCCATCCTCAAATCTCTCTCCCTCCTCTGTCCAGAAACTCACATCCTCTTGCGTCAAAGACTCTGCATTATAGTTTCTGCATTATTTCCAAGGCCATTCTTCTGTTTCTTCTGATTCAGTTTTTTCGTAATAGGTATTATCTCCTTCTCGCTTTTCCTTTTGTGGGGTTGTTTTCTAGTTTCGAGTTTTTATTCAATAAACTTTGTGGGTTTTTTTTTTGGCTTTCAATTTAGACTTTGATTTGTTTCTGAGTATTTCAGTATTGGTTTTTTCTTATCTTATGCAATCGTGATAAAATTGTAGTTTTTTTGGGTGTTTTGGAACGGCGAGAGATTTAAATGTTATCGGATTTGTTATTGTCTTTCTATAGTAATGGCATGGACATTCTTTTTTATTTGTCAAGCTTTTAGTGTTTAATAGTTTTTGTCTTGGAATTATCTGTATTGTGTTTCTTTCAAAGTTTTGTATGATATTTTTTTGACTCAAAAGGTATTAAACCCTTTTGCTTTGGGATGGAAAGGATAAATGAGTTTTCATGTTTTTCTTAATCTCAAGATTTAAAAAACTATGATTGGTTCTTTTTGGTTGTCAAACTTCATGTATTTTTCTTGTTTTCATATGTCAAGAGCATAGAAAAAAGGATCTTTGGAAGCAATTTAATGACTTCATTTTTGGCACTTTTCAATGTGAAAGAATCTGAATGCTTTAGATAATCAGTTTAATTGTAGAAGAAGACCCTGATTTATGGCCCAAAACATTGCACTGTTCAGTGTTTTTTCGACCAGAAATTTGTAATTGGGAGCTCATTAGTTTATTACAGGTTGGAAGACTGATTGTATGGTTGATTGGTTGAGGAATCTTTTTACATGGTTCTTCCTTTTGTGGTGTTTTACTTCAAAACTTTTGCCTTTTTAGCGCCCCCCACCTCTTTATTATTTGTTTGTGCTTATTTGGATGCTTAGCTTATCTGCGTTTGAAACTTTAAATATCTGGTCCCTGGGAAGGAGTATTGTTGGAAATTGAACTCTACTGCATATTGCGGATAATTTTTCCTCTGGAATATGGCCCTAAACTTTTGCTTCTGCCATTAGATGGTTCTTGCTGTATGTTTCTGTGTAATGGTATCTCTATGAATATTTCCGTTGATGTACTAACAAACCTTGTTTTTAATGCAGAACGTGTGGATATGGAACATCACTTCTTTGATCACGAGGCGCATTTTGAATCTGAGGAAGGTGTTGGATTTGAGCAGAAATATAAATCCATCCCAGCCCCAGCAGCAGTTTCAGACAATTACCATGACTTTTTCGAATGCAATATATGCTTAGATTCAGCACATGACCCTGTTGTCACCTTCTGTGGTCACCTTTATTGCTGGCCATGCATATACAAATGGCTCCATGTTAAAACCTCCTCCCCTGATGCTGTTCAGAAGCAGCCAAGCTGCCCTGTTTGCAAGGCTGATATTTCCCCAACTTCATTGGTTCCCCTTTATGGCCGCGGCCCATCCTCATCAAAATCCATGGGATCCTCGGTGGATGCAGCCTTACCCCGTAGACCACTCCCTTCGGGATTGAATACTATGAGCACAAACACTTCACGTCAAAGTCGGCAGCCTCATTCAAGTTCTTTCAATCCACAGTCTCAGTCGTTTCAACACCAGCAATACTTCCATGATCTGCATGGAGGTTATGCGGCAATGAGCTCATCAGTCCTCGGGGGTACGGTAATGACAGGTTTTTTCAAACCAATGATGGGGATGTTCAACGAGATGGGGTGCTCAAGGATTTTTGGTACATCAGTCATGAATATGTTTGCTCACCCTTACACAAATCCTTTAATGGGAAGTAACAATCCTAGGATGAGGAGGCAGGAAATACAGCTTGATAAATCTCTAAATAGAGTGTCCATCTTTCTTCTTTGTTGCTTCGTTCTGTGCCTTCTCTTGTTTTGACTAGGTTATGATAGAGCTAGCTTATGTATATTGGTGATGAACACACATTGCAGGGACAATACGCTGTAAAAGTTTTGCTGGAAACTTTCTTTAGGAAATTTTCTTCCACATTTTTGCACTTATCGCTGTCATTCTTAACGTTGGATTGCCATTTTCCCTGAGTTGTATTTTAGATTACTGAGTGCTGAGTAAAACGCGGCTACATATAGCATTATTCAACAAGGGAGTTGCTCTTTCCAGCTCGATTTTTTTTTGTACCCATATAATTACATGTTCCTACAAGAGCCCTGCCCTTCTTATGGTGTTTAGAAACAAATACAGTGTGCGAAAATGTATTTCTATAGAGGAAAGCGGACAACCTTTGAATATCAAGTAGACAGGATCACACGCAACCAGTTTTCTAGATTGGTGAAGCAAATCAGTGGTAAAATCTAAGAAAAAAATGTTTCAAAGTTCTTGACTTGATCATTCCAAGTTCTGCAGTCTGGTCAAGAATGCAAGTCCCTGATTGCCTGTGATGTATTACTGAAATTTTCTTCTTACCTGAATCCCTTAATTGGTTTAGATCTTAGATTCTTTCATTAGTCTGAAACTAAACCAGTTGAGCAGTCTCGATCTGGTGTTCCAAATCTTGTGTCGTTGTTTCAAAGCTCCCTGATTAGCTCCCAAACCTAGGGGTACTGCGTACTTTTTCCAATGCAAACTCTAAATGGTTTCGTATTTCTAATAGAATAAAAGTATATTTGTGGGTGAAGAAAATCTGAGAGGTACTTGCTGGCTTTTCAATCCAGACCTTATCCTCTTTCGATGTCTTCTGCGTCACGCATGCATTCAAGAGTCAGCTTCCATATTTTTTCTCCTTTTTTTTAGTTTAATAATGTTATTTTTCTCCATGACATTACATTTGATGATGTCTGTCTAGTAAAGGTGGAGTGTGCGACCATGCAAAACTTCCATGGGCGTTCACATTCGAGCTCCATTGATCCTTGTCATGCACTGGACTAGAGGGATATGGATCAACAAGGATAGAGAGGGGAAAACAGGAAGACTCCAAAGGGAAAAGAACAAAAAAGAAAATGCAAGCAGCATTTTAGTGACCCATAACATAATGCAAGTCATTTATCTTGTATAAATTAAAAGATAAATTAAAAGAGATGTTGTTTTTATTATGCACCACCGCATGAAACAATATTCATTTTCTAAATTTCTTAATTTTATATTTTAATATTTAGTTTATTAGAAATTAAATTTTATAATTTATTATGTTTTACTTTATACTTGTTTAGCTCAGTGTCATAACTCATTTATAGATTTGATATACCAACTTAAGTCAAGGTCATCATAGTCTAATAATTCAAATCACATGTTTTACAAGTTTAACTCAGGTAAACTTAAATTGTTTTATTGTCTTATTTATAGGTTGATATTTTTAATACAAAAAATATTTATAATTAGAAAATTTATTATAAAAAAGGTTGCTAGAGATTTTATTCTACTGGTAATTTAATTGGTATAGTAAATAGTGACATAATTTAAAGCCAATTAAAATAATTGCAACCATTATTTTGTCGACCAATTCATAAATAAAAATTACCAACAGATCAATGATGGACTAGCCATCGGCTTAGTTAGCTTTCTTGTCATTGAAGACACTTGCATGGGGGAGAAGAATGTGTTTGCTTAGAATTAAATCTGTTTCTGATATAGTCTTAAACCCTTTAGTTTTCTTGGTCTTCTATTTCGAGATGACAGGCAAACACTTCAAATTACTAGTTATTAGTTATAGATCTATGAGACACCATATCATATTTTTTTCACCCCTTTTAGTAATTTTCTGGAGTTTGTTCTCGGCTGCAGGGCATACGCATTCTTGCGACTTCAAATCTGCGTTCATGTTCAGGAATGATTACAATTTGACATGCGTCTGAGCCCTTCGGACATGTTGATAGCCTCTTGAAAACATCAACTTCTGATGTTGTAAGGTCAGTAAAATACGTGATTGTCATCTTCTTCAACACCAATGCGTTCCTTAGGAAATATTCAACCATCTCTGTCTCTCCCGATACCCCTTCAAGATCATTAAACTCGATCACCTGAAGACATGATGACAAACACTGCGGCACAGAGTGTGGGGCACGCCAGTTCCAGTCGTATGCATACTCATCCTAATTGATTGAAGAGACAGAAAGTACATTGGAGTAGATGATTTAGATAAACTAAGAAATACTCAAATCATTGATACGATTTATATAAATGGAACTAACCAAGATGAAGACGAAAACTTCCAAATTACAAGTGCATTGGAGTATCTCAGGCAAAATCCACACGTAATAATCAAAAACTAAAACCTCCAAATGAATCAAATTCCGAAAAGTAGGCAAATTCCCGAAGCATGGAAACTTAGATACAGCTGCCTCTAATAAAGTCTGAGAAGAGGATGCGTTAGATAGGTTGATGACGAATCACCATTGAAAACACCATATTTGCATAAGAGTAAATGGAGGGGGGAGGATCTTACTTCGATATTACAGTTTGACAGGGACAAAGTCTTGACACCAGAGATCTGTCTATAAAACTGAACCACCATATTTGCATACTCTTCAATCCCTACATTGAAAACACCTGTTTGATAACCAAAACAGAGATCTGCCTTTCGGAGCGAGTCTGCCCGCTTCATGCTTAATTCCTCAGATGTAAAATCAACCAGTTTAAGAAATTCAAGGTTTGGGGTATCAATAGTAAGCGTTTTACGGTAACGATGATCGTAAGGAAGAAAAATAACACAGAAGAATCCTATGATCAAACGTTTCAAGGACAATGAGCATACATGTACAGACCGCCGAGAATCACCTCCCTCCATTTGTAGTTCCAGTTCTTCGAGGGCAGGGGAACCAGATAATAGCACCTTCAAGGCAGTGTTACTCAGCATCCTGAGATATTCAAGATGAAGGGCCTTGAGACTGGGAAAGGATACAGATTGAAGATTATCAAACCTGATATGACCACGAAGTTTCAGAGTCACTAATTTCTGACAGCAATAGAGATTCTCCGGCAACCGAACTGGGAAATTGATATAAAATATAAGCTCCTCCACATTGCCCATAATTGCAGAAGAAGAAATCCATCTACTTAAATGGGACATCCATGCATTTACACAAGAAAAATCGTAACTTTGAGCTAAGCTGAGCCGGAATTTCAGAATCGACGGGTAATTACGATGAATAAAAAGCCAATCCATGAAATTCACAAAGTTCATCTTTCTTTCCTTGGATGTAGATGGATTCATGTAATAAACCGATACGTCATCATAAAGGTCCAAAATGGTGACAGATTTCCACAGGTTTCTCCACCTTGTGGACAGAATGCTGGTAGCCACAGCACTTTTTGTTGGAAGAAACGAGAGCATGTAACAAAGAATGTCGTCACGCAATCCACTGATTACATCTTCATTCGCTTTTTCGCCAAGATTTTGAGAATTATCTCCTGAAGCTGTTTCTTCCATATCTTCAAAAGGGTAAGATCTGAAATTAATTATAGAATAGAAAATTCCCAAGACTCTGAAGAGCAAATAAGATTATAAAAAAAAGGGCAACAAACAGAGAAAACAGTTAACTAGATATATAACAAGCAAGAACAGCACCCAGATGAGAGAACAGTCCAGGTCAAAGAAAATAAATGATTCCAACGCAAGCATGACTCAACCAAAAACCCTCAAAACAAAGCTCTGATTGAATGTATCTTATTAAGCAAGCTAACTGATATTTCAAGTCTCAGCACATGATTCATCAAGAATTTCAAGCTAGCTTCAACACGCAAGAAAAGAATTCGTAAATTGTTGGAAGTGGATATTATTCATAAACCTAATCCAAGAAAGTGATTAAAGGAGATAGACTTCAAGAAATGATCAAGAGAATAAAAAGAAATACAATAACAAGAAAAGAGGTAGAAAACCGAACCCAGATGAAATGAGATGAGTTTGAGTTGAGATATGATGAATGTGACTCGGCCTTTGTTCTTTCGAGATGCTCCACTACCCGCTAACTTGTGTTTACGCTCTTGTATATATATATATATATACACACATTCGTTCTTGAGAGCCTGATAGCCGAGACACGGCGAGGCTTGCATTCTTGAGTTGAAAACAGATCAATAATTATAAATTAGTCCCTCAAGTTTTAATGCGATTTTCATATTCTCCGATGTTATGGTAAAATTAATAGTGAGTCCTCAAATTCAGCCTTTAAAGTATTTCCTTAATTATTATCAATTAAGCTCTAACACTTTTGTATTATCAATTTTATAATAAAAGTAATGTAGTTTAATCAATGTCATCCTTTCATCCATCTGTTATTGGCAACAATCAAAAGATTCATTCCAGCTTGCATGTGATTACATACTGAGTGACAAACTATAAAATTAATTTACATAATAATCTAAATTATTTTATATAGTGTTTTCCTAATTTTATGTGCTTTTAAAATATTTTACTAAAAAGTTAATCTAAAGTATTTTATAATCAACTATTTTATTTATTTATTTAAAAATATGTTTAATTTATAAAATTTGTAATATTTTTATGAATACTAATATAAAACCATCTAATAATTTCAATCATCTTGTTGCAACGGTGATTTTTTTACGCGCTTCACGCCCGCCATCTCCCAAATTTGGGGGGACAACGACACATGGTGAAAATGGAAATGATTTATAGCCGTAAAATTTTACAACTCTAATTATTAAGAGTCACTACCTAGTATAAAGGTTACTAGGAACTTATTGGTCTGCAAGAGTCTAGGTAAGGTGACTTATTGTGTAAGGGGAAGACGCATCACCCCCAGTACACCCTACCTAAGGTAAGTTACATTGTTGATTGATTGCTCTTCTAAGTTAATTTTTTTTACATTGCATTTTCAAAACTATTTTTTTTATCTATGGATATACTTTACAATGTAAATTTACACCGTAACTACAAACCTTTTTTTATCTACGGATGTTTATACAATGTACATTTACACCGTAGTTAAAATCTTTTTTTTTCATTGATGTACTTTACAAAGTAAATTTACACCCTGATAAATAAAACAAAAATATTTATAATTATTTTTTATATTTTGGTCAAATTACAACGAATGATAATAAAACAGTTATGATATCCAATTTTCATTTTAAAACATGAAAAAAATGGAATATATATATTTTTACAAAAAATATAATAAAAACAAATTTTGGAATCCGGCTATATGCACAAAAACAATACCATTTTTTATTTTTTATATATATTTTTTATATTTTTAAAATAAATAAATAAATAAATAAAAATCAGTGAGCTGACTGTCCACCCTGATGGGCCGAACTGACATCCCACTATACATGGTCTGAACTGTCAACCCATTTCTTGTGGACTGGGCCTCGAGTCCGGGTGGGCTGGAAGCCTAGCTCCTCCTTGCACATGGGCCGGGCATAGAGCGAGGCCCATTTCATGCAAGCCCGACTTGCATGAACAGTGGGATGTGAATTACTTCCCACTGCATGCAGGTGACGAGATGAAGAAGAAGATGAACAACCGATTTTTCGACTGTGATGAAAGGTGTACCTGTTAGTGCCATTGGGTGGAGGAGGTTGAGGTGATGATTCATGTGATGGCGGCGTCAAAACAATGACCTGTGGTGGCCGGAGGAAGCAGCACCTATTCAGGCTGACATTGTTAAGGCTGCACAAGTGGGGTCGACTCTGATCGAGTCCTTTACATCTGAAGTCATTGATCATCATCCTAAGTCTAAAGTCTCTGCAGATTCAAGTCTTAGCAGCGATTGGATACGATCGTTTTCGCCAGCAGCTCAATAGGCAAATCTAACATGCAGCCTGATTCATGAAAATAAGATCGAGATGATTCCCAACACATTTTTCATGGATTGTCTTTATTGATTTCATTTTTTCCTCTTTGTTTAACCATGAGATTAGAGGTTGGTGTCATGTATTTATGGAAGCTGTACATGACTCATTATTTTATTAGATATAAGGACATGGAGAGTTCTTTAGTATTATGTTTTCTTGGGACTGTTAATATGTAAAGAAATTGGTACATTCTATAATTTGCAATACCCTCAATTCATCCTATTTCTTTTGTTAATCATTGGTTTAAATTTTTATTGTTGATATTAATGTAACATATTGGTTTATGTTTTTATTGGTGATCCAAGGAACTAATAAAAATAACTAGAAAACACTAAAAAAAGAATAGAAAAAGGGAAAAGTATTAATTTTAAAATGATCATCAATATAAATTGAAATTTTAGAACTGGACCAAAAAAAAACCCAAACAAAAAATAAAACAACAAAAACTAAAAGTATAAATGCATAAATACAAAACAAATATAAACATTATCCAAGAAGTGTCGAAAAATCCAAAAGAATTAATACTAAATAAAAATAAAAAGAATAAGGGCCAAAATAAAAAAAAATATGTAATTAATTTAATATTGAATGACAAACTACAAAAAATCAAAACCTTGGGACAAAAAAAAGAGATTTGGTTTTAAAAAAAAATTCAATGTAATGTTTTTAAAAAAATTAAAAGAATAATGACCAAATTGACAAGTACCATATATGACCAATTTCATTAATTTTTCCTTAGAAATAAAATTTTTTTTTTACAAAAAATGACAAGCAAGAAAACAATAAAAAAACAATCACTAAAATTATTATTATTATTATGCGAACAATGAAACTATAAAATTATCTCGAAGAAGAAAATACATTTTAACAAAACAACAAACAAACAACAACAAAAAAAGATAAATACTATCAGCATAAAAAAACTTATCAGATCCGAAGAATAAATAAAAATAACAAAAAACACTAAAAAGAGAACAAAATAAAAAAAAAAGAAATATTACTTTTAAAATGATCATCAATATAAATTTTAATTATAGAACTAAATTTTATAAAACTAAACGCCATACAAAAAATAAAACAACAAAAACTAAAAGGATAGATACATAAATAAAAAAAATATAAACATTATCCAAGAAGGATAGAAAAAACCAAAAGAATTGGTTTGATGAATAAATAAACTTATATATAAACTTATTTGTTTTTTTTAAATAAAATCATAATTTACTATCAGTGTAATAAAATACTTTTAATATAATAATATGATGAATAAATCTTATAAAATTAAAAAAATATTTTTTTTAATAATAATTATGGTGTCATTGATAATATGACCAATAATAATTAGAATATTAATTATGTATATAATATTTATAATAAAAACTTTAGTAATTGTGAAAAAATTGGTCAATGTTGTCTTTATGAAAAAGAATTTATGTTTTTTTTATGATATTTTAGATTTCATATCACATAAAAAAATATATGAAACCACACATTGATAAAACAGGTAGAAAAATTATGCCAAATTATCTACAAAGATAAAACACAAAATTACTATGCGTTTCACCACAACTAGCACTAAATTTCTTAACATGTCACAAAATTGTCAATCTTCCTCAATCTTTCTACAATTGCTATACATATAAGCTAAATAATCAACTTAAAATTTTTAAAATCATGTAGTTTTTATATGTATATATTTTACTATGGATAGGACATTTAGAATTGATAATAATTATTTTTAGGATTTTTCCTTAAAAAATAGGCGAGACTAATTATATATTGTGATATATTTTTGATGTGAATGTCTTAAAAAATATATAAAAAATTAAATTGACTGTTCTTTTATAAATCTCACATTAATTTAGTCTCAGTTTTCTAAAATACTTTTTAATATAATAATATAAAGAAGAATTGTGGAAAAAAAAACTATGGTGAATTTTAATAGTTGTATTTTTGCTATTTGTTTTTTCATCAAATAGTTAAAACATGCCCAACAAACAATTACTATGTTGCAGGCAACAAATAATATAACTTTAGTCAATTTTAATTAATTACAGTTTTATTATCTAACAATTAAATTATTACCCAAATAGTTAAAACAAAACCGCCAATAAAATTATTTGTTGTGTAAAATAAATCACTCATCTGTGCAAACATTCATCGATTATAATTTTATCATTTGCTAATGACATCATTCATGAAACAAGTAAAACATACACAACAATTAATTAATTATGTTACACGGAGCATGTAGCTCATTTTTACAAAATTTTATCGATTCCAATTATACAATTTACCGATTAAATAATTAGCAAAATATTTTTAATAGTAACATCATTCAATCACTTTTAGATAGAAAAAAACAGTTATTTCTAACAAATTTTATTAATCAAAATTTTACTTATTAAATATTAAATTAATCAATTATAACTAACATAAACATAGAAAAAAAAGTCAAGTTAGCTGGTATATATATATCAAGTAAAAAGCTTGAATATCAAAATAAATCATATCGTTATAATTATAAAAAAGAAAACGTTAATCCAATTAAAATTGACAACACCAGATGACTGACGGCGTCGAGTTTGATAATTTGACAAGTAGGCTCGAAGAGCCGAGAGGAGTGAGGATTTTGTTTCGAGTAAAACCTTAAACCCCTCTAAAACCCTAATCCCAAGTTCTTCTTCCGAGTCCTTCGATTAACCCAGAAAACTACCATTCACTCTCTTCTTCACTATATTCACTAAATTCCGGACTTCTCCTAAATGGCAACACTTTTCTCTTCGCTCGTAAGCAGAACCCAAAACCTGGTAGCAAATGCAATCATGAGAAGATCATACGTCAAAAAGGCAACAACTCAAAGGAACAACCTTTATTCTAGAATCAGCCCACTTGGTGACCCACTTATCAGCCTGGCTCCAGTGCTTGATCAGTGGGCTGAAGAGGGCAAGAAAATTAAAGACTATGAGCTTCGAACAATTGTTAAAGGCCTTCGTGCGCGCAAACGATTTAAACAAGCTCTTGAGGTTAGTGACCGATGAGTTACTGGAATTTTATACCATGCAACTAATACCCTTGTTTAATTGAAGATAAATTTGGGGGAAAGAGAGGAAAATAAATGTGGGTTTTGTGTTGTAGAAATGGATATTATTGCCGAGTTTGGTGCTTTGTGCTACTTTTTTTTTTTAATTATGTCCATTGTTGAATTTGCTAACGGGGAAATGTAGAGAAAAACTGAAATATTTGTGTGTTTTTCATGCTTGTTGGGTTCATTTGATTAGAATCATGTAGCTTTTGACTTCTTGTACTGCTCTCAATAAATGAATGGACAAATAACAAGTTGAATTTCGTTAAGTTGGAACTTGGGAGGAGTTTTTTGGGATTGAGCAACTTGAGTGATGGCTCATTTGGCCTTGTTCTTAACTAAGGCCCATGTTATCTCTAGAAATGTGGAAAATGAAAAGGGGAAGCTCAATCTGATATCTAATGCCGGTTTATGCCTTCAGACTGGCGATAATGATGCTAAATAAAAATCTAGAAAGCAGCTCTAAGATGAAATAAAGCAAATATATTCATTTTTTTTTTCTTTCTAGTAGCTGTAATGGAACTACATTTTTTGCTACAAGTGTTCATAATTTTGCTGATCTCATTCTAGTTCAATACTAACGAGTCACCGAGATTTGTAAATGATAGACCTTAGCATTCTTAAAAATGCCATCACTCTGTTTCTTCCTGCTGAAATCGGATCTTAGGAAGTAGAGCACTAGAAAGCCATCCTATTCCAGCATTTTTTGTATGAATTGGCTGTTCTCAGATCTTCAACCAGTGACCTCTTTGTTAAGCCTGTGCATGATATCTCTTCATGGACATTGTCATCCATCAAATGAGGGGAATTGCTGAGCTTAGATCTTGATGCACTGATGTAAGAATTCCAAGCAACCACCCAGGCATGATTCTTGTTTGCAGATCAGGCTTAAACTTTGAAACTATTTGGTGAATCCTTGCTAAACCAAGTGTTGTATTAGTCTTTTGCATTAACGTAGTTTTTTCTATCTGATGGTAGGAAATGGAGGGATTATCCTCATGGAGCTGATCTTAGAGGTACTGAAATTTCTTAGATATCAGAGCTTGTTTAAAAGCAATAATCATAATTAGTGTGTTTGTATATACGTTGTAGTTTTATCTATTTGATGCTCTGAACTTCTCTTATGAATCGGTGTACCAAATACCAAAGTCCTGTGTTTGTTGGAATTATTGTGCCTCTTACCAACCACCACTATTAAACATAGGGAAAAGAGGAACTTTTGAAGTGCCCTGTGTTCACATTTTCTTTTCATTTCAAATTCATTCAATTAAACTCTTGCTTTAACATATTATTATGCCAATATCTGAACATTTCTCTCGTATCGAAGACCTGAATGTTAAAGTATCTTAGTGCCAGATAATGTAGAAAATCTTGACTGGCACTTTCAGGTATAAGGCTCAACATCTCTTAATTATTTTTTGTTTGGATTCTGGTCTGTGCAGGTTTCTCAGTGGATGAGTAGCAACGAACTCTTCAATTTCTCACCATCTGACCATGCTGTGCGGCTGGATCTGATTGGCAAAGTTAATGGACTGGAATCTGCCGAGAGCTACTTCAAAAACTTGGATGAAAAGGATAAAGTTTACAAAACATATGGTGCTCTTTTGAACTGTTATGTCAGAAGTGGTCTTGTTGACAAGTCCCTTTCCCATGTGCAGAAGATGAAGGAGCTAGGATTTGTTTCCACTGCTTTGAACTACAATGACCTCATGTGCCTCTATGTGAACACTGGCCTGCTAGAGAAAGTCCCCGATGTGCTTTCAGATATGAAGGAGAATGGCATTTCCCCTGACCTTTTCAGCTACAGAATTTGCTTGAAATCTTATGGGGAAAGATCTGAAATTGATAACGTGGAGAAAATTCTACGAGAAATGGAGAGCCAGTCACACATCTCCATGGACTGGATAACATTTGCCACGGTAGCCAATATCTATCTAAAAGCAGGTCTGAAAGAGAAAGCACTTGTCTACTTGAAAAAATGTGAAGAGAAGGTTAAGAAAAATGCACTTGGCTACAATCATTTGATATCGCTCTATGCAAGTCTTGGGAACAAGGATGAGATGATGAGGTCGTGGGAGCTTGCGAAAGCCAACTGCAAGAAACAACTCAATAGAGATTACATAACCATTTTAGGATGTCTAGCCAAGCTTGGTCACCTTGAAGAAGCTGAGAAATTACTGCAGGACTGGGAATCGTCCTGCCAGTATTATGATTTTCGAGTTCCAAATGTCATCCTCATCGGGTATTCTCGGAAAGGTTTACCTGAAAAAGCTGAAGCAATGCTTCAAGACATAATAGAAAAACAAAACATGAAAAACCCAAATAGTTGGTCTATTATTGCAGCAGGGTACATGGATAAACAAAATATGGAAAAGGCTTTTGAATGCATGAAAGCAGCTCTGGCTGCAGAGACAGAAAATAAAGGGTGGAGACCGAAACCTGCAATGATATCTAACATATTGAATTGGGTTGGTGATAACGTGGACGCCCAAGAAATAGAAGCATTTGTGGGCTTGTTGGAGGCTAAGGTCCCAAAAAGCAGGGAAATGTATCACGCGCTTCTCAAGTCGTATATCAGATGTGGGAAAAAAGTGGATGGACTTTTAGAGAGCATGAAAGCTGCTGATAATATAGGTGAAGATGATGAAACAAAGAGAATTCTTAGTTCAAGACAGCAAGTATAGCGATTGAGTCGCTCGATTTGTGGGAAAAAAAGTGGATGGACTTTTAGAGAGCATGAAAGCTGCTGATAATATAGGTGATGATGATGAAACAAAGAGAATTCTTAGTTCAAGACAGCAAGTATAGCGATTGAAACGCTCTATTTTATTGTTTCTCCCAAAATTCTTACACCAATGTTACTGGAGATGCTGCCAAATCCTGGCAAGGTGCATGTGCACATTCAACCAAGTAGTGAAAAGGGCTTTCAGACTCTTCGACAATCTTGTTTCAGCTTTCAAATTTGTATGGAGAAATATTTGGATCATATCTCACCCCCTCGAAATTAATCTACTGGAAATTATCCGGTTAATATTGAAAATAGTTAGCACTCAAAAATGTTCCCCATGAATCAAAGTTGTCAATACTATTTTTATTGTTGTTTTGTTCTTGCAATTGAAACAGAATGTTTCAGAGTGTTTCATCATGTTGTTTCGGAATTGTATTATATATATATATATTAAAAAAAATCAATTCAAATCCAAAATTAAAATTATTTAGAATTGTGCAATTTAATCTAAAAAAGACATAATTAAATGATTTTTATGAACTAAATTATGAATATGTATAATATTACGAGAATATCATCATCAATTTTACAGGGTCATACATTCTCTAATTGCTTTGAAATTTTAACATAATATATATAAATATATCAAGAGACTCATAAATTTTTATCTCAATCTATCGGTCTGATTAAGAGATATAATTGATATTGTAAAATTATTTATTATTTTTAAAAAAATACTATTTGGCCGAAACATAATAAAAAGAATGAAACCACAAGGTATTTAGCTGAAAAATCTGGAACAAATAAAAATTTAAATTGAGATAAAACAAAATTATTTTACCTTATTTTTTAAATTAGTATAAAATATTTCGGTAAAAATAGATCGACATAATGCCACAAACCTTGCTCTAATATTTTCATGGTTTTAGGCTTCTTATAGATAAAAGCAACACCCCCAATGAAATGGGCTTCATTAGTTTTCAGTATTGGTTTCAGGCCCATTTTCGTCCTTTATTTTTAATTATATTAGAGTGGATTGCATTGAAAAAAAGAGTCGTTGGGCTGGAACTAGAAACTACACTCTGGAGGAGCTAGTTTTTTATTTTTTCATTTTTTTTTTCTGGTCCTCTTATTTTAATTAGAATCCAAACAGGGCACTAACTAGATCGAGTTCACTCTGCCAGAATCTACTATATATATAAATCTCAGTTTTCTTCCACTGAGCCGAAAACCCACGGGGGTAGGGAAAAAATGGCCAGAGATCAAAACGGCACCGCGTTGGATAGCGGCGGCGACGTCGTAGAAAACAGCAGAAAATCAAAAGACAAATCCCGACAACAAAATCCCGAATCCGAATCACATAGGAGGAAATCGCGAGATAGCACCGATTCCGAGTCGGAGTCAGAATACGAAGACACCAAACGCACAAAAACGAAGCGAAAGTCACGGAAACGGCACAGAAGTAGAAGAAGCTCGGATTCGGAGTCGGAATCAGAGTCGGATTATTCGAGTGAGAGTGAAGAATCAGAGAGGAGGAGAAGGAAGAGGAAGGAGAGGAAAAGAAGGGAAAGAGAGGAAGAGAAGGAAAGGAAAAGGAGGAAAAGAGAGAAAGAAAAGAAGAGGGAAAAGAAGGAGAAAGAAAAGAAAAAGAAGGAGAAAGGGAAAACGGGAGCAGTTACTAATTCATGGGGCAAGTATGGGATTATTAGAGAAACTGATATGTGGTATGCTTCCTTTTTCTTTCTTTTTTAATAAAAATAATTTTTATTAATATTTTTTTTTGTATTTTTGAAGATGCAGTATTATTTTGTGTTGTGGGTGCAGAAGTAGATGAAATTTGAATAACAATAATTTTAGGGTTTGGAAATGGGAAATTAGATCACTGTAGCAAGTTAGTAGAGGTAGGATGTATAGGCGTATCGAGTTGGATTTTTCAGGTTCGCTTCAATTAATTAAGAGTTTGGGCTTGCTTGCTAGCTCGCTCTTCGAATTTTAGTACTTTCCCTTCCTCTTCTTCTTCTTTGCTTGTTTGGGTGCGATGGATTAAATTTTGTAAGGGAAAAATAGTTGAAATGAGAAATCTGAAATCACAGTAACTTAGTATCAGGGTCATATTGAGGCCTATAGAATTGAGCTGTTTATGTTTCTGCATCTTTAGTTGTTGAGATTGTGTCTGACGGGAAGGGATTGGGTACTGAATGTGTAGTTGAATTTTGTCATTGACGCTTTTTCGCTCTGAAATTGTGAAAACTATGCATATTTCATGCCACTCGTTTGTTTTATTGACGGCAAATTCATTAAAGGGAATATGTTGAAGTTTGAATATTTGATGGCAACAGTTATTTTGGTGATGGTAATACAAAACCTTCATTTTGCAAACCCTGGACCTTTTGTACTTGATCTTTACAAGAATCTATATGGATTTTTTTTTTCACATGAGGATTTGTACTTCAAATTTGATTGGATTCTAGGTTTTGTATCTCCTGTTTCCAAATCTTTCATCTTGTGCTTAAACCATTGGTTGGAATTATTAGCTTTCCCTTGGATCAACCTTGTTTTCAAATGTTCACGCTCCATTTAATAAATTAGGGTAGACAAGTTGAGAGTAAATTGACATGTCAAGAAAGTTTCCTCAATTCATCTTCCATTCTGTTGACATGTTAGGAATGATTTCTTGATTCATCTTCCATGTTTCTTCCCATGTTCTGCTGTTTCTTAAGCTTCATTCTGAGTTTGAGGTTGCTGTGATGTTATTAATATTGTTTCAATATCACTCCTGTTTTCCTGTCAAATCATATTGTCTAGTAAATTCTATACTTGATTAAGATTATATCCTTCTTTTGCATAACAATAACCCATTAATCTTATACATTAATCTATATTTTGTAGGAATAAACGACCTGAGTTTACTGCATGGTTGGCAGAAGTGAAACAGGTATATGTTTTATGATTTTTCTATGATCCC
Organism: Salix exigua; assembly: GCA_032356905.1. NCBI lineage: Eukaryota > Viridiplantae > Streptophyta > Magnoliopsida > Malpighiales > Salicaceae > Salix > Salix exigua. The sequence continues at coordinate 3,307,219 of CM063598.1, forward strand.
ATGCTATGTTATATATATGGGAGGTGGGTGGGGATTGATTGAAAATTGAAATTAATGATGTTAGTTCTGCTGATTTTTATATTTTGTTTATCCTACTCCTTTTGACCATGCTATTTGGAGCTATAGGTCATGTTTTAATTGTTTGGATCTCTTTAAAGGTGAATCTTGAAAGCCTGCCAAACTGGGAAGAGAAGCAAATGTTCAAACAGTAAGTACATAAAAAATTCTTGATTCCATGCATTTCTTTCATCAGAAAAACAACTGATGAAATATAGTTTAGTATGCAGCTTTGATGCAACTTTCCAACTGAAACTGTCTTACTTTCTTAGAATTAATGATTTTACAGATTCATGGAGGATCACAACACGGCAACTTTTCCTTCCAAAAAGTATGTATCTTTTCTGATAGCACATGGATGCTTATACACTCTCTTCAGTTGTGTTATGCCTTAGAAGGAACTTTGAATGTTTCCATTATGAAAATGATACAAGGGCAATAGAGTTACTAGGTAAAAAGGAAAAAGATTGCGTGGGATTGGTGAATGGTCTATTCCTGCTGCTAATTTAAAGTAAGTTAAAACCATGAGAAATTGTTACTGTATTAGTTAGATTTTATATAGGAATGAAGCAGCTAGAAGATACCGAGAAACTTCTACTGCAGTGTCCCCTGTTTGATAATGAACTTCTCAACTGTAGAGTGGATAGCATTAAAATAGGATGAATTAATGCTTTCCATATCATTACAAAGAATTGCTCCATTTTTGTGATTTCAGATATTATAACCTTGATGCCTATTACCATCATAAAATGGAAAAGGAATTGAAGAAAGGTATCAAGAAGGTCGTGGCGGCATCAGAGCGTACTGTATTTAATGATGAAGAACAGCGTCGGTAAGTCAACCTGCACAATCTCAGTCAATTAAATTGAAAGGGATCTGACATTCCAGTTTTGTTGCAGTTTTCATAGCTTGTTACATCTAAACGCTATTTGATTTATATACTATCAGACTTGCTACTGCTATCCTTCTAAGAATCAATTTTCCATACACATGCATCATTCCCTATTCTTTCTTATTGCTCTTAAACTTGATTCTGAGAATCCTTCTTGGTCACCTGTTTTCTTTCCTCACCTTTCACTTTCTTTAGATTTGAATATGTGGAAATTTTCTATAGAATGTTAATTTTTGTGTATTGAGCTAATGATTTAATATGACAGATTTTATAATTGTAAATATGTTCAGTATGTTCTATTTTGTTGCTGAACTAGTCCTAAATGGCTATGCATTCTGAGGTTCTTTAAGCTGATCAGTTAATATTTACTACAGGCCTCAAACTAAATAAAGAAACACACCTGTAATTCCACACTAAGTAAATTTAATCAGTAATGAACTGCTGAAGTGCAGAACATATGCTGAAGTGTCTTTCATGTTTTGTACCAATGTTGGTTTCGTTCACTGAAAACTATGAGGGTTTTTTTTTTTTTTTTTACACACATTGTCCCCCCCGAACAATTTTCATTTATTTCTTGCAGGCAAGAACAATTGCGAGAACGTGAAAAGCAAAAAGAAGCAGAGGTGGAAGCTTTAAAGTGTTCTATGCAGAGTGGAATGGTTAGCTTCCCTTTCCCTTTCTAATGATGGATTATTTGTTAAAATCTAGATGTCCTATGTATTTATGCTTGTCTCATCATCTTGATTTGAATAGGCACAAGCAATGAAAGAACAAGCCCGGCTGAGAGAAGAGATGGCTTACCAGTACAAGCTTGGCAATTTTGAGGTGATGATAACAATCTTCTTTGTCTTAGCTGTTCAGTTAACTTGCTCTCCGGCCTATCATTGATAAGTCACATTACATTTATAGGCTGCGGCTGCCATTCAAAGAAGGTTGGACCCAGATGTTGCTATGTGAGTCTACAAGCCTTAAAGTGAAACCTTAAACTATTACAGATTCATGTAGTTCTGATCTTATAACAAGCACATGGATCCTGACCACCATCAAGCTGCCAAAGATATATCACTTCTGGTGTTGATATTGATGCTTGACCGCCAAGGAAAACAAATGGATCTGCTTAATGTTTTGTGGCCTAGGCATTTGTGTTCCTCATCATCCATGGTTTATTTAGCTGCCATTGTATTAGCGGCGGTAGTGTTAATTCTATTTTTTTTTATGCATTGCAAGAGTTCCTACCGCATGCCATCTTTGTGCAACAAACTGTGTCAGCCTTTGAGACTGGTTTAAATTTCTAAGCTTGTTGTAGAGCGCAATAAATTAAATAGTCGAGACTACAATTCCTGAGTTCCTTTCCTCTACAAGCAGCATATTTCTCCAGCGCCAGGGATGCTTTTATTCCATGAAAGGCACCAGTGACTTTCAAAGTTATATGGGAACATACTAGGGTTTATGACCAGGTGTATATTAAGATTCTACGTGACTTTTGAGATTGTTAATGTATGAAAATGATATTTTTTATTTTTTTAAAATTATTCTGATAAAAACATAAAAAAAATTATTTTTATTTAAAAAAACACAATATGAAAGAGGGTGTTATGCTTGTTAGGGTAGTATTGTGTCTCAGAGCCGAAGTGGAGGAGAGGGAAGGCTCTCTGAACCTGCCAGCCCAAACCGTATAACCAGAGCCAGCCATGTAGAAATCCCACCATGTTATCGTCCATCCATGTTGTGACTAGCAACTAGCGATGGATATTCTCAATTATTTATGTGATGGTATTGTCACTTGGGAGGGTTATTCTCAGCTATCTACAATTGTTTGGCAAGAAAAGAAAACGATTATTTCCTACAGTCATAAAAATGATCTGATCATGATGAACTCATATAAATAAAGTGAAATAGGATTATCCACACATCGATTTTTCATTCCCTGGTAAAAAAAATTTCATGATTAGATAAACAATATCAATTTTCTCGATCGATTCATTTATAGACTAAATAATAAAAAAGCCCATCTTAGTCCATAGAATGAAAAAATAAATAAAATTGAACATGGGATCTTGTTTCATGGACTTTTTGGTAGCCGTGGTGGGAAGGGGATGGTCCAAAAAATAAAGAAAACAAAAGCTAAGCTCTAAAGTCTAAAGCAGAGCCGATTGATCAGGAGCGTCCATATCAAAAGCCACAAGACATGGATTCTATGAAAGCTTTGATCTCTACGAAAACATATCGATAGTGTCTTTGTCTTAAAACCAAAACCAAAATTATTAAACTACTGTTAAAATTTATTCCAAATCTAAAACATCCCGGTTTTGGCTTCCACTCTACTGCCCCTTCCCTTCTATCTCACTAAACAATACTTTCCCTTCACTCTCTCTACCCCTACTCCCCCTCTCTAGTTTTTGAACATTGAGAGATAAGAGAGCAAGCGATACATACAGTGGCAGTGTATATATATAGAGAGAGATGAGAGGACCTTTAGGGGCAGTGATAGGGAGGTACCCTTCAAGTGATGGGAGTACTCAAGTTGGTGGAATCATTAGACACAACAGGAAATGTCGAGATGTTGCATTTCTTGTTATTTTCATAGCATTCTGGGTTGCTATGATTGTTAACTCTAGCTTTGGATTCAACAAAGGAAACCCTTTAAGGCAAGTATCTTTTTTTAGCTCACTTCGAAAACCCAAATGGGGTATCTTTATTTTCTTTCGTAATTTTTGCTTGTTTGTGATTTTTATGTTAAGATTTTTTTCTCTTAAATGGGATCTCTTTTTTAGCATCTGTGAGTTTAAATTTATTAAATTTGTTATTTTAGCTGTGTTTTTAAGAAAAGAAAAAAAAAGGAGCTATGGATTTGCTCATATTACCTGTAAAGTGACTGAGTAGTCTTTATTCTCATGTAAAATTTAGTACTTCCATATGTTAACGCTGGTCTCTCTCTCTTTTCTTCACTTTGTCTTTTCTTTTTTATTGTTTCTGTTTGGTTGCAAAAAAAATTATTGAAGTAAAAATTGAAAATTTGGAATGCCAACCCAAGTTTGATTGAAAATCTCTCTTAAATTTTGGTCAAGTGGTTTTGTATTTGACAGGTCAATAGAGGTTTTCACTTTTCTAGTGCCAAATTAGAGCTCTAGACTGCGAGATAAGGATATTGATTAATTAAATTTCACACTGAAGGTATTGGTAACTTATAATACATGTTTTTTAGTAGCAAACGATACAGTACATCACAATGACTGGTTGCTACTTCAAATCTGTGCATTTACTGAATGTAAATTTTGACTACATTAAGCATCCTTTTGCTTCGATATATATTTTTTTCATCTACATTATTGCTCCTTGCTTTTCATCATTATGATTGCTTGTGCTATGGCTTATCAGGCTTACTTATGGGCTGGACTACAAAGGAAATGTTTGTGGTGACAGACATGCACATCCTGGCCTTCGTGAACTGGAGCTTACATATTGGTTAAATCCTAACCAGGTCTATCTTAGTGGTTTGAAGAACAGCCAATTCAAGTTGGCCGATGCTCGGAGCATATGCTTGTTGGACTGTCCCATTCCCTCAGAAGATGCACTTAATTGGGTGTGCGATTATCCAGAAGGAGAAATCCGTCTCTCGGTGGATGATTGGATTGATAGGAACTATGACTATTTTGAGTTCCTCACTCCTGAAATGAGAAACACCTCTCTTCAACTTCAGGGTCCCTGTTACCCTGTGATATTCCCAAGTGTAAATGGTAAGTAAACTATATTTTGTTTGTGAGGCATAACTTTTCTGAATTACTATCACCGGGATATTAGGGTTTAACTGTGTTGATTGCTTCTTACCTTCAGTTTTTTGTTGCAAAATTGTGTATATGTAATCTCAGTTTATTGGAGATGCCAATATGTTGCTCGCGCATCAAATGTATCTTTGCGACATTGGCAGCAAATGGGTGGAGTGAACATCAACGAGGACATTATAATAGACAAATCCATTCACAAGTCCATCAATGCTCGGTCATCAGTGTTGAAGGTTAGGGGACTTTCGCCCACATTGCTTCTTTAGAATGATTATACTAGTGGATAAGTGAATTATATTTCTTTATTCCTGTCTCTCTGTGTCATATTGCATACATTGTTATCCCATGGAGACAACTATACATGTTGGATTTCTTCTGTCAAAACTCATCATTTATGTTTTGTATGCAGAGATATGTCGCTGACATTGGAAAGTCCTGGCCAGTATTGATTGTTTGTGGTGGACTCTTGCCACTATTTGTATCAGTGATATGGCTACTGCTGATTCGGCATTTTGTTGCTGCAATGCCTTGGATAACAGTTGCCCTTTTTAATATTCTCATTATTGCTGTAACAATGTTTTACTACCTCAAAGGTTAGCACTAATGCTTTATGATTCAGCATTATGTTGCCATTCTTGGTGAAGGTTCCATTATGAGGGTGAATTTAGAAAAAACTTTGAATCATTTATATAGCCAATTCTTTGTATGTAGTACAGTAGCACTGTCTGGCTTGACCAATAAGATAAAAAATTCCTTTTCTTTCTACAATATAAAATTCCTCTTGTTTTCGTAAGTTCTTAAACAAAGAGTTTCCTTTTTGCCCTTTTCTGTTCAGCATTGATTGACACCCGTGTTCTAAAATTTTAGTTTTCTGTAGCTAACTTATTTTAGTATCAATGGTCCCAAGTATTGTGACAGAAGTTTCCTTGTACACCTGAATGTGGCAATAATTATTGTAGAGATGTTAACCTGAGTTTGTTCTGCTTTTGTCTACTTTAGCTGGATGGATTGGGAATGATGCAATCTCCCCTATCATCGGTGGACATGATCCGTACTACCATGTGTTTGGACGGGTGGGTTTCCTCATTAATGAGCATATGATTATCTCTCTCTCTCTCTCTCTCTCTAAGATCATGATTTGCTTTGGTTTTTGCATTTGCATGTGTCATGTTATTTACTCAAGTAATTTGCATCTTTCAGGAGCAAAATCATCTCCATGCTGCTGCTGTTCTGATGACTTTTATAATGGTTGTTTCCATCCTGGCATCAATTGCCATAGTCCACCGCATCCTCATGGCTACATCTGTTCTCAAGGCTAGTATATTTCTAACTTAAAAGTATAATAATGAACAAATGGTTTCTAGAAACTTATGAGTTATGGAAGACTCACAATTGTCGGCCCATTCAATGGTAATGCTATATTGTAGTGCTCCAACCTCAATAACTTATAATCTGGTAAATCTAATTTAGGGAAGTTTTGAAGATGCATTTTCATTTTAATGGTGGTCCATTCCTGAACTTGATTATAGTGATACAGCCAACCAGAGCACAGCTTAATTCTTATTCTCTTGCTGGGAGCTTATGAATGCAATTATGCATTGCCCTTGCAAGTGTTAGGAATGCCTGATTGTTAAAACACCTTTCTGGACTAGATTACCTTTCAGCTCATCCGCATCTTGGATTCCACTGTAACGTGGTGCCAAATTAAGATATACCACTACTATCAACTACTAGACTACCAAGATATGCTCAATAGATGTGTGGCACTTGGATGATCAATAATTCTAAATCACAAGACTATATGTAGTACCTAGAAATCCATGCTCTAGAATTAGAAAACTTCTCAGGATTGCTTCTTTTGCAGATAGTATGCCTGAGCATATGACAATGTTTCTTTTTTTCGTCATTGAAAAGTGAGAATACAACTTTCTCATCGATGTAATTGTGCTGAGCTATATCTTCAGGCACAATTTTGTATTCATTATTGATCAACCATAGAACAGGTTGAAGCAATTCTGAATGAATTAAGTATTCTTTTAATCTGTATACAGGTTGCTGCAAAGATCATAGGAGAAGTTCAAGCACTCATAATCTTTCCAGTGATGCCATATGCTATCCTTGGAATCTTTTATATGTTCTGGTTTGGAGCTGCATTCTATTTGTTTAGTTCCGGCCAGATTGTCCAGAACAATTGCAGCTCCAATTGCTGTGCATATGATCTTGCATCAAAAAGGGTCAACTGTGATCGTTGCTGTGGTTATAGTATCCATTATACTCCTCACATATCAATTGCAATTTTTTTCCACCTATTTGGTTGTTACTGGGCCACCCAATTCTTTATAGCATGCTCTTCTACTGTGATTGCGGGTTCCGTTGCCTCGTATTATTGGGCTCGTGGTGAGACATCGGTAAGGCACTAAATCACACAACTAGAATTGAAAATTATGCAAGAATCAATTATATGAATTCATTAAATCCATGAAATGCTTGTGATATATGTTTTTTATGGGATGGTCTCATTCTGACACCGCCTTATTGCGACCACTCTGGACTTGATTGCTTTCAGTATCCATAAAAATAGGAATAGTTTATTAATGTTTGCATAATAATAAAGCATTTTCTGTTCATCAAAAGCTGCAATAGTCAGTTGTTATGGGTACATATCCTACATTGTATTCCAATTTGTATACAGAGAGAAGTGGGATGCAAAGTAACTGGTGCTTCTAGATATTTTTTACTTCATCTGTTTTGGACCTACACTGAATTTTTCCACCTTACTATTCCTTGTATTTCAACTATTGGATGTATGCCATGTAAACTCTTTCCCTGTGTGCATTTACAAGGCAGACGCCTATGTAGCTCAGATACTTTGTATGTGCAAATTGTATTGATTGACTTGAAACACTCATTAGGTACTACACAGTAGGTTTCTTATATTCAGATTGAGTTCCTGCTGCTACACTACTCTGTTATATTCATAGTGAAGTTCCTGCCCATAGGGTGGCCTGATGACTGAATTTAGCTTGCTTTTTCCATCAAGAGTGAAGCACTTGCAGCAGCTCTGAAAGTTTAGGTAGTGTGTTGACTGCCTATGGGCCAAAAAATCTGGACTTGTTTGCATGCATATGAAAGATTCTGTTCATTAGTTAACTCATCTGGATGTACGTATATTTGATATTTTGCAAATTATGCTACCTGAGCAGAATTTTTTAAGCTGTTTATTTTTCGCAATGCAGCCAGAGATTCCATTCCTGCCTGTTTTTTCCTCGATGAGGCAGCTTATACGGTACAGCCTTGGTTCTCTGGCTCTTGGCTCCCTGGTGTTGCCGTTTGTGGAATCTGTTCGCTTCATGCTTGATTCAATTCGTCGCAAACTGAAAGTTGCTAATACTACTCCTGAAGGTTGTATGGGAAAGACAACATATCACACCTCTCGGTCTTGTTTTCAGTGTATTGAGTGGATCATAAGATCTGTGAACCGCAATGCTTATATAATGGTAACGTTCAAGACTATCAATTTCTCATATCTATGTCTTGCATTGCTGCTTGGGTATATTTTGTAAGATATGCCCCGTTAAGTCATGGTAATCTAATAAGGCAGTGGCACTTGCCATTTGCAGTACAGTCCCCAATCATGTCCTTATTGAAGGATGAATAAGGATATCCATTACTGTTCCAAATACTTTGCCTATTTTATTTATTTTTAAAAACTCTGGAATGGAATCATTGTTTTCTCTTATTGGCTAGTCACACAATTGTCACCATGTCATCATACATTTCTTTACTCCCAGAATTTATTTAGGATTCACTGTCTGTTCAAGCATGGTTCTTTAGTTGATCTATATGCTGTTTTCTTCTCATGGTTTTTGAATTTCACTGTTTATCCATTGTTTTCATGACTTCTGCAGATAGCTATAACAGGTAAAAGCTTCTGCAGAGCTTCTGCAATTGCAACTGAATTGATCATCAGCAACATCCTTAAAATAGGGAGGGTGAATGTGATTGGAGATGTCATTCTGTATCTTGGAAAGTTATGTGTCAGCCTCTCAAGTGCAATTTTTGCTTTCCTGATGTTGGATACACACAAATATAGATCAGCTCACAACAAGATTTCCTCCCCACTGCTTCCTGTTCTGGTATGTGCTTCAATTCCAAACCAGACATCTAAATACTCAAATAGTTGCACAATATCTTTCCTTGTTACTTTTTCTATGCTATAGAAACCAGTGATTCAAAATGCCTTTATTTTGTGTGTTTCTGTATGCGTGCAGGTCTGCTGGGCTCTCGGCTATGTTGTTGCGACTCTCTTCTTCGCCGTGGTGGAGATGTCAATTGACGCTGTCATTCTTTCATTCTGCCAGGATTCGGAGGAGCACCAGGGGACAGCGCAATATGCTCCTCCTCTTCTGATGGAGACACTGGGTGATCAAAATGAGATGCAGAGACTTACTCAATGAAACATCTTAATGTATAAGTTGCTTGTGTCACAGTTGCTCAGTAGAATTTGATAATCTAGTCATATTACTTTGTGAATTTACTTGGAAAGTAAAGGGAAAGGGTAAAGTCGTCAGTGCCGTTTCTATATATTGTTCTTATCATTGTTATTGGTATTTTGTCTAGTTCTCCCACCTCCCACGTCCTGGACTTCGGATGCTGCCCACTTCAGCTTTCGCCTCCGAAAATTGCAATGACAGTTGCTCGGAGGCGGCTTTGCCGAAAACATCAAAGAACATCTTAGAGGCATACGAGCTTACTCTTAATAATGTCTTGGAGAGGATATTTAGTTTTGGTTGATATTTAAGAAAATAAAAATAAAATCTGTTTATAAAATATCAGTAATGGGGCTTATCAATTAACACCATATTTTTTTCAAATATATAAAAATTTCAGAACCTTTATAAAGACTAATTCTATAAAGAGAAAATTACTTTTGAAAAAGTTAATATGTAGATTATCATCTTTATTTATATAATTGATAACATATTTATATACAATTTATTCTATATTTTACTATTTATTTATATCATTGATAACATCTTTATATAAAAATTACACACACATCACAAACAAGATATAACAGAACGGCACGATAGCTTGTTTTCAACGTAAGAGATATTTTTGGGTGGAAATTCCCTCTCCAGCCACTTGCTACCCTGAGCAGGCCTCATTTTCAAAGTTGCCTCCTTTTGGAAGATAACACACTTGACCATTATTACAAGGCAGACTAGAGTTGAACAAATGACCGTCACTGTATTCAAAGTTGCCGGCTGGTTTTTATTCTTCATCAACAGGCTGATCCTATGTTCCAACGACCGACACAAACCACCTTGTCTGGCTTTCGACCTTCTCTAAGGTACCTTTTGTAATAATATTAAAGCCCACCCTGTTTTATTCATTGCATAGTTCATCCGTGGTCAACACCATGCCGTTTGATAATAATTCGTAATTTGTTTTTGGGTTGAGTTAACATCATGTAAAGTCTGAAACTTGATCGTGTAGGTAGAAAGTAGTTGCAATTTTAGCTCCATCTTCTTTCCTTGCTTTCCTTTTCCGGGTTTTGTTGATACTCTTGTTTTTCATTGATTTTATGCATTTGGGTCTCACAATACTATTCTCTCGTCCATGTGATGATAGCGGAAGAAAAGTTTTGTATTCCCTTTGTTGATTGCTCTTTCAATAAGACCCCAAAGCCTTAATCTTGCCAATAAAAATTCTTCCTTTTGGCTGGTTAGGTCTTGCACGTGCTTGCCGTTGCTAAAGAATTCACACTTCTGAAAGGTATGAGGAGTTCTCTCTTCAGGACTGTAAGCTATTATTATGCGTATTTGGAATGAACAGGGTTCGTGAGTAGCTGGGTTAAACTTGATACAAACTAACCAACCATTGATGAATGCTACCCTTCCTTTGCAGTTGACCTGCTTATCATTTGAGCTTTCCTGTTTCTCTCTGCTTCCAGGAACATAAAAAGCAAAGCAGATAAAAAAATGTCTGATTTTTTGCCTGAAGATTTGATACAAGAGATCCTCTTCAAACTCCCCATAAAATCCCTGGTGCGATGCACAAGCTTGTGCAGGACCTGGAACTCCCTCATAAAGAGCCCAACCTTCATTTCCAAGCATCTTCAACGTACAATTTCATCAACTGATCATCAATCTCTCTTCCTACTTCGACTCTGTTCAAAGGAGAGAGAAGAGCAGTATTCTCTCCGTCTTGATAACCAGGATTTCAACGAGCACATGCAACTTCATTTCCCATTCGAGAGCTTCGAATCATATTTCCATGTCATCGGTTCTTGCAATGGCTTAATTTGCCTTGCAAAGGTTATCCAAAAGTTTACAGTATCCTTCATTTTTTGGAATACATTGATACAAAAATACGTGAATATCGAACCTAGAAACCTGGGTTATTTATACTCCTTTGTTGGATTTGGCTATGATTCCCGTGCTAATGACTACAAGTTAATAAGGATGGTCAATTTTCAAAAGTCAAAGTTTCTCAGCGAAAATTTTCCAAAAATGGAGCTTTACTCCCTTAATGAGGGTTCATGGAGGAGTATTCCACAAACAGCACCATTGAGATACGACACTGATCAGCATTTTTCATCGGCCTTTCTGAATGGAGCTGTTCATTGGATTGCTAATCGGGCAGACCAACATGAAGGAATTCATAATGTGGTTTTGGGGTTTGATATGAGTGATGAGATTTTTCTTGAGATTGCATTGCCTAGTTGTTTGGATAATGTGAGGCCCTCGTGTTTGTCCCTTTTGGTATACAAAGAATCTTCCATTTCTGTATGTCAGGCTAGCCTTTTGTCTTCTGTTCAGTTCCATATATGGGTGATGAAAGAGTATGGTGTGGTGGAGTCATGGACCCAATTGGTATTGACTTTTGGTGTACAAGGGGAAGGTATTCCCAGAGCATTGGGAATTAGGAAGGAGGAACTTTTAATGGAAAAGAAGCGTGGCTGGATAGTTTCTGGTGACCTGGAGAGCCAGCAAGTTAGGGATCTTAGAATTTGGGGAGAACCTTTCCATACCTTCACTGGTTCCTATTTGGAGAGCCTAGTGTTACTTGACAAAGGTAATGCAACAAGTTATGGATATAGTTCAAATGGTCTGACTGCTTGAAATGATTGAACTGATGATGCAAAGCTATATGTCAATAAGAAGCAAGCTGGGGGAACTGTAAGGCTAGTGCATTTAGGAACTATAATGTATGTAGATTTACATGAATTTGCACCACACATGTACATTATAGATTGGTTTTATGTATTGAAATTCAATCGCCTGTTTTTGCTATCTCTTGTCTCTAATAAGTTTCTCTGATTGTAGCGCTATATTTTTTTATGGCTTCTTCCTGTTTTGGTCTTTGTCTAATTCATGGATTTGCTTAGCTTGTAATATATTCTCATGCTTAACTCAGAATATATTTGGATCAAACTTCACTCTGTGCTACAAATTTAAACTAGTCAGATATTCCAGAGGACTGTTCTTGTGCTTCACCATACATTTCATTTTCTGCTTAATGAGTGATCTTCCTGAAACGTTTTCTTCTTCTTTGTGAAGACTGACTGTTCTTCTGTATGTGCTTGAAATAAATGGTTATCTAGTTATGCAATAAATAAATGACGGTTATTAAGGCACTTTATTTTCTTCTAGTTCGTGAAGAGTGTGCTCATATGGTTTTTCAGTTTCCTGTGTTGTTCTCTGTGTATATTGTTTCTTGACATTGCTCACTGTAATCTACTGAAACTCAGCTGCTGCTGTATCTCTTGCCTCAAAGATGTTCTATGCATTCAAGTGCTATTATCTTTTTGAGGTTTCAATAATCTTATTAGATTGCTAGCTTGTAAGATGATCTCATGGTCAGCATCTGAATAGGACGCTTTATGTAGATTTATATCATCCATAATTGAGTCGCCAGTGAAAACTACAGTACGGACATGCCACCTGACTGCTCTTATGCCGTACTAGACATTTCATTTCTGTTTGACGAGTGTTCTGTCTTTCTGAAGAGTGCTCTTCTCCATGTGCTTGAAATCTATGATCATTAAATGTCTGCAACACTTTAAGTGCTGGTTAAGACTTGAGAGT
>CM063598.1:3320542-3342126 GCA_032356905.1 Salix exigua
CTTCTTTTTTTCCTTATCGGCTATACTAGAAAAGAACTTAATGTCAATTGATGCATAATTAACTAGAGACTATTTGTATTGTCAAATATATAATCTTACAAGTAACTTATAATCTATTTGAGTGTGACTGAATTGATTTTCAAATATTTTTTATTAAAATAATATTTATTTTTTAAAATAAAATTAATTTTGCTATCAGTATATTAAAATAATTTGAAAATAAAATAAAAAATTTATTTTAAAAAAATATAATACCATATAATAATTGAGATAAGCTGACAATTTTGAAGGTTGAAACGAATCGGACAGTTGGGGTGTACTTATAGCCACCTCCTACCAATCTCTTCTCTACACACTAGAAACACAGCCCACCGCCATTGAATTACTACCTCCTGGGAAATTTCGGATAAGGGGACCATGTTTCTGTATCCGCAGCAGGATTTTTTTTAAAAAAAAAATAAATTCTTGAAGCAAGGATCTTAACAAGTCCGTTGAGGCTTGGGTATTTTTTAATTTAGTTTTTGTAGTTTTACGTAATTAATTAACCCTTATAGTTCTAGGAATATATAATTGGCCCCTATATTTTTTAATATGTTTTTAATTTAGTCCTTTTTTGTAAATTTCATGATTTGTTTTCAATTTACTTTTCTCTCTTTCTTGAAAAATGAAATAAAGAGAAAATTAGGTGAAATGGGAGGGTTTTACTTTGAAAGGGTGTATTTTTTAAGGAAGGAAAAAACTGCTAATTTAATGATAAGAAACTATTTAATAGTTTTAATTCTACAAGCACTAGTTAATTAGCTTTGATAAACTACAATGTCAAATATTTTTGGGATTTGATGATAAAATATATAAATTTGGCACCTTATTGAAAATTAGTTCATAGTTGAGGACTAATATAGAGGTTTGACCACACACTACACCAAAAAAATAATGGAGAAAATGTTTTTTTCTACACATCTACAATTTTACCTTTTTTTTTCACAAAGACTATATATTTTATTTTAGAAACAAAATTGATTATATATCTTTAAACATTATCTTGAATTAGCTATTACTAGTTTTGCCATGGGTCGAGCAAGTTGTATTATGCAAAATTGTTAGGGACTAAATTGAAAAAGATTATAGAATGCTAACCCAATATAATCAAACCATAAAAAACACAAAACATAGAGATAAAAAAGATTAAAAAAAAAAGAAAAATATCATCTTAAAACAAGAGGGCAAAATCAAGTAAATTTAGGTGAACATTCTAAATCTAATTTAATCTTTAAAACCAATAACTTGTGAGTTATTAGACTTGAGTTCAATTGAAAAGTTTAACTCTTAACAATTTTAATTTTGAAGGATGAAATTGTGGGAAAACTTATCAATAAAAAAACTTGGGAAAAGAAAACAAAATCAATGGAGATAAAAGTGGATAGAAAAAAAAATCCAAGGAGGATGAAATTTGGTGAGAAAATATTTTTTAAAAATGATCCTAAGAAATAGCAACTAACAGAATGAAAACTAAATCTGAAAGCTAAAAAAATTATAGGGGGATGAAATTGAAAATATTAATAATTTGATAGATTATTCGTAGATAAAAAGCTATTAGGGAGTGAAATTGAGAAACATTTGTAAGTTGATATATTACTTATAAATTAAGAAATAACAAGGTGAAATAAAAAAAAATATTTGTAATTTTATAAGTTATCTGTATATTAAAAAATTATAGATGGTATAATTGAAGAAAAAAGTTATAAATTGATATATTATTTATAAATTAAAAAACTAATACCTAGAAAGATATTTATAATTTCTTAGTTTATTCTAAAATAAAAAAATAATAATAGAGATATGAAGTAAAAAATTAAAGTAAAGATACTATTCAAATAAATAGTAATGTATATAATTTCACTAGAAGAGTTGTTTTTATCTATATATCTATAATTATTATTTATTAATACACACCGAAAATGCATTCATTGACTTCGATGTTGCTAGGAAGCAAGAGGACTTCACATGGGATTCTATCCTCTTCATAATCACCATACAATTTCAATTTTTTTTGGATAATTTAGTGTTCTATTTTATTATTAATAAATTAATTGTGGGATAAGCATGATGATTCATACACATGCAATGATATATTCCTAAAATAAATAAATATTTCTTAATGATCACCGTCACACACGCACACGTGTACGTATTTGACGTGATCGTTATCCTCTTCTTTTTTTTTTTTCATGGAATCCTTATCTTAATTAATCCTACGATATATTTTACAGGAGTGCATGGATCAAGCACAGCCTTCGTCAACTGATATATTCTGGTCTGAACATGGATGGTTGGTCCCATCAGCTGACCCCATCTTTATGGAAGAAGTTTCTGCTACGTAAAGCTTGAGCAACATCTACGTGTATATAAACGTCTAATTAGTGAGGTTTTTTATAATGATTTTTTATTTTTTATATAAATAATAAAATATTTTAATCGTTTTATTGTATATGTGTCCATTCTCATTCACCTATGCAGCACAGCAACAATCTTGCATGGTGATCGTATAAAAATGCCCCAAGACAATAAAATAAAACATGATGATATAAGTGTAATAGAACAAACTATACACCTGCTGGGCCACATTGGCTCCAGCTCCTCAAGATTTCTGGCCAAGCATTTGGATTCAGCAGATGGTATCGCCAGGCTGGTTTAGAATTTTTTGAGCTAAAAGAGATCGCTCAATCCCTTTATACCTACACCCATATCTATTATCCACTAGACATTTATGTCGGTGCTTTGCGCGTGTACGTGAGTCTTTTTTTTTGCCTCCATCAATGAATAGTGTAATCACGCATTTGTCCCTTGAAAAGGATAAAAAACGGCGTCTGGTCTAAGAGGCTCCACGGTAATAGTATGTTTTTAGTCTGGTTCATTTTGACCCTTTTTTTTAATATTTCATTGAACAGTGCAATTACTGTTGTTCCTCAAAAGGACAAAAACCATGCCTCGGAGGGAGGGGTGATCCGGTAATTAACCATTTTTTAATTCTTTTTTGCGTCGGTTTAATGTTGGCACGTCGCGGGACGCGTTGTCTGTTTCCGCGCTCACGCGCGTGTTGGATGGCGCGTGCGGATCACTTCGAGATCCAAACATGCCCAACAGGCATCTAGAATGATTCCCATGCATGTTCTCTTCCATCTGGTGTGGCGCGTGTGACTATGTGGTGTCAGAAAACGTGTCAATGGTCGTTTGAAATTTCCCACCCCATTTCTCTCTCCTGCCTGTGCCAGATGACGTCAACGCAACTGCTCTTTGACAATTTTTATTTCAGTCCCTGAATGTTAGAATTTATTTTTCTGGCCCTTATTGTTATTATATAGGTTTTGATTTGTTTCAATTTCGTCCTTCAATGAAAATTGATTATATAATGTAGTTTCAATTAGGTCCTCGGTCTTTTAATTTTGTAGATTGGTTTGGAATCCTTAATATTTTTGGTATCAAAGTTTTGATTTATTTCAATTTCATCCTTCCATGCAAATTTCTTATAAATCCTTAATATTTTCGGTATCAAAGTTTGATTTCTTTCAATTTTATCCTTCTATGTAAATGAATTATTCTATGTAAATGCATTTCAGTTTCATTTTAAATTATTTAATTTCAGTGTTTGGATTTATTTCATTTTTTTCTTTTAAATAAAATGTATTACATATGTGTTTTTATTTTATTTTATCCCTTAAACTTTTAATCTTGGATTTTATTTTAGTTCCTTTATTTTTTATACATAGTTCTTATTTCTGTCCATATATATATATATATATATGCTCTTAGTTTTTCTTTCCAATTTTTCTTTATTTTCAATATTATTAAGTTTTTCTATTTAATGGCCAAATTTTAATGAAATTATGTTTGTTATTATTTCTGTTTTTTTATTCTTCAAGTTACGTAATTTCTTTAAATATAATAATATATTTTTTAATATTCTTAGGTATTGAATTTTCTAATTATTACAGATGAAACATTCAAAGTAATAATAAGGATTATTTGTGAGCTTTATTTTTTAAAAAATATATCAGACTAATTATATATTTTGATATTTATTTAATATCCGAGCTTTAATATATATAAACGACCTAATTTTTTTAATATAATAATATAAAAGTAAAAAAAAAATATGGAATTTGTTTCTTTAACAATAATTATGGTCTCACCAATTTTTATTATTTCTATTGTTAGTAAGGTTTTTTTTTTAATATTTACATTTTAATTTCTGTTCGTGATCATTTCAAAAATAGTTTTTTTAATTCTTTCATTCAAATAATTTTTAAAAATCTAATAATACTTTTTATTTGGTCATTTATTTAGTTTTTTAGTTGCTTTTCTGTTAATATTGTTAGGTTTTAAATTTTATTATTATAGATAAGACATTCAAAATAATGATAATGATTATTTGTAATATTTTTTTTCCTTATCAATATGTGAGACTAATTATATATTTTGATATTTATTTAATGTCAACACCTTCATATATATATATATATATATATATATAAATATATGTCCTATTTATTATTATTCTAAAATACTTTTAATATAATAATATGAACAATGAATTTTACAATCAGTTTTCTACATAGAAAAAAAAATATTCTTAACAAATTTTATCAAAAGAGTTTTGGCAATAATAATATTTAATCACTTTTTGATGGGAAAAAAAATCTGTTTGTAACGGATATTTTCAATTATAGTTTTATTGATTAAATATTAAAATAACAAAATACAACACATAAAATCAATTAATTTTCTATATAAATAAAAAAACTCACCCCGTCATGCTGGCATATCAGACGTATTTCTCTATATATGTGTATCATTGGAGATGACTAAAAATCATTTCAGTCAAGTTGGTTTCCTCAGCTAAGCAAAATATCATAAAAACTGAAATTTTATAACTTTCAAACCAAACTGCATTCGTGAAATAATGGAACCGCATAAACTGAAACGCCTGTCGTAAAGAAATTATTTTATTTAAAAATTTAAATTTTTATATGAGATCTTTAAAGATGATTTATATTATTATAGTTTTATTGACCTAACAGTTACGAATTCAAATCTCACCATTCTATTTTATTTGATAAAAATCAAACACAAGATAATAGTGAGTCGATGCAAATTCAAGTCCAAAGAAACTTTCACTTAAGGTGTATATTAAAAAATATTATAAATTATATTTTAAGATTTTATCTAATAACTTAAAATTTTTTAAGTAAAATTATAGTTTATGCCAATTTTTAATTTCACACATAACTTCATGAGGATGTAAAGGAGGGCAAGCCAATAGTTTGCAAATTAATCAGCATTATGCAAAAAGAAGCCACTAAACAAGCATTCAATAAGACAAGACACGAATAGTTACTGACGTTATTTAGAGATGACAGAAATATAGCTGCATCTGATAACAAATAATTTTAATCGTTATTCTTTTAATTTTTTAAAAACATTACACAATAATTGTTTTTAAATATATTTATTTATTTTCATCTCAAAATTAATTTATTTCAATTTTAGTATTTTAATTGAAATTAATTATATAGTTTGTTTTAATTTGTTTTGAATGTGTCCTCGAATTGAGATTAATCATATATACTACTTTTCATTTCAATTCTTATTCTTTTAATTTTTTAAATAAAATTACACTGATTGTTTTTCAAAATATCTTTATTTGTTTCGATCCCCAGGTTTTTATTTATTTCAATTTTATCCTTTGATTGGAATTAATTTTTATTTTTATTTTTCATTTCGTTCCTTATTCTTTGAATTTTTTATTTTGTATTAATTATTTTGGTTTTTTCTGCCATTCTTGGATAATGTTTATTTTTATTCGTATTTATTCATCTATGTTTTTAATCTTGAAATTTTAATTTATGTTGATGATCATTTTAAAATTAATATTACTCTTTTTTTCCCTTTGTTCTTATTTTGTGTTTTCTGTTATTTTTATTTGTTATTCGGATCAGATGATTTTATTTTTTAAATTTTGCGCCATAATAATGATAATTTTAGTGATTATTATTTTTTTTGTAAAAATGTTTTGTTTTTTATTTTTCATGGCAATTTAATGATTTTATTTTTTTGGACAGTAATGTTGATAAAACTTTTAATTGATATAATAATGATAATGATGGTAGTGTAGGAATGGATTTTTAATTCTTTTTTGTAGATATAAAATTAACTACTTATTTTTGTTATTTGATTATTGCAGGTGTTTTCACAATTTATATTTTGTTTTTATGTTGAATTTAAATTGAACTATAAAATGAACTAATCTTAATACAGTAAATTTAATAATTCAGATATCCCAATCTTCTTGCTTTATTAATAATGATGATAATTTTATATTGATTATTTCGTTAAAACTTACTAAATAAATAAATTTATTGCAATTTAAAATTTATATACTTTATAAAAAAATTTACACTTAACATAAATTCTAATTTGTATTATAATAAAAAATATAATATAATTATCTTTTTTTTATTTAAAAAAAATATGTATCGTCTGCGGGCACGGGGTATCGGCTAATGTATATATATATATATTGGAGCACTGGCAGCTAAAAAGAGAAGAGTTTATTAGCAGGAAATGCTGCTTCTGCGAATTACCAGCAGCACTACAAGAATTTCTCAATACTGGCGGTAAAGGTAGTTTTGGGAACAGCACCAATAATGGCCTCTTTCTTCTCACCATTTTTAAAGATGATAACAGTGGGAATGCTTCGAATCCCATACGCCGTCGCAATTGAAGAACAGTCGTCGGTGTTAAGTTTGTAGCACTTGAGCTTTCCGGCATATTGATTCGCCAGTTCATCAATTACCGGCTGAATCATCCGGCAAGGACCACACCATGGAGCCCAGAAGTCAACCAGAACAGGGCTCTCCGATTCCAGCACAAGTGACTTCCATGTCGCACCAGTAACCGCAGGCACTGCAGTTCCAACACAAAAAGATACGAGTCATTTCTGCACTTTAATTTCACTTCAATAACTAAACTTACAATCTTATCGCAAGAAAGAAAACAAAAAAGAACGAAAGAATCTGGGATTTAGGATCTAGTCGACCTTTACCAGCAGAGTCCTGCGTTTCAAAAACGGTCCTTCCAGCACAGGAGAGTCTAGATCTACTCCCACTCACCAGTACGAGCGATCGATTTATAGTCGATGAAGATTGAGAGCGTGTCTTAAGGCCTGTGAGTTGTGGGAAGGGAAGCGATCTCCGATAAGTAGTTGAAGCAAAAGCATTGGCAAGTGTAGTAGCAGGTTTAGGCAGGATGGCAGAAGTGCAAGAAGGAACAGTGTGGGGTTCAGGTACAGTAGCCATATTAAAGAAATCCAGTGAAAGATGGAGAGATATGGGTGACGATGACGATGATGTATGGAGTTGAAAGAGAGATTTTATGGTTCTTAAGTCGGTCCTAGCTAGACTGGCGTTTTTGAGTAAAACATGATTGTAATTACTGCGGGCGACGTTTGATTTGAAAAATTTAAAATAAAAAAATGGCAAGCCAGAGTGCTGCGATAGGCCACCATGTTATAACATGCTTAGGAATACGAGAATCAAAAGCCATGGATTCATAAAACTGGTGGCCTGGTTTCAAAAGTTAATTATAGTTCGGTTTTGGTAGTTTTTCAAAATATTTTTCATACTGAAATATATTTAAATAATTTTTTTTATTTTTTAAAAATTATTTTTGACATCAGCACATCAAAATAATCTAAAAACATAAAAATATATTCATTTAAAATAATTTTTTTTTGAAAAGGTACGGCACGGCGGGTGAAACGCCATGCCAAACAGCTTGTATATATAGTTAAAAACAAGTAAGATAAAAGTTGTTAAAAGAAACATTCCGTCTAATAATATAATTTTATAAAATTTTAGAATATAATTTATATTATTTTTTAATTATTCTCTCAAGTGAACATTTTTTAAACTTGAAACTTGCACAAACTTATATTAATTTTTATCTAATAGAATAAAAATATATAATTCTCTAAAAATATATAAAATTATATGTATGCCTCGTTCATTTAGCAGAAGTGGATGTCAATGAAATGCAGGTTGTAATAAAAAAGCAGGTGATCACGACGTCCTATCAGAATCAGCCTGCGATACTGAATAAACTAGCATCGATCAACTATGAAGAGATGGATGGAGGTGTAAGCTATAAATGATTCTTAAAGCTGTAAACTCCAAGATTCTCGAACATAAATGAGAATTAAAGAAGGAATTGTTATTGAGCACATGTGTTCATGAAAAACAGGAAGGCAAGCGGAAATGAGGACGACGCAGATCCTCGTGACTGAATAATTAGATGTCTAACGAGGTGAAGGGTATGAGATGTATTTTTTTTTTTTTAATAACAAAGAGAAGTTGGAGCAGCATTGTGAAGAAGACGATGATGTAGATGAAATGGAGAGGCGTTGTTTTTATTGCAAGTGATGATGCAGAACTGTAACATACATTTTATATAATCTAGTGCTAAAATCACATAGGAGTAGGAATTTAGATTAAAATTATCTTACTCGAACTCTTAATAATTCCCAATGCAGCAGCACAATTTCAAAATAATAGAATTTGTTTTGGAGAGAAATCTTCTGATCTATACTTATGAGTAATCATTAATTGTAGATGAAATACACATGCTATTATTTATAGATAGATTAAATACTCATTTCATCAATTTATTAGCTAATTTTAAGGAGAAAATTAGGTAATCGATCTCCATAATCAATCTCCATGATGACAAATTTGAATAAACAAGAACATGTATGCATGTATGGAAAATATAATAGTAATTTCTAGGTACTTGGTTGCGATAGTTGGGTGCTGAAACACATGTTTAGAGGCAATACATTATGAATGGTAAGTGAAAAGAAAAGAAATAAAAGCCAAAGCCAATTATTTCCTAGCAAAACACCTTAGCCATAACTTTTAAAGCATCGAAGATGAGGCAAAGGTGGGAGATTTTTGTTTTGCTTGATTTCTCAAGCATTTGAGGTGGAACAACAAATGTGTTGTGAATTTTTTTTTATGACCGGGGTGTCCGGATCAGTTTACGCGCACCACAACTAATCCCCGAGCTCACTGAACATCCTGCAAGCCCAATGAGCATGTAAGACACCGCGGGGATGACAAACATGCATGGTGAGACTTGAACCCTGATACTCAGAAAGAAAACAAATACCTTCAACCACTAAACCAAGATACCATATGTGGTGAAATTCTTGCTATTATACACTAGATGATGAGCCGAAGCATTGAAAAAAACAAAACCCAGCTGGCTTATATATAGCCGCAGCATTTGACCATATTCTCAACCTCAGAACCCCCTGGACATATTCATGTCATTAACCATGAAATCATGATTCAAAAACACACCTGGCCTCGCTATGATCCCACCACCCCTCCCCAGCAACTGCATGTTGCACCAACCATGGGCAAAAGACACCTACCTTTGATTCCATTGGCTATCCAACTGTCTCTTGGTCAATATAAAATCCTGGGTGTGCCATAACAATTGTCTCCTGTGCTAATCAAATAACTGTCAACTATATTTTTAAAAATATTTTGAAAAAAAATTATTTTTTATTATTTTATTATTTTTAGATCATTTTCATGTGCTGATGTAAAAAATATTTTTTTAAAAATAAATAAAAATAATATTTTAATGTATTTCTAAACAAAAAAAACACTTTAAAAAACAATCTCAATCACATTCTCAAACACTCACAAATTATAAAGTTTATCAAGAGAATGGAGAAGAAACTTGGAGCATGAAACATTTTAAATAATGTTTAAAAATGATTTTTTAAAAATAAAAAAAATAATATTTTAATATATTTCTGAACAAAAAATTACTTTAAAAAATAATCTTAACTATATTCCTAACATGAAAATGGAGAAGAACCTAGGAGCATGAAATTTGTGAGCATAAATTTAAAGGGGGTTAAAAAAACACGGCACACACACACATATAAATAAATGAAAGTCCAAGAAGATAATTTATAGGTGGTTTTAATTATATTATTTTTGGGTATTTTGTTTTGAAAACATTGATTTTTTACACGAGTGATCTTGATTTCTTACTAGTTACAATTGCTTTATTTGAAAAGTAAAATAAATTTGTATTTCATGATTTTCTCCCTCATTTGGTTATTGATATTTTTTTCTAAATTTTCTCTCACTACAATAAGATTTGACTAGCATAACAAACCTTCTTTTAGCATCAAAACTAAAAACTAACTTGTTATATTAGTTAATAAAACTACATTATAATTTATAATAATATCATTAATTATCATTTTATAAAATTTATTGAAGTAGCAATACTGTTAACTTTTGGGTGGTTGTTTGTTTGGAGTTTAGTTCACACGAGCCATATGCCCGCGCGATGCGTTTTTTTTTTATCTATATAAAAAATTGATTATTTTATATGTATTGTAATTTATTATTTTAATATTTAATTAATAAAATTATAATTGATAAAATCTATTAGAAACAGATGTTTTTTTCCCATCAAAAAGTGATTGAATGTTGCTATTGCCAAAACTCTTTTGATAAAATTTGTTAAAATTATTTTTCTATGTAGAAAACAGATTGTATAATTTATTGCTTATATTATTATATTAAAAATATTTTAGAATAATAATAAATAGGTAATATATATATATATATATATATATATATATATATATATATATATATATATATATATATATATATATATATATATATATATATATATATATATATATATATATATGAAGGTGTTGATATCAAATAAATATCAAAATATATAATTAGTCTCATATATTGATAAAAAAATATTACAAATAATCATTATCATTATTTTGAATGTCTTATCTATAATAATAAGAAATTTTAAGACTTAACAATATTAACAGAAAAGTAACTATAAAACAAATTAAATGACCCAATAAAAAAATATTATTAGATTCAAAACAATTATTTGGATGGAAGACTAAAAAAAATCATATTTGAAATGATCATGAACAAAATTAAAATGTAAATATCACAAAAAATAACCTTACTAACAGTGGAAATAATAAAAATTGGTGAGACCATAATTATTGTTGGAGAAAAAAAATCCATTTTTTTATTTTTTTATTATTATATTAAAAGTATTTGAGACCAACGATAATAATTGTTCTTTTCACAAAAAATCCTAGGTCATTTATGTATATTAAATCTCTAATATTTAATAAATACCAAAATGTATACTTAGTCTAATATATTTAAAAGAAAATAAAGTTCACGAATAATCATTATTATCATTTTGAATGTTTTATTTGTAATAATTACAAAATTCAATACCTAACATATTAACAAAAAACTAAATATTATTATATTTATAGAAATCACTTAATTTGAAGCATAAAAAAAATGATAACAAACATTATTTTGTTAAAATTTGGACATTAAATAAAAAACTTAATAACATTGGAAATATAGAAAAACTTGAAAGAAAAACTAAGAACATATACATATAAACATGGAAAGAAATAGGAATCATGTAAGAAATATGTATAAAAAATAAAGGAACTAAAATAAAATCCAAGATTAAAAGTGTAAGGGATAAAATAAAAAAACACATATTTAATAAATTTAATTGAAAGGATGAAATTGAAATAAATCCAAACATTGAAATTAAAAATTCAAAACAAAACTGAAAATTAAAAGAATTAGGACTGAAATGAAACTGAAATAGATAATTCATTTATATAGAAGGATAAAATTGAAAGAAATGAAAATTTGATATAGAAAATATTAAGGATGTATAATAAAATTCCATGGAAGGATGAAATTGAAATAAATCAAAACTTTGATACCAAAAATATTAAGGATTCCAAACCAATCTGCAAAATTAAAAGACTGGGGACCTAATTGAAAGTACAATATATAATCAATTTGAATTGAAAAACGAAATTGAAACAATCAAAACCTATTAAAGGCCAGAAAAACAAATTCTATCGTTTAGGTGCTGAAATGAAATTTAGCAAAAAGCAGCTGTGCTGACATCATCAGGCGTAGGCATGAGAGATAAATGAGGGGGGGGGGGATTTCAAACGACTATTGACACGTCTCTGAACACCCCATAGTCACACACGCCGCACCAGGTGGAAGAGAAGAGGCCTAAAAATCATTATAAACACTAGCTGGGTATTTTTGGACGCCAGAGTCAGCCACACGTGTCGTCCAAAACACGCATTAGCGCGGAAACGGACGACGTGTCGCTGTAAACCAGCATAAAAAAGAAAAAAATGGTTTTCGGGGGGCAGATTCGTTAATACACTGTTCCTCAACTGGAAAAAAAGCTCACGTACGCGAGTGAAGCACCAGAGTAAATGACGAGTCCACGGTGACAATGAGTCAGGGTGAAAAGTATAACACCGAGCTACTTTAGTGATTTTATTAATAAGAAATTCAAAATAATGACAATAATTATTCATCAATTTTTTCCTTATAAATATGTTAGACTAATTATATATTTTGCTAGTTATTTCATATTAGTGTCTTAAAAATAACGATAATATTTATTTTTAATTTTTTATTTGATAAATATGTTAGACTAATTATATATTTTGCTATTTATTTCATATTAGCGTTTTAATATATATATATATATATATATATATATATATATATATATATATTCGTCCCTTTTTGGAATTGCGATCTCCTTTGGGTATTTTATAAGATAATAATAGTTGTGATGAATGTAAGCTGATCCGGACACCCTGATTATATATATAAAAAATATATAAGTGGGAAAAAAGGAAAAAAAATGTTAAGAAAAAATGAGTCGTAACGCGGTTGTGGTGTATGTAGCTGACCCGGACACCGCGGTTGGAGAAAAAAAACAAATGTATAAGTGGCAAAACAAAACAGGAAAAAATGTATAAAAAAAGTGGATTTGGAGATTAGTCGTAACGCGTGTAACCTAGCCCGAACATCTTAGTTATTTAAAAAAAAACTCCATTTTTTTTTAAAAAAAACAATAAAGTAAAAAAAACAAAATTAGTTTTGTGGTCTGAGCTGTTCGAACTCTCGCGCGCTGAATCTGCCAATGCACAAACAACAACTCGTCCACAACTACTCCTTTGTCATTTCTACTATATATAAAAAAAGAAGCCCTGAGTAAATAAAAAAATCGAGCTCATGTAGGCGCGAAGCAACAGACCAAATATCCAGTCCACAGTAACAAACAGTAAACGAGCTGATCTCCTTTAGCTTTTTAGCGAGCGAACTTGCCCGCACGTTGTGTTGGGTTCTATTCATGTAGAAAATTGATTGATTTTATACGTGTTATAATTAATGATTTTAATATTTCATTATTAAAATTTGTGTTTCAAACTTGTTGATGGTTAGGTTTATTTTAACGACAACGAACTATTTAACTATCAGATAATAAAATTGTAACCGCTAAAATCTATAAAAGATTGATTATTTCTGGTTGATTGTTATTATGTGTCGATTGCAAAACTGCAATTGATTGATTGTTTGATGTGTTTTAATTGTTGTGATAATTATATAATCTTTTGATTAAAAAAATGCAAGCGATAAAATCAATTAGAGATGAATTATTTTTTTTTGTAGTCAATTGGATATTCATTGGTGGTTGGGTGTATCGTAATTGTTCGGTTTATTATTCTCTTTTTTCTTTTTTCTTTTTATTTATTCTTCACGTCAAATAATTTTTTAAGATCTAATAATATTTTTTTTTCATTTATTTTATGTTTTAATTGCTTTTTTTTTAAAAAATATTAGTAGGTGTTGAAATTTCTAATTATTGTAGATAATACATTCAAAATAATGATAATAATTATTCTTCAATTTTTTCCTTATAAATATGTTAGACTAATTATATATTTTGTTATTTATTTCATATTAACACCTTAATAATAATAATAATAATAATAATAATAATAATAATAATAATAATAATAATTAGTTGTAATTTTTTCTTTGATGAATATGTTAGACGAATTAACGGTTATAGGGGGGAAAGTTATAGGTAAAATCCACGGACTAACCTGTTGAGGATACATAAATTAAAATTCAATTTAATTTAAGAATTTTAAAAGCTGGGATCTCGAGACTTAAAATTGTTTGCAATTTTAAGTGGATGGTGTATTTATTTATTTATTTTCTTGCATGGTAATATTTATTGCAGGTAACAAATCAAGACAATGGCGTGTATTTATTTATTTATTTTCTTGCATGGTAATATTTATTGCAGGTAACAAATCAAGACAATGGCGCGAGAATGGCTCATCATAAAATGGGAGGTAAAATACTAAAACTGAATAAGAGAATGGCGCGCAAATAAAAGCTAGGGATGGATAAAACAAATAAAAAAAAAGAGCAGCCATTGTCAAGTCTTCCTGTCCAGAAATGTGGAAACGTTTTAGATCAGAAGAAAAGTGGAGCACATGCACTTGTGAAATAATGGAGAAAATATCTAGGGAATATTGGATATAGTGTTGACATATAATGTCATACTTTGTATGCTTTATATATTTTGATGATAACAATAAAAAGAAAATGGACTAATAATATGCTTGGATGAGATTAAGCTATAAACAGATTTTATACAAAGAATACATCAATAAGCATAACGGAGTACATGAAGAAATCACTCCAAGAAGTCCAAGATGCAAGCAAGTGAAGACTTAGAATAAGTGTTCATTTTAGTGCTTTATGTAAATCTCAATTTCTATCTTGATAGCACAAATTAAAATGAACTCACACACTTCACATTGCATGCATTAAAAGGGTTTGATGATTAGAGGTTTAAGTCATAATCAATCGGTTCAAGAAATTAAGAAAAGATAATTTGTCAAGATATAGTTTCTGCATGAACCGGTCGACCGCTTGGGTTACCAAGTGAACCGGTCGACCGCTTAGAAGACAAATTGCCTTTTGAGCTGAACCGGTCGATCGCTTGGGTTATTCGTTGTGAACCGGTCGACCGCTTGATATGACAATTGCATTCAAACGGCTATAAACGGCTAGTTTCAAACGGCTATAAACGGCTAGTTTCTAACGGCTATAAACGGCTAGTTTCTCTTTGAAACCTATAAATAGGGCTCTTAATTGCAAAACAAAATTGACACAACTTTCATATCTTATAGTGAGGCAATAAGTAGTGCTTAAATACCTTCATATCATCAATCCTCATTAATACTCATATTTGTGTTTAAATCTTCATATCCTAACACAAAGAGTATTTCTCATTCTCACTACACTTACACACCTTCAAATATTCTAAGTGCTATTAAGTGAGATAAAGAGATCATAGATCTTCATTTGTAATATCTACACTATTAAGAGTGTATTGTTGTTTTACAAAAACAACCATTGTGAAACTCTTGAGAGTTGAGTATAAAACTCTTGGTATTGGTGAGGGAACATCACCAAGGAAAAATCTTGAAGAGGATACATCTTCAAGTGGGAAAAAGGAAATCTTGAAGAGGGCATATCTTCAAGTGGTGTAAAAGTCTTGGTGTGGATTCATCAAGTGGAAATTGTAATCTTGTTACTTGGACTAGTAAGAGAATACAATACTCAAGTACGGGTTGGTACTTGAGTCGTGGATGTAGGATTGCCGAACCACGTTAAAAACCGAGTTAGCAATTTCTCTCTCTTATCTCTTTACTTTAAAGTAATTAATTTTAAGATTGCATTATTTATTGTATTGTTGCCTTAATCCGCGTGAATTTCAACATATAGGTGTATGTGCATAGGGATTGACTGATCTGTTTTAGCTTCTTTAGTAAATATGGCCTTTCTCAATACACACACACACATTTGTTGAGATGGACACACTTATATTTGTACGTGGTCGAGAAGTTACAAATTACTACCAATCCTTGCCTTGTTATCTCTATTTAGTTAGGATAACATTTCTTATTATCTAAGTTACACTTAAAACACATGGAACAACTTAAAAAACAAGCATTGTTAATATAATCTATAAACTTATGATGCTCTTCTCTCCCACATTTGATTATGAGAAGCATCTGCCTATACACTTTGTGTTTGAAGCAAAAGCTAGAGGGTCTGTGCAATATAAATGGATGAATCCTTTTGAAAGGTTAGGAATAACATTCATCATTCATCCCAGGTGTGTAATAAAGTTTTTTTAATCTATATGTGTGTGTGTGTGTGTGTGAGGGCACAAATACTTTCATGCAAGTACTTGTTCAACCTTAAAAAAAATTAAAAAAATAGGGTGTGTGGTAAGGTATTTATAAACCATGCTTATCTTGTTAAATAGATTTCAATATATATTTCAAATTATTTTAAGCCTTATATACAAACAAGGATCAATGACATGATGATGGTGGTGAAATGTTTGCTAGTGGAAAATTGTTAATGTTTTCTCATTTTGGATGATAATTTTAGAAGAATACAGTTTTAAGAATATATTGATAAACATCAAATTTAAACAGACACATAATTATATGTTATTTAACTACAATGGATTAAGGTTTATGTTTAATAAGTCAATTTTCCAACTTTACAGTCTTGAATTACTTTATCTTGTATTCTTATTTATGCTAAATTCATAATAACTTTTTTATAGGAAAAATTATCAGCTCTTATGATTCTAAAATTGGAATCTCAATGAAGCTCAAATTTTTCAAATATAAGATGAACAATTCACAATGTAATTTAAGACATAAGTCACTTTGTAATTATTTGTAATTGAAATAAGAACATATTTATTTATTTACTTATTTTGTTAATGGTTCTTATAGTTAACTAGGTGTACAATATGGGCGACAATCTTAAAAGTTTTTTTTCTTAGGTCTACAATGAAAGATCTAGTGTTATAACAAGTGTTTTATTAATGAATATGTCTTCCAACATGTAGAAATACCTATAATAGATAGACTTGTGTTAAGAGATCAGTTTTCAATGAATTGCAAGTTGATTATTATGGCAAGTTAGAAGAGATGATTGAATTGCAATATCATAAGGTGTAAAAAAAGTGATTTTATTCTAATATTATTGATATGATATCAATAGAGAAACTAAAGATGTAGACTTAGAAATATCAGTGATGTTTTTGTATTTGCAAAACAATGTTAACAAGTGTATTAACATGCACTTATTTCTTTAAAAAAGATCGTACACAAGTTGATTGATTATCCATTATGAAAGCGCCACACCTAGTAGTCATGTCCAAGCTATGGATGATGATAAAGATGAAATACATAATACACAGAGAATATGATGTTTTTCAAATAGATAAGTTAGTTGATCTATATCGAGTTGCTCTATCTACCAATTTAGAAGATAATTATCATTTCTATGTCATTGATAATACTTATGTTCATATTAATATTGATGTTAAATGATATATTGAGTATCAAGAGACATATTGATGTTGATGAAGATGAAGGGATTAAACAATTTCGGTTTAACGATATATGAAGATGATAAGGATTCACATTAAACATTTGATTTTAACTCATTTTAGATGTAAGATATTGTTATACATGCCTATTGACTTGAGTAAATTATATTGCTTGCTAATTTATTTATTTATTTAGTTACTATAGTCACTCTGATTCGAACCGGCCTAGAAACATCAACAAGGACTTATTACATGTTTAGGGGCTTGATTCGTGGTTTTGAAGGTGTCAACCAAGTCAGAATTGCAAAGACCATTGAAGTATCAAGAGGAGACCCTAGTACATCTTATCTATGTGCAGGAGTGGTCCAGCCCAGCTTTATTTGGGCCATGAAATGAGGACAACAAAGAAGCCAAAAGAATCCTACTACAACTTGGATACATGGGATTAATGGGCTTTATGGAAGACTAAAAAAAACCTTATAGGTTTTATTTAATTTTGCTAGCAACAACCCAATGCTTGTTTGGGCTTAATTAAGGCTTTGATTTCAGTTACGATCCAAGACTTGCTTGGATTAAGGCATGAGCTTTTCAATTTAAGATTTTGGGTCAGTTTTGAGTGAATCTCTTTTAAGTCCACATAAGAGATCCATTAGGGTTAGTTTTTAAAGACTAATTAAACTCATGTTAACTAAATTTCGACAACCATTGATTAATTTTAATTCTGAACTTTTCAGTTTATGTGTGAGAGTGATTCTTGCATTCTTTAGTTCTTCAACAAACTAAATCCGACTTATCAAAGATAAACTGGCTTCATGGTGTCATTCTACTCATTCCAATAGTGCTGGTGTCTTGGGGAAGGTTTTCATTGTGTTAGACTCTTATCAGACATATTTTGGCTTTCAGGAATTAGATCTCATTCTTGGTTATGGGCTGCGTGATCACGAGATTTGCATCAGGTGGTATTAGAGCTAGGCTCCAAAACAAGGTCATATCATTCTATTATTTTCATGTTTTTTTTTGTTTTCCAGTGTTTGTGTTCATCTCCTTGTTCTTCGTGATAATGTCATCTAATAAAAAAAGAGAGGTTATATTTCATCTTTTTCTGTCTTGTCATTTCAGCATATTAAGAAGAAAAAAAGAGAAAACAAAAAAGAAAGAGATATAGAGGTATTAGTTGAAAATTGAAGAATCATTAAAATGTTGCAGCAAAAAACACTACTCTGGGGAAACATAAGAAACCATATCGGAATCAATTGAAAATTCATATTTTGTCTATTGGGGTTGAGATAGAATCATATTTCAATTTTGAGCTTATTCTAATATTGGTATCTTGAGGTTTTATTTCGAGATTCATTTCTGTCGCAACACTACCTTAGTGAACCTTAAAAAAAATCGTAGAATCAATTGAAACTTTACAATCTATGCCTTTGGATTGATATCGCATGATATATTAAATTTGGGTTTATTTGGATATTATATACTAGAGTTTTCAATTGAAAGTTCATTTCTGTCACAAATTGATCACACAAGGGGTTGGGTACCTAGAAGTACGAGAACGACCTATAGTTTGAGAGTTGCTTTTAGTATGGTTTTAAAATGCTAAATATTGAATTTGAGGTCATTTCGAGGTCGTTTGGCTTGAGTTCAATTTTGTTATGTAAAAATTGCGTAAGAGGTTAGATTCTGCTCAAGTTTCAAAACATAATCCTTAATCTTTAGTTTTGTTCAATTATCTGCTTTATTCTATTTTGGGTTATCTAGGAGTCAAGTAATTGTTTTCACTAGTATTTGCTTCTGTTTTATTTTGTGTCTTCGTATCGTCCATAATTTGTACTGATTTGCATTGCTAGTTGCGAAATCATAATCGTAGTTTTGTTTTGCTTTATTTTCAATATTTTTATTGCTTATTGAGTCTGAAATTCATAATTAGAATGTGTTGCGAAGGCTATTGACTTTGATTTGTTGATTTTAGTTCCTAAAGAACCATAAGAAAGCAAGTTGTGAGATAAAAGGCGTAGTGAGCATATTAGAGTAAAAAGTCTTAATTTGTTTTTGTGTGATACACGAGAGGTGTGGATATATTTTTTACGACTAATCAAATTTTGCAGATTCAAAGGATGTCTAAAAACAATGAATAAGCGACACAAAACGCTGATGTTACTTTCTAATTGCGAGCCTTATATCAGCAACTCGAGTTGTTGTCTAGGATGAACATGAATATGAAAGATGATTTGAAATGGATAAAGAAACAGAATATTGGGGCTCATCGCAATGGAAATACGATTCACAAGGCCGTACCGGATACCAAATCTGATTTTGACGTGTTTGTTGATGAAACACATATGTGGGTGTAGAGGACTATGATGGTAATATGGAATTTGGAAGTGACAAATCTTATTGTGAAGGTATGCCACCATTGAAGGATAGTGATGAGGATGAATTAGCATTACCGGTTGCGGCGTCCTTGGTTATGAGGTCTACAATTCATGTTGAGGTCAATGTCAAGGAAGATGAATCTAATCAACAAAAAGAGAATATCTTCCAGACGTGCTGTTACGTACAAATCAAGGTGTGTGGTTTAATTATTGATAATAGAAGTTGTGTTAATGTTTGCAGTATAACCCTTATTAGTATACTAAAATTGAGTACTGTTAAGCATGCAAAACCATATAGATTGTAATGGCTAAATGATGGTGGTGAAGTGAAAGTGACTAAGCAGGCTGTGGTCCCATTTTTGATTGGGAAATATGTTGATGAAGTTATGTACGATGTGGTACCGATGCAAGCAAGTCACATCTTGTTGGGGAGATCATGGCAATATGATGGGAAAGCAGTTTATGATGGAGTTAGAAATTGGTATACCATTGTAAAAGATGGTAAAACCATTACTCTTGTACCTTTTATACCCAAAAAGGTGCATGATGATCAAATAAAGCTAAAACGTGAGTATGATGAGGCAATGGGGAGAGAAAATCAAGGTGAGGATCAAGGGGAGAGAAGACCATCGGATTCATCCAGAACCAAAACCACTACAACCCATTCAGACCAATCATCCAAACACAAACAAATCAGACCATTCAACCACAACTCAAAAATACCCAAACCTAGTCGAGAGTAGAGGTAAGACAAGAGGAGTGAAGAAAGTCAAGATGAGTGATGAAAATTATATGGAAAAACTAAAGAAATAACGAAGTTGTTATGCTAGAAATGGTGAGGTCAGATCTGCATATCTCACTAACAAACCAATGATTTTACTTGTGTACAAAGAGGCTTACTCTAATATTAATGATCTTGATCATATGGTGCCTAGTACTACTATTTCTTTGTTGTAGGAGTTTGGTGATTCGTTACCCGATGATACTCCAAGCGGATTACCACCATTGTGGGGGAAAGAGCATCAGATTGATTTTGTACGTAGAGCTTCAATTTCTAACCGACCATCCTATAGAAAGAATCTAGAGGAGATGACTGAGCTTCAAAGGCAAGTTTATGAGCTAATAGATAAGGGATATATTCATGAGAGTATAAGCTCGTATGTTGTACCCGTGCTACTCATGCCTACGAAGGATAGAACATGGAGGATATGTGTTGATTGTCTAGCCATCAACAACACAACGATTTTGATTCAAGGTCGAATCCTTTCGAGGAAGAGGAGATGATATGAACCAGCCCAGAAACACCAACAAGGACTTATTATATGATTAGGGGCTTGATTCGTGGTTTTGAAGGTGTCAACCAAGTTAGAATTGCAAAGACCATTGAAGTATCAAGAGGAGACCCTGGTACATCTTATCTATGTTGAGGAGTGGTCCAACCCAATTTTATTTAGGCCATGAAGTGAGGACAACAAAGGAGCCAAAAGAATCCTACTACAACTTGAAACATTGGATTAATCGGCTTGATGGAAGACTATAAAAAAAGCCTTATGGGCTTTACTTAATTTTTTTAGCTATAGCCCAAGGCTTGTTTGCGCTTAATTAACACTTTGATTTCGTCTACGATCCAAGGCTTGATTGGATTAAGGCATGGGCTTTTCAATTTAGGATTTTGGGTCAGTTTTGAGTGGATCTCTTTTAAGTCCACATAATAGGTCCATTAGGGTTAGTTTTTAAAAGACTATTTAAACTCATGTTAGCTAAATTTCGGCTGCCATTGATTAA
>CM063598.1:3342626-3421263 GCA_032356905.1 Salix exigua
GCTTCTTTTTTGTACCTATTCTCTTCTGCAAGTTGCTTGTGGTTGGATTTAAAAATCTTGAACGGCTTGAGTACATAGTTTCGTGCATGAAATGTTCCCTTTTCATTTGAGGTGAAAACTTGAAGTCGAAATAGAAGACAATAAATAAACTAAGTGAAATGAGTGTTAACTTCTTGGTAATCATGGAAAGAACAACTCTGAATCCCATTATGAATGTAAAACACCGCGTCATGCTGTTGTGCTCGAATGTCCTTGGCATATTAAGAATTAAAAAGAAGTCATTTGGTAATATGTGATAATCAACAATCTGATCAGTGATCGATGTTTTACTAGTTTGAAACTTGACTCTCCTTTATCTTTGCATCGTTTTGTATCTCTACATTTTTTTACATGCATTTCATGAATGTCCTGGAAATTTTGCTGTTTATAAATTATATTTAATAGATGATTTTTAAAAATATTTTTACTGAAGACCATGAATAGTAAATATTTTCATCAACATTTACCGTTGAAATCGCACTCACAATTTGTTTGTGTTAAACATTTATTATGATAATGAGATATTACCTTAAATAATTTTCAACTCATTTTCTAAGACGTCTAATCATCCTATTTTCTTCATATTAAGCGAGGCTTTCATGAGCACCTTGAATAACATTTTCTATAATACTGTTTTTTTTTTTACTTAGATATGTTTTATTTGCTACATTTTAAAACACTTTACACCATTATCACCACTATCCACTGATAACATTAGAGCACCTCTGGTAACAACTTTCTATAGGTCCTTGTGTTTTTAAATGGGATATGCAATTATATTTTTGAATTTTATTATTAAAGTTTGTCAACAAATTATCTTAAAAGCTAAAACTGCTCATGGTTTAGTTACTGCTCATCAAGAGAGAAAATACTGTGGACAGCAGTAGTGGAGCTCAATTTTCGGTTGGGTTTGGTTCGGTTCGATTCGGTTCGGACAATCCATTTGTTTTTTTGTTTTTTGCACAATGTAATAATGAATATGTCCTCGAAAAGAAAATAAAATGGCACCTGGGTTTTCACGGTAATTGCATATTTTGGATTCATCTAGCCGGGTTTTTTAATATTTTTTAAGCGATTGCAATAATTGTTTTGTCCTCGAAAAGACAAAATTCAGGTATGGGAAGGAGGGGCAAGCCGGTAATTAACAAGATTTTTATTCTTTTTTCATCGGTTTATTGTGGGCGCGTCGCTGGGCGCGTCGTCCGCTTCCGTGCTCACGTGTGTTTTGGACGACGTGTGCGACTTATTCCGACGTCCAAAATGTCCAACCAACATTTAGAATGATTTTTAAGCATGTTCTCTTTCACCTGATACGGCGTGTGTGACTATATGGTGGTCGGAGACGTGTCAGTGGTTG
The DNA here is from genome assembly GCA_032356905.1 of Salix exigua. Taxonomy (NCBI): domain Eukaryota; kingdom Viridiplantae; phylum Streptophyta; class Magnoliopsida; order Malpighiales; family Salicaceae; genus Salix; species Salix exigua. Next base: position 3,344,023 of record CM063598.1, read on the forward strand.
TTTGAATTTTCCTCCTTTTCTCTTTCCTGCCTACGCAAGCTGACGTCAGCGCAGTTGTTTTTTTGTCTAATTTCATTTCAGTCCCTGAACGTTCAAATTTATTTTTCGAGTCCATTGCTATTATATAGGTTTTGATTTGTTTGAGTTTTGTCCTTCAATTGAAATTGATTATATATTGTAGTTTCAATAGGTCCTCATTCTTTTAATTTCAGATTGGTCTGGAATCCTTAATATTTTTGGTATCAAAGTTTTCATTTATTTCAATTTTATCCTTCCATGCAAATTTATTATAAATACTTAATATTTTTTGTATCAAAATTTGATTTCTTTCAATTTTATCCTTCTATACAAATTAATTATGGATTTCAGTTTCATTTTGGTCATAATTCTTTTAAATTCTGATTTTGTTTTAAATTATTTAATTTCATCGGTATCAATGTTTGGATTTATTTCAATTTTGTCCTTTAAATTCAATTTATTAAATATGTTTATTTTATTTTATTTTATCCCTTATACGTTTAATCGTGGATTTTATTTTAGTTCCTTTATTTTTTTATACATATTTCTTATATAGTTCCTATTTCTGTTCATTTTTATATATATATGCTCTTAGTTTTTCTTTATTTCCAATGTTATTAAGTTTTTCTATTTTATGCTCAAATTTTAATATATGTTGGTCATCATTGAAAAAATAATAATAATTATAATTTCTCTTTTTTTTCCCTTCAGGTCAAATAATTTCTTTAAATCTAATAATAATACTTATTTTTATTTTATCATTTATTTTGTTTTTTTATTGCTTTTTTGTTAATATTGTTAGGTCCTGAATTTTCTAACTTTATAGATAATACATTCAAAATAATAATGATAAAGATTATTTGTTAGTTTTGTTTTCATTTAAATATGTCAGACTAATTATATTTTTTGATATTTATTTAATATTAGCGACTTGATATATATATATTTTTCCTAAAAACTCTAGGTTATATATATTTTATAAGATTTATTACTCATATTCTTATATTAAACTTACTTAAGAGCAATGATAGTAATTATTTTTCCTAAAAACTCTAGGTTATATATATATATATAACCTAGAGTTTTTAGGAAAAATAATTACTATCATTGCTCTTAAGTAAGTTTAATATAAGAATATGAGTAATAAATCTTATAAAATAAATAAATAAAAAATTTCTAACAAAAATTATGGTCTCACTATTTTATATTATTTTCATTTTTATTAAGGTTTCTTTTAAATATTTACATTTTAATTTGTGTTGATGATCATTTTAAAATTGATATTTATTATTTTTTTATCTTTTATTTTTTAAAAAATTATTTATCTTTCAATCAATTGTTTTCATTTATTTAGGGTTTTTCCTTATAGTATCGGTATTCTGAAATACTTTTAATATAATAACATGAGGAATATATCTTATAAAAAAAAGATTTTGCATTTTAATTCAAATTTTGTCCTATTTTGTTAAACTTATTTCTTAGAAAAATTTGATTTTTGGATTTTCGATTGTTTTTGTAGAAAAAAAATTGTTTAATATTTCAAATATGATATTACCGGGAAAAAAATGTAACTTATAAACAAAATAGGTAGAAAAATTTACCTAAATTATCTACAATTAAAAATATACTGAACCACTTTCCTGCGTTTCGATTATACTTGTTCATTTTAGGCGAAAAAATCATATATAATAGATTTAATCTATTACAATTTCATTAATTAAATATTGAAATAATTAATTATAATACATAAAAAAATTAATTAATTTTCTAAATAGAAAAAATCCAGCATAAAGCCAAATCATCTCGTCCATACCTAAACCACTTTGAGCTACTCAGACCCATATATTTAGGTTTTTTTGCTTTGGTTGTTTTTTCCTAATAAGCCAGATTACTATTTTTATTTTATTAACAAGGAACCTTGTATACCCTGAGCAGGCCTCATTTTCAAAGTTGCCTCCTTTTGGAAGATAACACTCTTGACCATTATTACAAAGGCAGACTGGAGTTGAACAAATGACCGTCACTGTATTCAAAGTTGCCGGCTGGTTTTTATTCTTCACCAACAGGCTGGTCCTAAGTTCCAACGACCGACACAAACCACCTTGTCTGGCTTTCGACCTTCTCTAAGGTACCTTTTGTAATAATATTAAAGCCCACCATGTTTTATTCATTGCATAGTTCATCCGTGGTCAACACCATGCCGTTTGATAATAATTCGTAATTTGTTTTTGGGTTGAGTTAACATCATGTAAAGTCTGAAACTTGATCGTGTAGGTAGAAAGTAGTTGCAATTATAGCTCCATCTTCTTTCCTTGCTTTCCTTTTCCGGGTTTTGTTGATACTCTTGTTTTTCATTGATTTTATGCATTTGGGTCTACAAGATATTGTCATCATCTGAGCTTTGAAGCTAAATACTATTCTCTCGTCCATGTGATGATAGCGGAAGAAAAGTTTTGTATTCCTTTTGTTGATTGCTCTTTCAATAAGACCCCAAATTTTTAATCTTGCCAATAAAAATTCTACCTTTTGGCTGGTTAGGTCTTGCACGTGATTGCCGTTGCTAAAGAATACACACTTCTGAAAGGTATGAGGAGTTCTCTCTTCAGGACTGTAAGCTATTATTATGCGTATTTGGAATGAACAGGGTTCGTGAGTAGCTGGGTTAAACTTGATACAAACTAACCAACCACTGATGAATGCTACCCTTCCTTTCCAGTTGACCTGCTTATCATTTGAGCTTTCCTGTTTCTCTCTTCTTCCAGGAACATAAAAAGCAAAGCAGATCAAAAAATGTCTGATTTTTTGCCTGAAGATTTGATACAAGAGATCCTATTCAAACTCCCCATAAAATCCCTGGTGCGATGCACAAGCTTGTGCAGGACCTGGAATTCCCTCATAAAGAGCCCAACCTTCATTTCCAAGCATCTTCAACGTACAATTTCATCAACTGATCATCAATCTCTCTTCCTACTTCGACTCTATTCAAAGGAGAGAGAAGAGCAGTATTCTCTCCGTCTTGATAATCAGGATTTCAATGAGCACATTCAACTTCATTTCCCATTCAAGAGCTTCGAATCATATTTTCATGTCATCGGTTCTTGCAATGGCTTAATTTGCCTTGCAAAGGTTATCAGAAGGTTTACAGTATCCTTCATTTTTTGGAATCCATTGATACAAAAATACGTGAATATCGAACCTAGAGTCCAGAGTTCCTTTTACACCTTTGTTGGATTTGGCTATGATTCCCGTGCTAATGACTACAAGTTGATAAGGATGGTCAATTTTCAATACTCAAAGTTTTGCGGCAAAGACATGCCAGAAATGGACATCTACTCGCTTAATGAGGGTTCATGGAGGAGTATTCCACAGACAGCTTCATTGAGATACAGCACTGATCAGCATTTTTCATCGGCTTTTCTGAATGGAGCTGTTTATTGGATTGCTAATCGGGCAGACCAACATGAAGGAATTCATAATGTGGTTTTGGGGTTTGATATGAGCGATGAGATTTTTCGTGAGATTGCATTGCCTGGTGACTTGGATAATGTGAGCCCCTCGAGTTTATCCCTTTTGGTATATAAAGAATCTTCCATTTCTGTATGTCAGGCTAGCTTTTTGCCTGCTGTTCAGTTCCATATATGGGTGATGAAAGAGTATGGTGTGGTGGAGTCATGGACCAAACTGGTATTGACTTTTGGTGCACAAGGGGAAGGTATTCGCAGAGCATTGGGAATTAGGAAGGAGGAGCTTTTAATGCAAAAGTGGTGTGGCTGGATAGTTTCTGGTGACCTGGAGAGCCAGCAAGTTAGGGATCTTAGAATTTGGGGAGAACCTTTCCATACCTTCATTGGTTCCTATTTGGAGAGCCTAGTGTTACTTGACAAAAGTAATGAAACAAGTTATGTATATAATTCAAATGGTGTGGCTGCTTAAAATGATTGAACTGATGATGCAAAGCTATATGTCAATAAGAAGCAAGCTGGGGGAACTGGAAGGCTATTGCATTTAGGAATTATAATGTATGTAGATTTACATGAATTTGCACCACACATGTACATTATAGATTGGTTTTATGTATTGAAATTCAATTACCTGTTTTTGCTATCTCTTGCCTCTAATAAGTTTCTCTGATTGTAGCGCTATATTTTTTTATGGCTTCTTCCTGTTTTGGTCTGTCTAATTCATGGATTTGCTTAGCTTGTAATATATTCTCATGCTTAACTCAGATATATTTGGATCAAACTTCACTCTGTGCTACAAATTTAAACAACTAGTCAGATATTCCAGAGGACTGTTCTTGTGCTTCACCATACATTTCATTTTCTGCTTAATGAGTGGTCTTCCTGAAACGTTTTCTTCTTCTTTGTGAAGACTGACTGTTCTTCTGTATGTGCTTGAAATAAATGGTTATCTAGTTCATGCAATAAATAAATGACGGTTATTAAGGCACTTTATTTTCTTCTAGTTCGTGAAGAGTGTGCTCATATGGTTTTTCAGTTTCCTGTGTTGTTCTCTGTGTATATTGTTTCTTGACATTGCTCACTGTAATCTACTGAAACTCAGCTGCTGCTGTATCTCTTGCCTCAAAGATGTTCTATGCATTCAAGTGCTATTATCTTTTTGAGGTTTCAATAATCTTATTAGGATTGCTTAGCTTGTAAGATGATCTCATGGTCTAGCATCTGAAAATAGGACGCTTTTATGTAGATTTATATCATCCATAATTGAGTCGCCAGTGAAAACTACAGTACGGACATGCCACCTGACTGCTCTTATGCCGTACTAGACATTTCATTTCTGTTTGACGAGTGTTCTGTCTTTCTGAAGAGTGCTCTTCTCCATGTGCTTGAAATCTATGATCATTAAATGTCTGCAACACTTTTAAGTGCTGGTTAAGACTTGAGAGTTACTTTCTTTTGTTTTCCAGTCAAAAACATCGATCAGGATCAGATTGTTGATTATCCTTTGCATCATTGCATGCATTTTGTATTTCTACATTTTTTTTACATGCATTTCATGAATGTCCTGGAGATTTTGCTGTCTGAAAATAATATAAATTATATTTTTACTGAAGATCATGAATAGTAAATCTTTTCATCAACATTTACCGTTGAAATCCCACTCACAATTTGTTTGTGTTAAACATTTATTATGATAATGAGATATTACCTTAAATAATTTTCAACTCATTTTCTAATACGTCTAATCAACCCTTTTTCTTCATATTAAGCAAGGCTTTCATGAGCACCCTGAAAAACATTTTCTATAATACTGTTTTTTTTTTTTTACTTACATATGTTATTTTTTGCTACATTTTAAAAGACTTTACACCATTATCATCACTATCCAGTGACAACATCAGAGCACCGATGGTAACAACTTTCTATAGCAGCTTGTTTTTTAAATGGGATCTAATTTTTTTAATTTCTGGTTTTGTTTTAAATTATTAAATTTTATCGTTATCAATGTTTGGATTTATTTTAATTTTGTCCTTCAAATTAAATTTATTAAATATGTTTTTATTTTATTTTATCCCTTATACTTTTAATATTGGATTTTATTTTAGTTCCTTGAGTTCTTACATATTCCTTACATCCTATTTCTGTCTATGTTTACAAGTATATGTTCTTAGTTTTTCTTTCCAATTTCTCTTTATCTCCAATGGTATTAAGTTTTTCTACTTAATATCCAAATTTTAATAAGTGTTGATCATCATTTGAAAATTAATAGCTATTATAATTTGTTTTTTCTTCAAGTCAAGTAATTTCTTAAAATCTAATAATAATTATTTTTATTTTGTTATTTCTTTTGTTTTTTGATTGTTTTTTTGTTGATATTGTTAGGTCTTCAATTTTCTAATTATTATAGATAAAACATTCAAAATAATGATAAAGATTATTTGTTAGTTTTGTTTTCTTTTAAATATTTCAGACTAATTATATTTTTTGAAATTTATTTAATATTAGCGCCTTAAACTATATATATATATATATATATATATATATATATATATATATATATAACCTAGAGTTTTTAGGAAAAATAATTACTATCATTGCTCTTAAATAAGTTTAATATAATAACATGAGTAATAAATCTTATAAAATAAAAAAAAATATTTTTTTCTAATAAAAATTATGGTCTCACTATTTTATATTATTTTCATTGTTATTAAGGTTTCTTTTAAATATTTACATTTTAATTTGTGTTGATGATCATTTTAAAATTGATATTTATTATTTTTTCTCTGTTGTTTTTAAAATTCTTTTTATTTATCTTTCAATCAATTTTTCTTTCATTTATTTAGGGTTTTTTCCTTGTAGTATCAGTGTTCTTAAATACTTTATTATAATAATATGAGGAATAAATCGGATAAAATAAAAAAATGATTTTGCCTTTTAATTCTAATTTTTTCCTCTTTTGTTTAAGCTTATTTCTTAGAAAAATTTGATTTTTGAATTTTAGATTGTTTTTGTAAAAAACAATTATATAATATTTCAGATATGATATTACTGGGGAAAAAACAACAACTTACAAACATAATGGATAGACAAATTTACCCAAGTTATCTATAATTAAAAAATATACGAACCATTTTCCCTACGTTTTGATTACACTGTTCATTTTAGACGGAAAAAAAATCATATATAATAGATTTAATCTATTATAATTTTATTAATCAAATATTAAAATAACTAATTATAATATATAAAAAAATCAATTAATTTTCTATATAGAAAAAAATCCAACACAACAGGCGGTCAAATCATCTCGTGGATACCTAAACCACTTTGAGCTACTCAGACCCATATATTTAGACTTTTTTTTTTGCTTTCGTTTTTGTTTTCCTAATAAGCCAGATTACTGTTTTTATTTTTCTAACAAGGAACCTTGTATGGAAGTAATTTCAACTTCTTGTTGGCAATGTGAAAATACTTTTTCTTCAAAACCTCATGAAGCCTAGATATTTTTTTTTTGATTCGAGGGAACCTTATTTCTTGAAAAGCACACTTTGTAGATTAAAGTAAACGAGTAAAATCCCGGTTATCACAGGCTCTTACAAGAGGTGTACTTCCTGATTTAAACTCAAGACCTCCTATACAAATCTTGAGTCATTTGTCATCACGCCATGTTCTTTGTAGATGAAGCCTAGATAACGTTTGCTCTTTTACGAGTGTTTGACAATTCTTATGTTAAAGTAATGATTGATGGGGGTTAATGTAAACTCTAACAATAGGTTTGTGGTATTGCTGAACATTGTAGATGAGAACGAATAATAGATACTCAGATGCTTGTATCAAGTGACAAGCAAATAAAAATTCAAGAGCATTAAATATGTATTTTGCATATGTAGAGAAAATATGTGTGTTATATGTCTCGTTGAGTATGTTCTATGTATACTGAAAGATGATAAATGTAATGCTTTTAGATGAATAATTCCTTAGATTTTGGATATATCCCTCTCTCTCTCTCTCAAAAGCAGATAATAGATAACTTGATTTAAAAAATATTAGTCATGAATAGTAATGAATGATACCATACATGAATATTAATATGTAAATAGTACTATTTATAATTAGTTAAATAAAATGAGACAAGGTAGCTTAATTAGATTAACCTTATTTGACATTGTGTTTCAAAAGCGTTTTGAAAAAAATAAATTATTTTTACATTAAATTAAAAATGGTAGTTTTATATCATTTTTAAGTGTTAATGTTAAAAATATTTTTAATAAATAAATAAATAAAATATAATTTAAATATATATATATATATATATATATATATATATATATATATATAAATGAAAAGTACTTTTAAAAATAATCTTAACCATACTCCTAAACATGAACTAAACCAAGAAGAAGAGAGAATGAATAAGACATAGAAAGCTACCATGTAGTTTGAATAAATTGAAAAATTACTATTTATTTGCAATGAATACCTCTCTTCTATCCTTTTTTTTTCTCTTCAAATAAAAAGAGAGAGAAAAAAAAGGGGTGAACAGTGTTTTGAGTGAGTTTTGGGACTTATCATGAATAATGAATTTTGTATAATATATATTATTGAAGAAATATTATCTTATTAGCTAAAAGAGAACATGATTTTAAATAGTAATGAACAATATTTTGCAATGTTCATCTAGAGTTAGAGACATTGTGGATTGAAATAGTAAAATTACTATTTTTCCCTTTGTTTACTATATCTTTTAGCCTTGGATCCAGGGGTATTTTTGATTTTTTTGTCTCTCTATGTATAGTGAAATAACTATAATACCCATATATAACACAAAATAACACAGCAAAGGCCGGGGGCATTGAGTTTATTGCATATGTTTTTTAAAATGGCTATATACAAAACTACCCCTAATGAAACAAAATTGCACAGTAAACTCCAGGGTCAATAGGGTCATTGCACACTTTTTAAAAAAATGGACAAATACGTATATACGACCATATAAGACAAAATCTAAGGATTGGATATAGGGGTGTGGCAATAATTTTCAATGTTTTTATTATATATTCTGGCGAGGTACTGTTGACGCGTCGGTAGAGGCGCCAACAGTTGTCGCGCTCACGCAAATTTTGGATGGCACATGCGGTGTTTTCCAGCATGAAAAAAAGTCCAACCAACGTCTATAATTATTCTACAACATGTTTTCTTCCTCTTGGTGCAGCGTGTGGGGTTCCTAGGTGGTCAGAGACGTGTCGGTGATCAGTTGAAATTGTCCCCCTTTCTCTCTCTTGCTCGCACAAGTACATGTTAGACCCTACTGTTTATTAGGTTTCATTTTAGTCCCTAATCTTTTGATTGATTTGTATATTTCTTATTGTTGTTATATAGATTTTGATTTGTTTCAATTTTGTCCTTTCAATTGAAATTGATTATATATTGTAGTTTCATTTTGGTTCCTAGTCTTTTAATTTCCGGATTGGTTTGAAATCCTTAATATTTTCTGTATCAAAGTTACTATTCAATTCAAATTGAGTATATATTTTAGATTTATTTCAGTCCCCAGTCTTTTAATTTTCGATTTTTTGTTAAATTCTTTAATTTTTTTAGTATTAAAGTTTTGATTTTTTTCAATTTTTTCCTCTAAATTAAATTTATTATATATGTGTTTTGCATTACAGCCCTTATACTTTTAATTTATTTTAATTCATTTATTATATATATATATATATAAATGGTTCCTATGTTTTTCCCATGTTTATATATACATTCTCTTAGTTTTATATTTAATTTTTATTATTTCTTTTGTTATTAAGGTTATTTTTTTATTTAATGTTTAAATTTTAATTTGTGTTGGTAATCATTTGAAAATAGATATTTATTATTTTTTCTCTTTGTTTTTTATTTTTATTTTTATTTATTCTTCAAGTTAAATATTTTTTTAAAATTTAATAATATTTATTTTTGTTTTGTCATTTTTTTTAATTCTTTTTTTGTTAATATTTTTAGGTGTTAAAATTTCTAATTATTATAGATATGACATTCAAAATAATGATAATGATTATTTATAAGGTTTTTTTCTTATAAATATGTGAGACTAATTATATATTTTGATATTTGTTTAATATTAGCGCCTTATTTATAAGTTTTCTTTATTTTTTATATATTTTAAATGGTCCTTATTTTTGTTCATGTTTATATATATACGCTCTTAATTTTAGTTTTTAATTCTAATTAGTTCCTCTTTTGTTTAGGTTTTATTTCTTAGAAAAAATTAATTCTTGGATTTTAGATTGTTTTTTTAAAATTACTTTTACAACATTTTTTTATGTATAATATTTTAGATTTAATATTACATAAAAAATAGGAGACAATATATAAACAAAATAGGTAGACAAAAATATACGAGACACTTCCTCGACGTTTCAATTACAATGTTCCGTTTAGATGAAAAAAACTCATTTCTAATATATTTTATCTATTATAATTTTAATAATTAAATATTAAAATAACCTATTATAACACGATAAAATTAATCAATTTTCTAAGTAAAACCACGAGTACAAGGTGGGAATGCCATATTTATGGTCATTGATCTTGAGAAAGGGGAACAAGGAAAGTAAACAGATGGATGCAGAAAGGATTATGAAGCTTGATTAGCAGATCCCAGGATATCAGGAGGTTCTCTACAAAGTCTTGCATTTCATGAGGAAAAACCATAATTTTTAGGTTAGGCACTAATAAACAAATCAAAATGAAAACATTTGGAGATTAGATACAAGGAAATTCTTAAAACCTTAGCATAAGATATTAAGAACCTTATCTTCACTTATTGTTCACTTACTGCTCTTAATTCTTCATTGTGCTACTGTAACCCTAACAACCTATAATTTTTTGATGTTTTCTGCATCTTCAACACCATCATCAACAGCCCTCTTCCGCTTTTTGTTTTTCTGCGTCGACGGATGCGTCTTGTCGCTGTCTTTCCTTCTCAATTGACACAAAACAGTGACCTCGGAAAGGGATGGCAAGCTATACTCGTACATCGTCCACTTGCAGCCTGGTTGGTGAGGTTGAGTATTTCGGTAACTGAAGCCTTTCCTGAGGGCTGTGACACTATAATTCTTGTCAATTTGGACACGTATACGATGGTCTTTGTCGTCTCTACGCCATGTTGCAGGGCCACCGGCAATCTGGCGGGAGACATTATTGGACTTGGGGCTCATCTTTTTGAGATGAGTGAAGAAGAAAACATCCTCACCATGGATTCTGTGGAACGTGTTCCAGATCTGGAGAGGTTGATAGGCATAGAGGCTGCAATCTCTAACAGGAGCAGAGGTGGTAAAGCAAGGGTTAGTGAGTTTGGGATACAGATAGAAGCGCACCAGTTCTTCATCATAAGGGTTGAATCTATAGCCAGGGAGTAGCTGGGTTGGAGTTAACATTGTCAGGGTTTGTGATTGGGATCGAGTCTGTTACTTGCTCAGATGATCAAAGGATTGGATCAAGAGAGAAATCAAGAATCAAGAATCCAGAGTGACTAGTTCTTGACGAACAAATTAAACCAGTAATTGACAAACAGAGAAGGAGGGAGAATTCCCCCCTTTCTTTATATGATTATTAGTGATAAACAGAGATGGGAATGAATAACTGAGTAAAAGAGAGAAGAAGAGACTCTCAGCTGGAAACCCTAAACGAAGAACGAAGAGGAGGAAAGAAACAAACTTGCTGATTAAAAACAAAACGCGTAATTGTTATGCCACTCCCATCTATATATAAGGGAGGGTTTGAGGCGCTTCCATCTGTCTCTGAAAATTTTGAAGGCTATTACTAACTCACACGAACAGAACATGCATGTGAAAGACACCATACTTCTTTTTAATTTATTTATTACATATTGGTGTTGTGGCAAGAGATGGTTGGTCACCAGGGAGTCGAGCATACATCGTGTAATTAAAGTTAGTTCCTGTCAGCTAGTCCTATCTTTGCTGGGCCGGGTGGGTCCTCATTCCCTTTTAATGGATCTGTTGTTGACGTGTCAAGCGATCCAAACTTTTTCGCAACCCGTACGGTCCCGTACAAGAAGCATATGTCCGCAGAACCAGTAAAGATATACCACTACTATCAACTACTAGACTACCAAGATATGCTCAATGGATGTGCAGCACTTGGATGATCAATAATTCTAAATCACAAGACTATATCTAGTACCTAGAAATCCATGCTCTAGAATTAGAAAACTTCTAGGATTGCTTCTTTTGCAGATGGTGTGCCTGAGCATATGACAATGTTTCTTTTTTTCTTGGCTGGAGTTAACATTGAAAAGTGAGAATACAACTTTCTCAATAAAATTGTGCTGAGCTATATCTTCAGGCACAATTTTGTATTCATTATTGATCAACCATAGAACAGGTTGAAGCAATTCTGAATGAATGAAGTATTCTTTTAATCTGTATACAGGTTGCTGCAGAGGACATAGGAGAAGTTCAAGCACTCATAATCTTTCCAGTGATGCCATATGCTGTCCTTGGAATCTTTTATATGTTCTGGTTTGGAGCTGCATTCTATTTTTTTAGTTCCGGCCTTGCAGCTCCAATTGCTGTGCATATTATCTTGTATCAAAAAGGGTCAACTGTGATCGTTGCTGTGGTTAACATCGACATTACCGGTACGTGGGAGGAGAAATATAAACCTTAAGTAATTATTCAGGTTTAGAATAGTTAATGATATCAGCGGGTGACGTCAATATTGGCAAAATTTATAAACTTGATTAACTATTTAGATTTATAATAGTTAATGATATCGACTGAATGACATTAATATCGGCAAAATTTATAGACTTGACTAGCTTTCCAAGGTGAAAGCTAATGATGTCAAGAATTCTTGACACCAACATACCCGAGAACCTCCCAAGGTAATATGGAATTGTGATTCACTATTTTAGTTTTAAAAATAGTTAATGACACGAACGATTACGTTCAGTGTCAACATTTTCATGAAACCGATTAGTTGTTCCCGAGCGGACAACTAAAAACACTAATGGAGGTCATTAGTGTCAGCAATAGTTCTTTCGATGTGTAGGGGAGAAGTAGTCAAAGAAACAATAACCCTTGAAAGGGTTTATGGTTATATTTAGAATCTCATATGATTTAAGTAGATAGATATGTTGTTTAATTTTTCTTCTGTAAATTGCTTGTATTTACTTATTTGTTTTTACTTATATGAAAAATTTATATTTTGTAGGTCTCTCCCATCATGTCAGGAATAGATTTTAAATTCTTTGATCCCTTTTAGTATAAGTTAGAAACTTAAGGATATGTGGTGTAATTTTGTCATGCAGTAAACATGCAACCTGTATAGAATATTATGTTTGTAATATTTTGTTCTAAGAAATTAAATTTATCAACCTATGTTAGGGATATTAGAATGTACTAGATTATGTTAGGATATTAAATTGTGTTATATATATGTATATGTATATGAAATCTTCGTGTTCAACTTGGATCTTTTAATTATTATCTTATACATGTGATGTAAGATGGAGTTTGGGAATGAATATGGTCCTCAAACATAATCTGGAATGAATAATGTAGTTGATTGTACTAAACATGGATGTGATTGTGGATGAGATGTGATTCTAAATGTGTGTAGGGTACATTGTCAATAACTTGGAATCTCCTGATATAGAGAGACTCGCTAAATTTTGTTAGAAATTTAGGCAAGTAAAAAAATTATGCTCCCCGCCTACTTTTTATATGAGGAAAGATTAACGGAAAAACTAATAGTAAAAATTGGGGTTGTTACATGCTTTGTCTAAACATAGATGACTATAATTACATTTTCCAAATGTCTTTATCTTTCTTATGTCAAGTACAACATAAAAGAATCATTTGATAACAATATTGTACGGAATCAATTTCGGCTGTAATATAATTTTCTCTGCAGGCAGGTTAGATATTTATTGCAAGACAATCTTGTGAACAAACCATGCTTGGAAAGGAATAAAATTGCTTGGTGCCAATGTTTTTGGAATGATAAACAAGGTAATATTTTGTTCTAAACCGCACAAAAACTCTCATTGTTGAATTTGTACTAGTGTGATCATTATTACCTCAAATTGAATCGCAAATGATTTTGTTCCATTTTTATACAAGAATCAACAATGGCTATAAAAACTTTTATAGTTTCTAATGCTCATAACCCTTAACCCTCTAGTAGGTCAAGCATCGCCATCACGTGTTGACAGAAAAGGCCTCTCCCCATTCTCCAAATATTAATAGAAAAGCGGACACATAACCAACACGTGTTGAAATTTGCACACAGGCCTACGAGTAGTCATCTGTTATTAGTGAAGAACATCCTTTATTTGATGATTTTTTAATATATAATTTCTTTAGAAATAATTTTTACTAACCTAAGATATAAAGTAAATTTTATAATTTGTAATTATAATTCTAACCAAACTGTAATATTCTAAATTTATTTTTTGAAATATTAATTGATATGTAAATGTAAGAATATGAAGATTATAATAATAAAATAACAATGCATTAAGTAGTGATGGTGGTGATTATGTGGTGAAGGTGCGATGATGATAATTTTCATATCATGAAAATAATTTTGTAGTTTGTCACTTAGTGCGTAATAATCTTTTATTGTTGACAATAACAGATGGATGAAATGATGCCATTGATTAAACTAGATCGCTTTTACGATAAAACTGATAATACAAAAGTTTTAGAGCTTTATGAAAATCGCATTAAGACTTGAGGGACTAATTTATAATTATTGATCTCTTTTCAAGAATGCAAGCCTCGTCGTCTCTCGGCTATCAGGCTCCCAAGAACGCAAACTTGCACACACGCATGTGTATATATATACAAGAGCATAAACACAAGTTAGCGGGTAGTGGAGCGTCTCGAAAGAACAAAGGCTGAGTCACATTCATCATATCTCAACTCGACTCGACTCGACTCATTTCATCTGGGTTCGGTTTTCTAACTCTTTTCTTGTTATTCTAATTCTTTTTATTCTCTTTATCATTCCTTGAACTCTATCTCCTTTAATCACTTTCTTGGATTAGGTTTATGAATAATACCCACTCCCAACAATTTACGAATTCCTTACTTGCGTGTTGAAGCTAGCTTGAAATTAATTCTTGACGAATCATGTGCTGAGACTTGAAATATCAGTTACCTTGCTTAATAAGAAACATTCAATCAGAGCTTTGTTTTGAGGGTTTTGGTTGAGTCATGCTTGCGTTGGGATCATTTATTTTCTTTAACCTGGACTGGTCTCTCATCTGGGTGTTGTTCTTGCTTGTTATATATCTAGTTAACTGTTTTCTCTGTTTGTTGCCTTTTTTTTTAATTTTATAATCTTATTTGCTCTTCAGAGTCGTGGGAATTTTCTATTCTATAATTAATTTCAGATCTCACCCTTTTGAAGATATGGAAGAAACAGCTTCAGGAGATAATTCTCAAAATCTTTGTGAAAAAGCGAATGAAGATGTAATCAGTGAATTGCGTGACGACATTCTTTGTTACATGCTCTCGTTTCTTCCAACAAAAAGTGCTGTGGCTACCAGCATTCTGTCCACAAGGTGGAGAAACCTGTGGAAATCAGTTACCATTTTGGACATTTATGATGACATATCAGTTACCATTTTGGACATTTGTGAATTTCATGGATAGGCTTTTTATTCATCGTAATAACTCATCGATTCTGAAATTCCGGCTCAGCTTAGCTCAAACTTACGATTTTACTTGTGTAAATGCATGGATGTCCCATTTAAGCAGATGGATTTCTTCTTCTGCAATTATGGGCAATGTGGAGGAGCTTATATTTTTATCAATTTCCCAGTTCGGTTGCCGGAGAACCTCTATTGCTGTCAGAAATTAGTGACTCTGAAACTTCATGGTCATATCAGGTTTGATAATCTTCAATCTGTATGCTTTCCAAGTCTCAAGGCCCTTCATCTTGAACATCTCAGGATGCTGAATAATACTGCCATAAAGGTGCTATTATCTGGTTCCCCTGCCCTCGAAGAACTGGAACTAGAAATGGAGGGAAGACGTGATTCTCGGCGGTCTGTACATGTATGCTCATTGTCCTTGAAACGTTTGATCATAGGATTCCTCCGTATTATTGTTCCTTACGATCATAGTTACCGTAAAAGCTTACTATTGATACCCCAAACCTTGAATTTCTTAAACTCGTTGATTTTGCATCTGAGGAATTAAGCATGCAGCGGGCAGACTCGCTCCTACAGGCAGATCTCTGTTTTGGTTATCAAACAGGTGTTTTCAATGTAGGAATTGAAGAGTATGCAAATGTGGTGGTTCAGTTTTATAGACAGATCTCTGGTGTTAAGACTTTGTCCTTGTCAAACTTTAATATCCGAGTAAGGCCGCCCCCCAATTTACTCTTATGTTTTCAATGGTGATTCGTCATCATCAACCTATCTAACGCATCCTCTTCTCAGACTTTATTAGGGGCAGCTGTATCTAAGTTTCCATGCTTCGGGAATTTGCCTACTTTTCGGAATTTGATTCATTTGGAGGTCCGAGTTTGTGATGAGTACGTGTGGATTTTGCCTGAGATACTCCGATGCTGTTCTGTTTTGGAAGTTTTCGTCTTAATCTTGGTTAGTTCCATTGATATAAATCGAATCAATGATTTGAGTGTTTCTTAGTTTATCTAAATCATCTACAAGTACTTTCTGTATTGTTCTCTTTATTATCTTCAATCAATTAGGATGAGGATGCATACGGCTGGAACTGGTGTGCCCCACACTCTGTGCCGCAGTGTTTGTCATCATGTCTTCAGGTGATCGAGTATAAAGGTTTTCAAGGGGAATCGGGAGAGACAGAGATGCTTGAATATTTCTTAAGTAATGCATTGGTGCTGAAGAAGATGACCATCACATATCCTGATGACCTTGAAACATTAGAAGTTGATGTTTTGAAGAGGTTATCAACATGTCCGAAGGGCTCAGACGCATGTCAAATTGTAATCATTCCTGAACATGAACGCAGATTTGAAGTCGCAAGTATGCGTAGGGCTTCATTTTTTCAGAATCTTTTAACTATTAAGCTTCAAATCATTTCAAGAAACCAAGTGAAGACAGAATCGAAAGTTTCCTGAAGTTGTTTCTCACAATTCTGTTCATGAGGTGGAGATACACGTAGACTTCAGTTCCCAACTTGGATATTGATGACTAACATGTTACCATGTCTTCCTGACTTGTCGTTTGAGAATTTCATGCACAGATTTTTTATTTTTCAATCCAGTAAAAAATAACTGTAGTTTGCTTAATGTTGAGGGGCTTGATGTTTGTGTCTTGATGGGAAAGTTGAGGGGCTTGACCTATATTTGCGGCTTCCTGCAGCAGAGAAGAATCAGAAACTAACTAAAAGGGGTGAAAAAAATATGATATGGTGTCTCATAGATTTATTTCTAGGCAAACACATTCTTATCCCTTATGAATCCATCCCTTATGCACAGTGACATCAATGACAAGAAAGCTAAATAATTGTAAACCTTTTAAAAGATGGTTTTATTGTTTACGAAATAATAATGATAATTTTAGTGTTCGTTTTTTCTATTGTTTTCTTGCTTTTTTTTTTTTGTAAAATTTATTTTTATTTTTTAGTAATAATAATGATAGTAACGTAATAATGAATTTTCAATGATATTTTTTTCTTCTATAGATAGAAAATCGATGATTTATTTGTGTTGTTTAGTTTATTGTAGGCAGCTCATTGTATTAATACCTGCTTCATGGGATTTGAAAATAAGTTAATTGTTTTCTGATGGCTAAGCATTTAGGGTTAGAAGGTGAATTTGAAAATTGCTTGGTTTAGTCACTAAGTTCTACACTAAATTTCAATTTGTTCACCCATCAAATAAATAAAAAAATTGACTTAAAACCGAAAAAGCATGAACGAGAACTGGCAAGCCAGTTGCAGTAAAGTAGATTTTTTATTGAAGAGGTGAAAAGCCTTAAATCATTGGAGATTTCCTTCATACTAATAGCTATATTATTTACCATGTTCATACGGTTTAGACAGTCCATTTGTTTTTCTGTTTTTGCACAGTGTAATAACCGTTCGGTGGACAAACTATCCAAGATTTCTTAGAAAAACAATTACTATCATTGCTCTTAAATAATTTTAATATAATAATATGAGTAATAAATCTTATAAAATAAAAACAATTCTAACAATAATTATGGTCTCACCAATTTTTATTATTTTCCCCTGTTATTAAGATTTTTTTTAAAATACATTTTAATTTGTGTTGATGATAATTTTAAAATTAATATTTTTTCTCTTTGTTGTTTTTTAAAGTCTTTTTATTTATCTTTCAACCAAACATTTTTGTCATTTATTTAGGGTTTTTTTTCTTATAAATATGTGAGACTAATTATATATTTTAATATTTATTTAATATTAGCACCTGAAAATATAGACAGAAGAAAATGACCTAGGATTTTTTAAAGAACAAAACAAATAATATTAGTGCTTTTAAATACTTTTCATATAATAATATGAATAATTAAATCTGATAAAAAAAATTGCCTTTTAATTCTATTTTTGTCCTTTTTTGTTTAAGCTTATCTCTTTGATAAAATTGATTCTTGGATTTTAGATTGTTTTTATATAAAAACAAATAAGTATAATATTTCATTACACCAAATCTGACATTACTCGAGAAAAAATACAACCTACAAACAAAATGGATATACATATTTATCCAAGTTATCTATAATTAAAAAAATATACGAACCAATTTTCCCGCGTTTCAATTACACTGTTCATTTTAGGTGGAAAAAGCCTTTTCTAATAGATTTAATCTATTATAATTTATTGGTTAATTTAGCTTATTTATACTAAAATTGTTTGATGAAATTTTAAGTTAGGTTACTCCCCCTTTCTTTCTTTTTCCTAATAAGACAAATTACTTTTTATTTATAATAAAAAATGTTTGGTTGAAAGATAAATAAATAAATTTTAGAAACCAACAAAGAGAAAAATAATAAATATTAATTTTAAAACGACTGTATCCAATCGCTGCTA
Organism: Salix exigua; assembly: GCA_032356905.1. Classification (NCBI taxonomy): domain Eukaryota; kingdom Viridiplantae; phylum Streptophyta; class Magnoliopsida; order Malpighiales; family Salicaceae; genus Salix; species Salix exigua. Next base: position 3,362,573 of record CM063598.1, read on the forward strand.
CTGCTGGAATCTTCAAAGACTTCAGACTTAGGATGATCAACGACTTCAGATGTAAAGGACTCGATAAGAGTCGACCCCACTTGTGCAGCTTGAACTCCATCACCCTGAATAGACGCTGCTTCAATGGATGGAACAACATCTACCTTGTCATAGAAAAAGTGGAATTTAGACGCTCAAGAATCTCTTGACGCATATCGTCATCCTAGTTTGCTGCAGCTTCCCTGTCACTGTCGATACTCAGAGCCTCAAATGGTTTCAAGTTCTCGGCAGGATTCAATGTGAATACAGTAGTTGGTGAAAAATGGCCAGTAATGGATGTAATGGAATTGACAGACATCTCACAACAGTCAAAATCCAGCATATTTTCACAATAAAAAGACTCAAAATCTTCAAAACTCGCCCCATTGACCACATCTTCAGAGACAGTTTCGGATGCCCTGTAGGGACCCATGTTGTGTTGATCTACCCTGGCCTCCTGGGATTTGGTGTTTTCCGCATCATCAACACCGGCCCTCTTCCTTTTTGCATCGACTGGGGGTCTTGTCGTTGTCTTTCCTTCTCAATTGACACAAAACAGTGACCTCAGAAAGGGATGGAAGCTATACTCGTACATCATCCACTTGCAGCCTGGTTGGCGAGGTTGAGTATTTCGGTAACTGAAGCCTTTCCTAAGGGCTATGACACTATAATTCTTGTCAATTTGGACAAGTATATGATGGTTTTGTCCTCTCTACGCCATGTTGCAGGGCCACCGGCAATCTAAAAATGATATTATAATATGATTATAGTATTCCTCAATTATTGCTTTTAATTTAACTACATGTATGTTCGATTATATTAAAATGCTAATAGTTTTTTTAGATGGGACCTCAAGATAGGCACAAGACCACCTTTTGCTGATATAGATCTTGAAGATAGCTTGTTGTTAGATATGTAGGATCAACATCATATAAATGATATTTAGAGTGAAGAGGTAAGATGAATACTTTAATTATTATAATTTTAATGATATTAATTTATGATTTAACTAAGCTGTTTAATTTTCAAGGTGGTGATCTAGTCGTGCCTGGATAACATGCATAGATTGAGTTGCGTGATCGTGTGAATTTGTATGTTATTGAGGCTATTTTTATGACATTAGTCAATTGCAATGAATACACATTGACCATATATTGATTGCAATATTAGCTGAGTGATGGAGGTGTGAGAAGCATACATTCCATCTACGATATTAGCTGAGTGAAATCCAATGCATTATACCCCCGATATCTGATGTAGAATCGATGAGTATGCATTATTATTTTAGATTTATTATATACTAAATTAATTTTATTATGGATGATGATACTTATTGATTTTGAATGCGTGTATATAGATTAAAAATTTTGTCACGGGAAGTTTAGAATGTACTAATAGCTATTTGTGAATGTGTCAATGAGATGGGACATATTATTTCCAATGTTATTCTCAATCTATGTTGTGGTGGAATTTAGGATGTTGGGGAGGTTGAACATCTTGAAACATCATTAAAAGAAGATGACAGTGTTTTATTATGAAAGTGTTGAGGTTATTGGTCCATCCATAACTATTCAAGATCAGTCCACTAGTGATCCAAGCTCATCCACAAGCGATTTTGGCCATCTCATGAACTAGGATGTTATTGGTCATTATCACACCTGTATGGATATTACAGGCCAAAGAGTTGGGATGATGCTCTAGACCCGTATATGAGTGCTCCGAGGCCATTCACAAGTGCTTTAGACCCTTTTATCGAGTTGGGAAGATTATTAGGGTCCTGTTTGTTTCTTTGGAAAGTGGTTTCCTGGAAAGTGAATTCCTAGAAAGTGGTTTCTGGAATTCACTTTCCTGGAAAGTGAATTCCTGGAGGTGGTTTCCTGAAAAGTGAATTCCGATGTTTGGCAGTGTTATGGAAAATGAACTGAAAAATAATTTATTAATAAATTAATTTTTTTTTCAAGATTATCTAATATATATAAAATTTAATATAAAATATTTAATCACTTAAAATAAAAAAAATGAAATCTAAAAAGTATAATGATGAATTTTTTTATTATATCCTATATTCATACATAGCTTATTTTATAAAATATAACAATATATGTCATATCATATTATAGAGAAATAAGCTTGTGAAATATTTTTAAGTAAAACTTATTATTAATATATATTTTTCCAATTTTAAAAGCTTAAAATAAGTTTTTTAATTTTAAATCAAAATCTCAATGCAAAATTTTAATTTAGGGTGATTAAAAAAATAGAATTTTTAAGATTTAAATTATTAGTTTTTGTGTTTTTAATTGTTAATATCAGAATTATTTTTATATATATAAAAATAATACTTTAACATGTTTCTATTTTTTTAAAAAACAATAACTAGCTAGCTCACGGAAAATGTATTCGGATTTTTAAAAGAGGAGTACACTTTCCTTTTTCAAGCTTTAAGTTTTCCTTGGTTGAAACAACTTTCTTGAAAAGTTGTTTCCGGTGATTGGTAAACACAGGAAACAACTTTCCTGTGTTTGTTTGCTGGAAACAACTTTTCAGGAAAGTTGTTTCCAGCAAACAAACACTAGAAAGCAAGGAAAATGAATTCCGGAAATTCACTTTCTTTGAAACAAACAAGGCCTAGATATAGTTATAATGAGAATTATAAATAGATGTATAGTTAGATTATTATAAATATATGGTATTAATTGTCAGTCTAAATATTTTTATGTGAATTGTATTTTGATGCTAAGAAATTGATAAATTACAATTATATGAATTGCTTTTTTATTTTTTATAGGGAGTTAATGGCGAAATAACCTACCCCACGATACCTCTATTTGAAAAATCATGGACTTCACTTAGTTTAAGAATTTTATTTTTAAAGTATTTTTATTTAATTATATGGTAAAAATAATAAATGCTTGTAAAATCAAGCATGAACCAAATATGAGGGTGTTTGTTTGATATCAATGAGGGATGTTTGAATGATAAAAAAATAGAAATAATGAAAAGTTTGAAGAATGAAATTGAAAAGGCAATGGTGAAAAACAGAAGCCACCTCGAGCTTTTTATGATTATTAAAAAATCTTTTTCCATAATTATCGTAGCGACACATTGCAACTCAAGCTATTTAGTATGGAGTATAATTTTACCATTAACATACATGTAAATGTCTAGATTTCTTTTAGTGTTTTCTTTTTAAAATAACACAAAAATCATTTAAGGTTTTTTGTGGCATCTTTTAGAGAGTGTCTGGAATTGCAACCAAAATGTTGCTTTTGCTAAAAAATGAAATTATTTCTATTTAAAATTAATTTTTAAAAATAAAAAATACTTTAAAATACAAACTCTATCATAGTTCTACCTGGAATGACACCATAAAAAAGTACTCGTCCAAAATTTTTCCCAAAATATTTTTGAAAGAAAAAGAAGAAAAACTCGATTTTTGCTACAAACCAGTAAGGCATTCATGAGAAACGAGTATACCTGTGGGATGCTGACTCAAATTGGGAGATTCCTTCAGTTATATTAACACGTGTCACTCGTTCATGTGAGGAGTTCGTTAAAGGCAGCCACGGAGGTCATCACTGTATAAATCCTCCAAATCCTCTCCTCTCTCTTTCTCTTCTCTTCCTCTCTCTGAATTGTTGCAGCTAGCTAGGATTACATCGCAAATCACTCATGCCAAGTCAAGCCCAGGCCAAGCTGCACTATCGCCATTGATTCTCCTCAGAAAAATTAATCTCTTTGCCTCAAGAAAGTCCTCTGTTAATCTTGGTAAGTATTTAGTTTCTTTTTCTTAATTATATACTTTTTGGTTAATCTTGTCCTCATGTCATGGACTTTCTCTGTGTAATTTTCTCTTCTTCTTCAAACCACTCAACAATATGCATCTTTCTTTCAAGTTATTTTGATATTGAAGATTTTATTTTTTTCACCTTTCCGGATAATGGCAAAAGACTATAGACGAAAAGGTTGCATGAAGGAAGCCAGATGAGATTCTTGGTCATATACTCTCGTTTGTTCCGACAGTAGATGCTGTGCGTACCTGCATTTTGTCCAAACATTGGAGAGAACTCTTGTTAGAAATCAAGAGTATATTTCTCTTTTTTTAAATTCAGTACATTTAGGTTACAGTTCTGAAAATATATATATAGGCAACTCCTACAAATAAACTTTGTTGTGACAACTCAATTATCTCTTTACAGTTTGTCTTCAACTTAGCTATAAAAAATTCTATTGTAACAACTCCACTTTGTCTTTACAGCTGGTTCTCAACACTCCCCCTCAAGTTGGAGCATAAATATCTATCATGCCCAACTTGTTAATTGCATCGTGAAAGGTTCTTCCTGAAACTGCTTTTGTGAGAACATCGGCCAACTGATCTTCCGACCTTACAAACGGAAATTGTATGATTTTCCGATCAAGGTCTTCTTTAATAAAATGTTGGTCAACTTCAACATGTTTGGTACGATCATGTTGCACAGGATTGTGTGCAATTTCGATGGCTTCTTTATTATCACAGTATAAACTCATGGATGACTCATAATTAACACCCAACTTCTGTAACACATGTTTTATCCATAATAACTCGCACACACCATGAGCCATACCTCGGTATTCTGCCTCTGCACTTGATCTGGCGACCACTGTCTGTTTCTTGCTTCTCCACGTCACAAGGTTACCTTCTACAAAGGTAAAGTATCCTGACGTTGATCTTCTATCTGTCTGATCTCCTGCCCAGTCTGAGTCTGTATATCCTTTAATTTCACGAACTTCATTTTTTGAAAATAGTAATCCTCTTCCTGGTGCACTCTTCAAATATCTTAAGATTCGATATACTGCTTCCATATGCTCTTCTCTTGGTGAGTGCATGAATTGACTCACCACACTGACTGCAAATGCTATGTCTGGTCTTGTGCGTGATAAGCATATCAGTTTTCCGACTAACCGTTGGTAACGTCCTTTATCTGCTAACTCTTGATTCTCTGACTCTCTCAGCTTGTGGTTCATCTCCATCAGTGTATCAGCTGGTTTACATGCCAACATTCCGGTTTCTGTTAATAAATCTAACACATACTTTCGTTGTGATAGACAAATCCCAGTTTTTGACCTTGAAACTTCAATTCCCAAGAAATACTTAAGTTGTCCCAGATCTTTCATTTCAAATTTCGAGGCAAGAAACTGTTGTAGCGATTTTCTTTCTTCTAGATCATCTCCTGTTAGGACCATGTCATCCACGTACACTATTAATGTTGTAGTCTTCCCTTCCCTGTGTTTTATAAACAAAGTATGATCGGAGTTACTTTGTTTATAGCCAAATTCCTTCATTGTGGAGGAGAATCTTCCAAACCAAGCACGAGGTGATTGTTTTAGACCATATAATGCTTTCTTTAACTTGCATACCTTGCTTGTACTTGGGAATTTACCTGTAGCTCCAGGTGGTAAATCCATGTAGACTTCTTCTTCAAGGTCTCCATTGAGAAAGGCGTTCTTGACATCAAATTGCTGCAATGCCCAATATCGGTTTACTGCTAGAGCTATAAGGATGCGAATGGTGTTTGTTGACATATAATGTCATACTTTGTATGCTTTATATATTTTGATGATAACAATAAAAAGAAAATGGACTAATAATATGCTTGGATGAGATTAAGCTATAAACATGTATTATACAAAGAATACATCAACAAGCATAATGGAGTACACGAAGAAATCACTCCAGGAAGTCCAAGATGCAAGCAAGTGAAGACTTAGAATAAATGTTCATTTTAGTGCTTTGTGTAAATCTCAATTTCTATCTTGATAGCACAAATTAAAATGAACTCACACACTTCACAAGTGCATGCATTAAAAGGATTTGATGATTAAAAGGATTTGATGATTAAAAGGTTTAAGTCACAATCAATCGGTTCAAGAAATTCAGAAAAGATAATTTGTCAAAATAGATTTCGCATGAACCGGTCAACCGCTGAGGTATCCGTTATGAACCGGTCGACCGTTTGGAAGACAAATTATTTTATCCGTTGTGAACCGGTCGATTGCTTGATATGACAGTTGCACTAAAGCGGCTAGAAAGCGACTAGTTTCTTTTAGAAACTTATAAATAGGCCTCTTAATTGCAAAACTAAATACACAGAACTTTCATATCATATAGTGAGGCAATTACTAGTGCAAAAACACCTTCATATCATCAATCCTCATTGATACTCATAATTGTGTTTAAATCTTCATATCTTAACACAAAGAGTATTTCTCATTCTCACTACACTTAAACACCTTCAAATATCCTAAGTGCTATTAAGTGAGAGAAAGAGATCATAGATCTTCATTTGTAATATCCACACTATTAAGAGTGTATTGTTGTTTTACAAAAACAACCATTGTGAAACTCTTGAGAGTTGAGTATAAAACTCTTGGTATTGGTGAGGGAACATCTTCAAGTGGGAAAGAAAAATCTTGAAGAGGGGACATCTTCAAGTGGAAAAGGAAAGTCTTGGTGTGGATTCATCAAGCGGAAATTGTAATCTTATTACTTGGTTTAGTAAGAGAGTACAATACTCAAGTGCGGGTTGGTACTTGAGTCGTGGACGTAGGCTTGCCGAACCACGTTAAAAACCCGAGTTAGCAATCTCTCTCCCTTATCTCTTTACTTTAAAGTAATTAATTTTAAGATTACATTATTTATTGTATTTGCACCAATTCCGCCTTTAGGTGCATAGTTGCTTTAATCCGTGAATTCCAACAGGTGTTGATTTTTGCAACTGGGGCAAAGGTCTCCTGATAATCTATTCCATATTTCTGTGTATATCCCTTTGCCACTAACCTTGCTTTGTACCTGTCTATACTGCCATCCGTATTTAGTTTAACAGTGAAAACCCATTTGCATCCAACAGTCTTCTTCCCCTTGGGTAGTGGACACAACTCCCATGTGTTATTCTTTTAGAGTGCTTGCAGTTCTTCATTTATTGCCACCATCCACTTTGGATCTGCTAATGCATCCTGTACATTACTAGGAATAGATACAATAGATAATTGATTAACCGTTAATGCATGCGAACCGGACAACCTATGGGAAGAGACATAATCACTGATTGGGTATTTAGTCTTATTTTTCGGATCAGGTTCATATTATTTTTTCGAGACTCCTCTATTTGACCTCAGGGGGTATTTATTTACTCTATTTTCAGTAATAACAGGAATTTCGTTATCAAACATAGGAAGGATGGGATTTGGATTTATCTGAGGAAGGACATTCTGGGTTGATTCTTCGGTTAATGGTGTAGACATTTGCAACTCTGATGATAAAGGAGGGTTATTGCTCAGGAGATTCTGATCAATGCAAGGTTCCAAATCTGCACTGTTGCAAGGAGCTACAATATTTTCCCTTAGTTCGTCAGAATAATTCTCAATCCTTCCTCCATTTTCCTCTACTTCGAATAGATCATCATTCTCTTCATTGTTTGTCTCCCCCTGAAGAGATGACCCAGAAGCTCCCCCTGAGTAATAGGGTTCTATTACATGAAAGGACGTATCCAAGGTCACATGTAACTTTGGGTGTAAAGGATCATAACACCGGTACCCTTTCTGAAATTCGGAGTACCCAACAAAAACACACCTCTTCGCACACGAGTCCAGTTTATTCCGCAAAGCCTTAGGAATGTACACATAGACTGTACATCCAAAAACTCTCGGTTCTAGGTTCGGTAAATGAGGGATGGATAGCAAGGATTCCATTTTTTTTGAGGAGTCTGAAAATTGATAGCGCTGGATGGTGTGCGATTGATCAAGTAGGCTGCCGATTTTACTGCTTCACCCCAATAAAACTTGGGCATATTCATGCCAAAAAGTGAGGCACGGACGACTTCCATAATCTGTCTATTTTTCCGCTCGCCTAGACCATTTTGCTGTGGAGTGTAGGTGCATGAAGTTTGGTGTCGAATTCCATGATTGCCCAAGAATGTACTTAAAATTTTATCCATGAACTCCATACCATTATCTGATTGTAGTGTACGAATCGGCCTCTGATATTGGGTTAGCACCATTTTATAAAATTCCTGAAAAGATGTACCTACACCACTCTTATTTCAAAGGAGAGAAATTCAAGTCATTCGAGTACACTCATTAATAAATGTAATAAAATAATAAGCGTAGGAATCCAAGTCATTCGAGTACACTCATCCGGTGCATTTCTTTCTCAAAGACTCTTGCAGATATCATCTCGAGTGCTTGCTTGAGTACATCATTAAGTCATCCTAGCTTTCACAAACTAGATTTCTCGAAGGAAGCTGGCGATGAGCATTCTTCTTTGTCTATAGTTCTTTCATAGGTTTGAGTGTTAATGGATAACCGCTCTTTGGGGACCTATATTTACGCTTACCGATGATATGCTATGCAATGATAAATGCATGTGAATGTCAATATATATACATACATAACAAGTGAATTATCGTGAATGGTATACCCAAAAACAAGTTCTAAGTCATTACATGAGGGGTAAGCTCTATCTCGGTCTCAAAGGGTCTATGAAGCGCCCGAGTGACCACCTCACGTGAAGGTAGTATAGGGGTTTACAAGAAATAATTGGGGCACTCGTATGACCGTCATTATCAAGTAAACACTCGGTTTATAGTTGGATGTTTCACGAATCCGAACCCGATCGAAAGTCATGAGGCGAACCGCTAATCCCCACCTAACTTAAAATTGGGTTTACATCGGAAATTAAAATGCATGATGACATTAATTTAAATTTAATGTTATTCATAAATTGAAAATAAAATGAATGCTAAAGCAGTAAAAATACATGCTAAAGACTTGCTAAAATGCATGAACATATATATATATGCACGAATTAGAGATGCAAAAGACTGGCTAAAAATGCATGTGCATATATACATATGCACGAGTTAGAAATGCAAAAGACTTGCTAAACATAAACACATAAAATTCAAACAAATAAATCACATCAAAATATTCAAAGCTTAGTCCAATATTTTCAGAAAAATACCGTCCCAGCAGAGTCGCCATTCATGTCGCATGCGTCGCATGTGCGTCCGGGAGGGATCCCGACTCTTGCGAGTGGATTTTGAGGAGTCGCCACCTTACTCGTTGAGGGTCGCTAGGAATGCCCGATTTGTACTTGGTCCGCTCGAGAGATTCGAGGGTAAGGGACTGGTTGCGCAAAGGAAAGGTATTAGCACCCTTCTACGCCTTACCGAGGTAAGTTGCATTGTATATCTTGATGTGAAAAAAATTCAAATGTCTTATTTATTCACAAAAATGTTACGATAAAAATCGATCACAACTTAGAAAAATCCTGGATTTTATTGATTATTATTCGCGATTTTGGATACTAATCCCTTAGATTTCATTTATCCAAAAGTGAGTAATAGTATATTATTCAGTCGAATATTTTGGATACCGATTTGTTTATCCAAACACCGAGCGATTAATAATAGCATATTGTTCCCGAATATTTTGGATTTTTAATCCTTAAGATTTCTTTATCCGAATACCGATGATGATAATAAATTCCAAAAAGATTTTTCATATTTTTGAAACATTGAACATATGCAAAGAAAACACATTTTTTATCTTATATTTTTCATAACAAAAACAACATAAAAATAAATAAAACACACAACACACACTCTTTTTCTTTCTTTTTTCATTATATTTTTACAATAATTGAAACTACAATAAAAGTTCAAATAAAACACATAATCATAAAGAAAATTACAAAAAGACCCCAAGGGCGCTTCGGAATGGTGGCGATGAGTCGGAGGAGGACTGGTGGCAGTGGTGGCGCTGTCTGTCCACGCGCCACCATCACTCGGTTGCACGTGGGTTCACGCGCCACCGTGAACAATCAGACGGGGGACAGATCTGTCCCTTCTCTTCCTTCTTTTGCCGGAGAAGGTTTTAACGGCGACCTGCAAAACACAGAAAACACAAGCAAACACACAAAGGTTCAGACCGGAGATCTGTTCTCTCTCTCTCCTTCTCCTTCTTCTTCTTCTTCTTCTTCTTCTTCTCCTCGCTTTGAGACGGTGGTTCACAATGACACTGCAAACAAAACAACATCCAAAGACACAATCAAACACAATCCATTTTGCAAATCGGATCTATCATTCTCTCGATTCTCCTCCTCCTCGGCTTCTCCTTCGGATGGTCGAGTCTGCTGTGGTGACCAATCTGTTGGCCAAGAGGAGAGAACCAAAGAGGGCACTGGTCGGTCGATCGTGAATGGGAGCCACGGAGGAAGCTGTCGGTGTAGGTCTGCGTGGCTAAGGGGTCATCAACGGTGTGAAGGCGTTGTCGCCAGAAAGAGATGAAAACGATGGACAAACGGAGGGAAATGGAGAGGAAGGGCTCTGGCCGGAAGGAAAGTGAGAAGGAAAGTCGACTCGAGAAGGGGTCAAGATCGCAGTGAGGTGAACGATGGTTGTTTGGTTCGGCTGAGAGTGGGGATTGTGGTCGCCGGAGAAGAAACGGCGAGGGAGAGTCAGGAGAGGAGAGTGGTCGGCCATGGGATCAGAAAGAAAATGAGCAGGGGGGGGCTGCAGCTGCCCTCGAGGGGCTGGCGGCTACAGCCCCATGGAGGAGAAGAAGATGGGTTTAGGGTTTTTTTCAATGTATTTTCTTCTAATTTTAGGTCAATTTCGGGGTAATTGTTGGGGGTCTCCCTGTTTAGGGCATTTTTCCCTCTATTTATAGAGGGAAATTTGCCCATATTTTGCACTTTAATCCAGGATTCTGAATATTTGCAATTTAATCCCTAATTTCGTGCAATTGGATTGGAAAAATGTAATTTTGTCCTCGAAAACTCCAAATTTCTCAATTGAACCCAAATTAAACTCAAACATTTTATTCTTTATCAATTAAGCCCTTAATTAATTTGACAAGACCAATTTAAAGTATAATTAAGTCCTTGCACTTAATTAAATCCTTCAATTGGACCCTAAATTAATTCTCAAATATAATTACATTTTTAAATTGGTTGACGATAAAAATCAAATCAACCTGTAAAAATATAATTATATTGCTTGACTTAATTTTTACACAGATTTATCCAATGATATATTGTTTTTCCTTAAATCTGTATTTTCTCTATTTTTAGGATAAAAGAGATACAATTAGACTCTCGAAAACAACCAAAATTTACACATTGATTTTTCTAACAACCCCAACCTCTTTTATTTTATTTTTGTTATTTTTGGTATATTTTGGGAGTCACCCAAAAGTTGGGTGATGACAGTCGTATGCACAAAACAACACTATCCTTTTATATATGTATATATATAATGATAATAATCATAACAAAAATAATAATAATAACAACATATATTTCTTTTTTTCTTAAGTTGGTCTGTCGACGACAACTGCATGATTGGGACTGGCTTGCGACCGAATGAGGTGCAAGCCCGGTTGGATTCAGTCGATTGTCGTCGTAGTGGGTCGACAACCAACTCGCGTTTGGTCCGGGCTTCCAACCTTTTTGGCCGGGAGCCCGATTGGTTCAGCTGGTCTGGCTGAATCAATCACCTGACTCGAAGAAAAATAAAAATAAAGAAATAAAACAAAGAAGAACGTGAGTAGTGACTACTCACGTTCTTCTACAGTAACTGACGGATTTGCACAAGGGGATTACCTGATGATGCAGCCTTGTAGAGGAGATCAAGAGGGTCTTTTCTGTCGTGGTGGTTTTTGAAACGGAGGTGTATGGTGGCCGGAATGTGGACTGGAATTTGTTGGTCGCAGTTGCTGCCTTCGTCGTCGATGGTGTTGCTACTCTGACCGGAGTTCACGTCTGGACGATTTGTATGGAAGAGGAGATGATAGTGGTGAGGATGGTGATGGCAGGCGGCTGTTGGAGGCTATGGGAGGTGTGTCGGGGCTGCTGCAGATGGTTTTTTTAGAGAGAGAAAATGCCGATTGGAAGAGAGAGAGAGAGAGGAGAGTAGAGAGGAGCTGTGGTGAAGAAGAGATGAACCGGTAGGGAAGCTCACCAACGACTAGAATGGGTGAAGGTGGAGGTTCGGGTTGTTGCACCGGTGACAATTTGTTGCACTTTCTAATTCCCCAGCCGTTCGTCCCTCCTTTTTCTTCTACAATCTTCCTCTATTTATAGGCTAATCTTTGCAACTTGTAGTATGGGATTGATGTCCACAACATGGCATTTTCAGGGGGTAAGTTTACAGGGTATGGTGGCTTGTAGGACATGGCTGCCGGCGTGCCACAAGCATGGCTGCCGGCAGTGCCAATGTCCAGTCAATTTCGGGCTTGTTCCTTTTTTTTTGTAAAATACACTAAAAATGATTAATCACAAAAATGTTTTTTCGACAGGAAGAATGATGTTTTTACCTTCAATTTTGCTTCGATTCGTACCCAAAAGTTTTGTCAGTCGAAAATCTTAATCTTCCCAATTTAACCCAAATTAGGCTCTCAGATTCATTTTCTCAGTAATCAAAATTTCAATTAAATTAATTTGACCCTTTTGAAATATAATTAAGCCCTTGCACTTAATTAAATCCTTCAATTGGTCTCTCAATTATTTCTGAAGCATAATCATACTTTAAAATGCCCGACGATTAAATCGAATTGGCTCATAAAAATATAATCATGTCTTTTTGACTTAATTTTTATGCAGATTTATCCAATAATAAATTATTTTAGCCTTGAATCTGCATTTCCTTCATTTCTGGGCCAAAAGAGGTACAACTAGGCTTTCGAAAACGTCCAAAATTTCCACATTAATTTTTCATCCGACACCAGCCCCTTTATTTTGGTTTTATTATTTTTTGGTATATTTTGAGGAATAACCCAGAAATTGGGTTATGACAGTTGCCCCCCTCTTTACAATGCTTACGACTAAAGTCTTGTAAAAGGCTTTAGATAGTAAGTGTTTGTAAAGAAAAAGAAAATTGGATTTATGAGACCAAGAATTGGTCCGAAAGTGAGAATGAAGGATATAAAGCGCACTCAAAAAGGTATGGTAAGATAGAGCTAGAAAGTGCACTACCTAAGGATTGAGGCCTAAGGAGGACACTTAAAGGGTGGAAGATGATGATATTTGTAAATGATACGTAAAAATGCTCTCATTGTAATTGATGACCGAACCAAGGTGAAAAATGGTGAAAATGGTCTCATTGTAATGGTGACCTACCCGAGTGAGAAATAATGAAGATGGTAAAAAAAAAGAAACAGTCTTGTTGTGATGGGCGACCTACCCAAATATAAGCAAAAAGTGGTGATGGAGATTCCATGGGATGGAATATAGGGCTGGAAAGCTCTCTATGTAGGATCTATGGTCGAGGGTTGGAAAATGCAATATTCTAATTGATGGTCAAGGGTTTGAAACACACTCAAAGAGGAGGGAACATAGGGCTAGAAGACACACTATCTTAATTGATGGTTGAAGTTGAAAAACACAGTCGACAAGGAGGATAGGGATGGAAAATAGGGCTATCTTGATTGGTGGTTGGAAAACACACACGAAAAGGAAGAAGAATAGGGTTGGAAAACGCAATATTTTAACTTATAGTTAAGGGTTGGAAAATGCACTTGGAGATGAATAGAGAATAAGGATGAAAAACATACTCAAAGATGAAGAGAAAAATAGGGCTGGAAAGCGCACTATTTAAATTGATGGTCTAGGGTTGAAAACGCACTCGAAGATGAAAAATAGGGCTAGAAAGCGCACTATTTAAATCGGTGGTCAAGGGTCTGAAAACGCACTCGAAGATGAGGCTTGTAAGCACCCTTAAGGAAGTGAAAATGATGAGGGCTCAAAGGTGCACAGAAAAATGATGAAGGTTTGTAAATTACAATCCTTTCTAAACATTTTCTAGATTATCAGTGAGGATGAAATGGATGACGACACCTAAGATTCTAAACAGGATAAAGCTGAAAAGCATGTTCAAGGACATGGAAAATGTGGGAGCTTAAAAGCATGCATAGAAAATGATGAACGAAGGTTCGTAAATTACGATCCCTCCAAAACATTCTTTAGAATCTCAATGTAGTTGCAATGCATGATGACACCCGAAATTAGAAAAGAGATAAAGCTGAAAAGCATTTTCAAAGAGGTAAGAGCTTGAAAGCATGCACACAAAATGAATGAAGGTTCGTAAATTATGATCCCTTCAAAATAAAAATTTTAGATTTTCAATGGGTATGCAATGCATGATGACACCCAAAATCAAAAGAAAGAAAGAAAGATGAAAAGCATTTTCAAAGATGGTAAGAGCTTGAAAGTGTGCACCCAAAATGAATGAAGGTTTGTAAATTACGATCCCTCCAAAACATTTTTTAGAATCTCAATGTGGATGCAATGCATGAGCATGTATACTTACCTGAGAGATATAGGTCCCCTTTCTTCCTCTAGGTCTTCTTTTTGGGATTTGGACCTCTGGATTTGATGGCTTCTCGCTTCTGCTTACTCAAGCCGCTACTTGTGATTTTGACCACTGGAGATGATAGATTTTCATATTGTCATGCCCCCCTGAGTTTGATCCAGATTCCTTGAAAATGAACTATGGAGTCAACTTCGTGATTTGACGACTTCTCGCTTCTGCATACTCAAGCCGCCACTTGTTGATTTTGATTGCGGAGATGATATGCCCCCCTAAGTTTGATCCAGATTCTTTGAAAAGAAATGATGGAGCCAACTTCAATTGCATTTTAGATTGCCCCCTTGTCTGGTCATGCCCCAAAAGTGTTTGGCTTCAGGTTTTTGCAGGAAGGGGTTGGTCATTTGCAAAGATGGTGTTTTCATGTGGGATTTTTGGAGTTTCAAAGTCTTTCCAAGCGAAAAGTTCATTTGAATTGCCCGAGTCGGGTCATGTCACACCAGTGTTTTAGGTTACGAGTGTTGGTGGGAAAGGGATGACTACTTGCACAAATTATTTTGATGTAAAACTTTTGGAATTTCAAAGTCATTCCAAGCACAAAAACCATTTTGATGTTTGTTTAACAAGCTTGTTCTCGAAAGAATTCAAGTGATCTTATTGTCAGGTTTTATGTCGATTTTGACAAGAATGTGAAATGATGCGTTTTTGCATGTCTTGTATTTTAAAAAGGCTTTGATCAAATTTGGTGAAGCATTTGTATGGCTTGTTTCGCATGGAAAAACATTGTTTATCGATCCAGTATAACTCGTATTTGATCATAAAGGGCTTTATTACGATTGTAACGTAGGCTTAGGTTACTGGCTACCAAAAAAGATATTTATAGGATCAAAAGTGTTTTAAGGGTTTTTGGACTAAGGATCACTTTAGTGCTTACTCCATGAGCTTCATTTATCCCTCATGATTGATTTGCATAGTGACCTGCATCCCCCCCAGTGTTGGGTTGGGTTTTGACCTTGACATGCCCCCGATATTTGTTTGATCTTTCTATGTTGACATGCCCCTCAATATTTGCTTGAGTTTTTTTCATTTTTATTTGGCATTAAAGTTGTGTTGACTTGACATGCCCCCCAAGTATTTTGTTTGGGATTTTCATGGTTTTTCGCACTAACATTATGCTGACTTGACAGACCCCCAAAGTATGTTGTTTGGGCTTTTTCGCGACATGCCCCCGGTATTTTGTTTGGGCTTTCTATGTTGGGTTTTTAGTACTACCAAAATGTTGAATTAATTTGCTATAGTGTACTAAAACCTTTTTTATGTTTATGCCCCGACTTTCTTCGGTGTCACTTGTCATTGACTTCTTTTTTGCACTTGCCCCTAGTATAAGGTGTGATCCTTGTCGTGGTTAATGATCAAGAAAATAAAATTATTAGGCTCAAATAGGGATTGCAAAGGTTATTTGAGACTTTGTGACGGCATATCAAAGATGGCCTTTTCTCATTTCAAAAACATGCAATCTTAATCAATAAGCCTTGCATTTCCATGAGAAACCGGTTTTTGAATTTTTTTGGATTTTTGTGGATTATTTGTTTGGCTAAGAGATTAGTTTTATTATGTGGATTTTGGTGTTATGAGATCATATTTCAATGAAATTCTTTGAATTCCAGTATATATTTGTTAAACAAACATCAAATCGACATTCATTTTCGTACTAGACCTTGATTTGCCAAAAATCTTTATGAAATCATGAGATCACGCAAGAAAAGAAAGGAGAGGATACACCAAAAATTCATGGCCGAAATTCAATTTCATTAGATGTCATGAGTAATACATTAAGCATAATATTTCTTCACAACATCAGAGTTCACAGGTCTAGGCAGATCTTCTCCATCCATGCTAGTTAAGATTAAGGCTCCTCCCGAAAAAACCTTCTTCACCACATATGGCCCTTCATAGTTGGGCGCCCATTTACTCTAGTCTTCTCTTATTGACATCTTCTTCAAAACCAGATCTCCCTCTTTAAATACCCTTGGTCGGACTTTCTTGTTGTAAGCCTTTGCTATCCTGCTTTGGTATAACTAGTGGTGACAAATAGCTGATAGTCTCTTTTCATCGACCAAGTTTAATTGTTCAAACCTCATCCTTGCCCATTCTGATTCTTCTAACTCTGCATCTTTTAAGACCCTTAGTGATGGAATCTCCACTTCTAAAGGCGTGACTGCTTCCATTCCATACACTAAAGCATACGGGGTCGCCCCGGTGGAAGTTCTGACAGTAGTGCGATATGCGTGCAAGGCACACGGGAGCATTTCATGCCAATCTTTGTAAGTGATAACCATCTTTTGAATGATTTTCTTAAGATTCTTGTTAGCTGCTTCAACAACCCCATTCATCTTTGGTCTATAAGGAGAGGAGTTGAGGTGTTTAATCTTCCACTTAGTGCAAAGTTCAACAATAAACTTCCCATTGAAATTCTGAGCATTATCAGTTACCAGCCTTGCGGGCAGACCATAGCGATAGATCAAGTTCCTTTCGATGAACTTCTTGACAACATTTTGTGTCACATGAGCATAAGAATTAACTTCTACCCATTCAGTAAAGTAATCAATTGCCACCAAAATGAACCTATGTCCGTTACTTGCCTTTGGGTTAATTGGCCCTATGACATCTAATCCCCACATGTCAAATGGCCATGGTGAGGTCATATTGAATAAAGGCTTTGGAGGTGCATTTATCTTATCCCCATAAATTTGGCATTTGTGACATTTCTTAACATATGCCACACAGTCCCTTTCCATGGTCAACCAAAAATATCCAAATCTTTGCATTTGCTTTGCCATTGTATGACCATTGGCGTGGGTGGCACAAATTCCTTCATGAACTTCTTTCAAAGCCTGCCCAATTTCTTTCTCATCCAGACATCTGAGTAAAGTCCCATCAAACGATCTCCTGTATAGGATTTCACCGTCTAAATAGAAATTTATGGCCATCCTTCTCAAGGTCTCTTTATCTGCCTTAGAAGCTTCTGATGGGTATTCTTGGTGCTGGATGAATTTCTTGATATCACTATACCAGGGTTCTTCATCCGGTGATTCTTCGAGTGTGCAACAATGGGCCTGGTGATTTCGAACTTTGATGTCAATTGGGTAGATCTTCTCTTTGGCAACGATTTGTACCATTGAAGCCAAAGTTGCCAAAGCATCAGCGAACTGATTTTTATCCCTGCTCATATGAGTGAATTTGATCTCCTCAAACTCACTAGCTAACTTTATAAGGTAGTTTTGGTAAAGTTTCAACTTTTCATCTTTAGTTTGCCATTCTCCTTTTACTTGGCAAATGATCAACATGGAATCTCCAAAGACTTCAAGCTTCCTAACTTTAAGCTCTAAAGCAGCCTCTAAACCAATGATACAAGCTTCATATTCGGCCGTGTTATTAGTGCACTCGAAGTATAACCTCACTGAAAAAGGATATTGCTTCCCTTCTGGGGAAATTATGACTGCTCCAACCCCATTTCCTGATATATTTACTGCTCCATCAAAATAAAGCGTCCACCACTCGTTTGCCTCATTGTCATCCCTGACTACTAAAACATCTTCATCAGGGAGATCAAAATCTAAAGGCTCATAATCTTCCATGGCGTGGTCTGCAAGATGGTCAGCAATTACACTACCTTTTATAGCTTTTCTTGTCATAAAAATGATATCGTACTCTGCTAACAACACTTGCCACCTTGCTATCCTACTTGACAGATATGGCTTTTCACAAATGTACTTAAGCGGATCTAGCTTGGAAATTAGCCACGTTGTGTAGTATAACATATATTGCCTGAGTCTCTTCGCACTCCAAACCAAAGCACAACATAACTTCTCAATCGTGGTGTATCTGGACTCACAATCATTAAACTTTTTACTCAAGTAGTATATAGCTTGTTCTATTCTTCCAGATTCATCATGTTGTCCCAACACACAACCCATGGCTGTTTCTGTGACCGTTAAGTATAAAATCAATGGTTTCCCTAGTACTGGGGTACTAAAATCGGTTCACATGTTACTGTTAGCTGAGATATGAAGCGGGCTATGTAATTCAAACGTCCGAGGAAACTCCTTACTTCCTTTTCGGTCTTAGGCACTGACATTTCCTGTATGGATTTGGCTTTATCTGGATCAACTTCTATTCCTTGACTGCTCACAATAAAGCCTAGTAATTTTCCTGTCTTTACTCCAAAGGAGCATTTGGCCGAATTCAATTTTAACTGGTACTTCCGCAATCTTTCAAATAGTTTCCTCAATATCTTCACATGATCTTCCTCAATCTTGGATTTAGCTAGTATATCATCTACATAAACCTCAACTTCCCGGTGCATCATATCATGGAATAAAACGACTATCGCTCGCTGATACGTAGCCCCAGCATTTTTCAAACCAAATGGCATTATTTTATAACAAAAAGTCCCCCAAGGTGTTACAAAGGTGGTTTTTTCTCTATCCTCTTCTGCCATCTTAATTTGATTGTAACCTGAAAACCCATCCATAAATGAATATGTGACATTTTTAGCAGCATTATCCACCAAGACGTCTATGTGAGGTAATGGAAAATCATCTTTTGGGCTTGCCTTGTTCAAATCTCTATAGTCCACACATACACGGATTTTTCCATCCTTTTTCGGGACTACAACCATATTGGCTACCCATTGAGGATAGTGAACGACATCTAGAAACCCTGCATCCCATTGCTTTTGTATCTCTGCTTTCACCTTTAGGAGCATATCTGGTCGCATTCTCCTGGTTTTTTGTTTGACAGGTATACTTCCTTCTATTAAAGGGATCTTGTGCACAACTATACCACTATCTAAACCAGGCATTTCTGCATAAGTCCAGGCAAAAACATTGGTATATTCGTGCAAGAGAGAAGTTAATTCTTCTCTTTCCTCAGTCGTTATGAGGGTACCAATCTTTAACTCTTTTTTCTCCTGCTCGGTTCCTAGGTTAATTGTCTCAAGCTCCTCACTAGAAGGTTTCCAAGCCTTTTCAGAATTTTCCATCAACCTAGTAAATTCTTTAATGTCTTCTTCTGCCCAATCCTCATCGTCAAGTGTAGAGACGTTATTGAATTTTGGCCAATTATTCTTAGTGTAGTGGTTTTGTGAACGGTTGGAACTTTCAAAGCTCCTGAAAGTGTAAGGTGTGTTTGTGTAAGAGTGCTTATTTGCGAAATGAAATGTTATATAAAAATGCATGATCTCATTAAAACAAAAAATGCTCATTCAACAAGGCAAAATATCGCGACATCGTGAGCTAGATTACCGCCATGATCAAAATAAAAATAAAACAAGTCCATGACCAAACAAGGGCAATTACTTTTTAAACACAATATGAACGGGCTCCATCCTCTAGTCTTGGAACACTTCTCCTTCAGCCAATTTCCGCACGAAGGTGCTTGCAGAAGGGCATCGACATTATGGATGGAGAGTCGTGGGAAATCTATTTCTTCCTCTTGGTATTCGAGAGTGCCAACGTGCAGATCTCTCATGCCTGCTCTGATTGTCCCTATTGAGCTGCGGAAGGATTCTTGAAGCGGCAGGATGGCAAGGTCTTCATCTTTCGATTCTCTTCCTTCGATTCTGGCCATCCTAGCCTCTCTTCTAATTTGAGCAACTCGTTTGAAATCTTCTTTCTTTGGCTTGTATCCGAGCCCGAACCTTTGATCCGCACTTTTCAATTTCATTATGTTGATTCGTTCTGGCATTCTACTAACAGGATCAAGCTGAAAAGGGATTCCATTCCGCAAGAAACATTTGGCGGCCATCTTTGCGGCTTCTGGGATCTTCGGCTTTCTTAAAGGGGCACCTTCAAGGATCCACTCTGCATTTACTACTTCGAATGCATGGATATCACTGTCTTTACAATCCTCTATTTCTATGAACGGTACAGCCACATTTTTAATCATTGATATAGTTTCTTCAGCTTTTACAATGATCAACATCCCGTTTGCAATATACTTTAAGCATTGGTGTAATGAAGAAGTCACTGCCTTTGCTGTATGAATCCATGGCCTTCCCAGTAGTATGCTATAGGATGGATGAATATCTATCACCTTAGCGTTACCAAGAACACTTGCGGTCCTACACAAAGTTCCACTTCAATGGTCCCCACTATTGGTCTTGGTGACCCGTCATATGCTCTTGCCATCATAGTGCTTGGTTTCATGTGTGACTCATCGATGGGCATTTCTTTCAAGCATGTGCCTTGGCAACACATTCGAGGCGAGCCATTATCGACTAACACTTTTCCAATCAAAACATCTTTACATTGTATCGTAATGTATAATGACTTATTATGCCCTGTACCATCAGGACCCAATTCGTCATCAGAAAAGTACACATAATTCGAAGCTTGTATTCTCCCCACTAAATGTTCCATGGCTTCTGGGTTGATGTCTTGGGGTACATAGGCTTCGTTTAGCACTTTTTGCAAAGTCTTCCGATGAGATTCGTAACTTAAAATCAAGGAAAGCAATGATATCTTAGCAGGGGTTCTCTTAAGCTGTTCCACGACACTATACTCGCTATGCTTCATTAGCTTTAAGAATTCATTAGTTTCCTCTTCTGTCACAGGTTTATTTGTTTCCTCGGGCAAGTCAACCACTTCTTTTCCTTTAATCTTCTTTAACTCCTCTGGAGTAAAACATCTGCCACTTCGGGTTAAACCCCCAATTTCTGGTAGAAAGACAATTGGTTGTCTTACACCTTCAGATGAATATCCATAGTTGTAAGGCATGGCGTTATAGTCTTTTTTATGTGTAGTGGAAGGCTTGGATAAAACTAATCTGGGTGGCCCTCTTGGAGTGAATTGAACTTGGCACACCTCTTTATCTGACACCTCGGTCATAACCACTTTATCCTCTATTATTGTCTCTACCCGGAGCAGACCTCTGTTTATCATTTGCATCACATTTTTATAGAAGCCCGAACATTGATCAATAAAGTGACTCTTCTGGTCACGATGCTGGCAACATCTTATGCCATCATACTTTGCCCTTGTCAACATTTGATAAATTCTTTCCATTGGCACCTTCAAATTCTTCGGATACTCAACATCTAACATATTCACTGATCCGCTACCTGAAGCATGACTAGGTAGTGGGTTGGTGCTTACATTTGGGGACTCTTCAAACGTTACCCATCCAGCTTTTATCAATTGTAGGAGTTTCCTTTTGAATGCATTGCATGTGTGGATGCTATGTCCTGTAATTCCTGCGTGGTATTCACAGGTGAGATCTGATTTATACCAACTAGGGTAAGGAGGTTGTAGGGGTATCAGAGGTACCGGGGCTACCAGTCCAATGCTTAACAGCTTTTGGTACATTTCATTCAAAGGTAAAGGTAGTGGGGGTAATTGTTCTTCATTTCTAGGGCGATCTCTTGGGAAACCCTCGGTTTGGTTTTGTGGTAAGTTTTCAGCTTGATTTCCGGGCCTTTTGGTAGGGTATAGGGGTTTGAAGTTGACGTTGGTAATTTGAGATGATGTGGTGCTGTATTTTTGGAATTGGGTGTTCCTGCCCCTGTAACTAGTCTCAATGTGATCTATGTCCCTTTTTTTTCCCAACAAAACCTCTTTTTTCCATTGGTGCAGAGATTCTTCCACTCTTAATCCCCTGCTCTATTCGTTCTGCCACAGCTACAACATCTGTGAATTGTTGAGCCGAGCTACCCATCACATGTTCGTAAAAGGGTGCTTTTAGCGTGTTTGCGAATAGTGTGACCATTTCCCTATCCAAGAGGGGAGGATGCACTTGGGCAGCCAGGTCTCTCCACCTTTGAGCATATTCTCTTATGCTTTCTTTTTCTGCTTTTTCCATGCTTGATAGGTTGGTTCTGTCAGGGGCGATATCCATATTGTACTTGTATTGCTTAATGAAAGCATCCACTAAGTCTTTCCAACTGCGAATTCTAGTGTTGTCGAGCCTCATATACCAACTCAAAGCCGGCCCATTCAAACTATCCTGAAAAAAATGCATTAGTAGCTTTTCGTCGTGCACTACTTCAGCCATTTTATTACAGTATGATTTCAAATGTGTGACAGGGCATTGTGTTCCAGTATATTTGATGAACTCAGGAACACAGAACTTTTTAGGTACTATGACACTTGGTACTAAGCACATTTCAGCAGCCTTCACTGGGTCATACAATTCTGCCCCTTCAATGATCCTTATCCTTGCTTCCAATGTTGCCATTTTGTCTTGATCCACACCATTAGATGATTGAGTATTAGGTGATTCATTCATTGATGCTCCAGCAATAGGTGTTGGTAAGGGTGGAGGTGCGGTTGGCTGTATAAAAACGGGATTTTGCTGAGGATCTTGAATCCCCTCTCCAATTACTTCATCAGGGTGGTTTACCGCTTGCGTTTGAGTAGTTGTCGTGGGTCTAGTTGAAGGACCCTCACCGGAGGAATTTCTTAGTGTTTGCTCGAGCAAGCTGGCGATGCGAGCTACACTATCTTTTAAAGCATTCAACTCTTCTTGAAAATGAGCATTTTGATGTGCACGTTCTTCGTCCTCCATATTTCTTTGTCAGAGACGAGTGTTATAAATTCTCAAGGGCGAAGTTCTTTGGGGACCTATATTTTAACCTGTTGATGATATGCATGTTATTTATGAAAAATGAATATATGCATGGTGATTTGTTTTATTTTATTTTGAAAGACCAATCCATAGCTTCCTTGTCGGGTAAGATGTGTAGTCTGATGCCTGAGAAAATTTTTGTTCAAATTAATTGAGTCACACACATTTTAACAAAAACAAAAGGTGGATCTTGTCCACTTCATTCATTCATATTGAATCATATAAAAGCATTTACTCAAATGCTACCCCCTATTAGCTATGAGCCCAACAAAACTTGAAAGTTCATCCAGGTATACTTCAAATCTACGAGTACTTCCACCGATCTTGGTAGCCTTTACACGTAACTCATCAGCTTTTCTTGTTGCCACGTTGATTAGCTTATCTGTTTGCTCTATTTTATGCCGGAAAATTGTATTGTCTTGAAGTAATGCTTCATTGCTGGCGGTCAAGGAGTTATTATTTTTTTCTAGCATCATCACCATCTTCTTGAGCTGTTGGGTGTGCTCTTTAGCCTTTTGTAGCTTTGCATCAAACCTTGTTGTTTCAGAGTTCAACTGGATTTCAATTTCAGTAATGTGTTCTTGCCATTCATTGCGCTGCTCTTGTACCACTTTTAATTCTTCTTCTCGAGTTTCTAATTCTGCTTGCAAGGTAGAAATACGGTCTTTTAAGCTATTGGCCAAGGTCAAATATCTCTTCATGTCAGACTCAGTTGCCCTTCTTGCTTCGAACTCATTTTCCGCCTGATCTTTGTACTGGCTTTCAACTCTTTTTCTTCTTCAATGATAAGGTTAGCCACTCTTCCTTTTTCTTTCTCAGTTTCCCATTTATCCTTATAATGATTGCTTGACCGCTATTTATGATCGGCTTGTTTTAACTCACAAGTGCATGAGTGTGCGATGTAGCAATTAACTCGGTAAGATCGAGGTCATATCCACAGAGAGCTAGATTTATAAATTAAGCTAGGTAACAACAAAAATATTTTAGGAGAATGATGAATGAATTTGTTTTCTAAGATAAAAGAGAGTAATTAGATTTAAATGATAAGAAAAGGTAAGTCTTGGTTCCAAATCAATTTTGATGGTGATGTATTGGTGAATTCTTCAACATATATAAGATAACTCAACCTAATATCAACGATGGTGATATTAGGTCGGAAGATATTACAATGAAGATCTAAAACATGAAGATGATTATTGCTTAAGAATCAACGAGTGTTTTCATATTAAGTAAGACATTGAATCAAGCAATCTCTATACCAAAACTAAGTTTTGTTCATAAAAATTCAAGATTATAACATTACTTAGATGATTTCTAAAATTTCCTTGCAATAACAAAACATTCATGAAGAAAAAGTGAAGATAGACATTAAGATTCATTCATATCTTAAAGAACTCACCTCAATCACCATCATCCTTGATTTGGATCCAAGAAAGAGATTAGCCAACCATAATTATATATAAAAACACTTTAATAAACATGAAATAACCTGAATCAAATTGGAATAATAAGTTTTACAACTTAAATAAAACTGAAATCTAAAACAAGAAGAACAAAACACAATCTCGGAAAATATTGCAAGACAGATTTGAAGCTAACTTGGACTGCAATTTAACCCTATTTCTGAGCGTCTTTTGGAGAAGGCTATTAGACACATATTTATAGCCCTTTCTGTTAGCTTTCCAGAACATTAAAAACCATATAATTTGGATCTCTGAGTCAAAAGATATGACCGACACGCCGAAAGGTGTTCTGGAAAACTCATTATGTTGGCAACTTGGAGCATATTCTTGTGCCTGATTTGATGCCAACTTTGTACTGCACTTTACCCCACTTTAGAAGCGTTTTCTTGAGACAGCTATTAGACACATAGTTGTAGGACTTTTGTTAGCTTTCCAGAACATCAAGAACCATACAATTTGGATCTCGGAGTCAAAAGTTATGACTGAAACTCCGAAAGGTGTTCTGAAAAAACTTATTATTTCGGCAACTTGTAGAAGATTTTTGTGTCCGATTTTCTTCCTCATTTTTAGCTGAATCTTTCTTCTTTTTTACCCAAGATAAAGTAACAATCTTTCCTCTAGCTTTCCATAGATTTCTCCTCCAATTCTTTCTTCCAAATTTCGACATTTAAATTTCCTGAAATAATTCATTTAAGCTCAAAAAAAACTTGTCGAAACATTAAGATAAATTTACTAAAAAGCACATCAATTATTATAAAATCCCAAATAAAACTAATAAATACATATGTAAAATAAGAGATTTAACAATACTTTTGATGCACAATCACACCCCCCAACTTAGATTTTGCTAGTCCTCAAGCAAAACAAAACATAAAACCGTTGAAATAAAAATAATAATAACCATAATTAGATTCGACTCATTACACTTAAAGGACCTATCATGCAAACATTGGTATCTTCAACTTGGTGTGTACACAATAGCGAATAAAGAAAAATAAACATACTCACATTCTCTAAATCAAATATCCATACAAAATTCCAAATTCAATCGTATTTATCATGCAACCAACATAATTAATTCATGCGAAAACTCGACTTGTAATCTTCCCTTCTTTCCACTACAAACAAGGTAGCAAACTAGAGAAATAACTATCTATATATATTTTTTTCTTTTTTTTTTCTTTTTTTTTTCTTTTGTGTGAACTTTATTTGTTCTTTTTCTTTAAGTGGTCACTTCCCATTTGACGCGAATACAAACATTTGTGATGAATGCACCGGTTACTCACAAAGTCACACACTTAAAGTGCTTTGCATACTCATATTTCAAGCTGCTGTTTGACGTAAAGATAAACATTTGTGATGAATACCCCTAGTTACTGAGCAACTCAAAACATTGGAGTAGGTTGAACTTTGCACACATCTATTTATTTAATTATTACTCTATTTACTTAAACCTTGTTTAGGACTAGATTAAAAGGGATGATCACAAGTAAAGCATCACACTCATCTTTTATGCATAATCACACAACTCACACAATTTTTTAAGGAAAGATGTACTTCAATAATCTTAAAGAAAAACAAAATATGTTATATCTTGCTTTATAAGATATTATCTATCCCAAATTAAAGCATGCAATGTTCAACACAATAATGAATCCAAAAATGTAATGTTGATCCTAATTAAGTCTCACTCACATACAAATGCATTTTTTTTTCTTTCAAACAAGCATGACCATCTCAAACATTCAACACAATCAAATATCCAAAATTAAGTTTTACATTATCCTTAATTAAAAAAAAAAGAATAAAGATTAGAAAACTGTTACTCCCTTTTTTCAAGGATGAATGTCCGATTGAATTGGACATGAGTGACTTCTTGCTTGAGCTTTTTTCTTCTTTTTTTTTACCTGCATATCACAACTAAAAGAAAATATCAAACCAATTTTTTTTTTTTAAATAAAACAAAACCTCATACCCCTAACTTAAAATAATGCATTGTCCCTAATGCATGAACAAGTAAACAAGAGTTGGAAGAACAAGAGAGAGAGAAAAACAAAAAAAATAAATAAAAACACATTAATTCCGATATCTGCAATGGCATTGGATCATCAAGATCCAATGTCTCAACTTCAACCACAAAGTTTTCAAGATAAGGTTTCAATCGATGACCATTTATCTGTGAAAACATTTCCATTCTTATGATTTTCTACCTCAACAACGACCATGCTTAGAGATGGATTTAATCACAAATGGACCAATCCATTTTGTTCTCAACTTCCCAGGAAAAGATGTAATCGTGAATTATACAAGAGAACCTTTTGACCAACATGAAAGGATTTTCTAAGAATATGTTTATCATGCAAAGTTTTCATCTTATGTTTTGAAATTTTTGCATTTTCGAATGCATCATTTCTCAACTCCTCTAATTCATCCAATTGAAGTTTTCTATTTTTCCAATCTCATTTTCATTGTCATTGAATTGCCGAATGGCCCAATATGCACGGTGCTCAATCTCAACAGGGAGATGACAGGGCTTTCCATAAACTAGCCTATAAGGAGACATTCCTAAAGAGGTCTTGTAAGCGAGTGCGATATGCCCACAAAGCATCGACTAGTCGTAAGGACCAATCTTTACGGTTTGGGTTGATCTGTTTCTCTAGAATGTTCTTGATTTCCCTATTTGCCAACTCAGCTTGGCCATTAGTCCAGTGGGTGATAAGGGTACTCGACCTTGTGAATCACACCATATTTTCTCATCAAAATCCCAACAGGCTTGTTACAAAAATGTTTTCCCCATCACTAATCATAGCCCTGGGCATGCCAAAACGAGAGAAAATATGTTCTTTCAAGAATTTGACTACAACTCGATGGTCATTGGTTCGAGATGCAATGGCCTCCACCCATTTAGACACATAATCAACAACGAACCAGGATGAATTGGTAACCAAATGAACTTGGAAAAGGTCCCATGAAATCAATCCCCAACAATCAAATATTTCCAAAACAAGAATGGGATTAAGGGCATCATGTTACGCCGAGTGAGATTACCTAGGCGTTGGCATCGATCACATGCAACACGTAACGCATGGACATCTTTAAACATGGTGGGCCAATAAAAACCACACTCGCAAGATCTTGGCAGTGGTTTTCTTGGAAGAGAAATGCCCACCACGAGGCTAATGCATGACAAAAATTAATGACACTTGGAATTTCATGATCGAGGATGCACCGCCTAACAATTTGGTCGAGGCAGTATTTAAATAGGTAGGGGTCATCCCAAAAAAGGTACACACGTTATGCAAGAATTTATGTTTGTCAAGTTTAGACCAATGAGAAGGAATCGACTTGTGGCTAGGTAATTTGCTATGTCAAGATACCATGGAGAGCCAATGTTGGAGACATTACCCGCAAAAATAAATTTTCATCAACAAAGAGTTCATTTATTGGAGATTCATCTACTATGTTATCATAGTTTGAAAGACGGGATAAATGATCACCACTACATTCTCTACTCCCTTTTATCTCGAATTTCAAGGTTAAACTTTGGAGTAGGAGGATCCATCGCATCAAACGTGGCTTGGAATCTTGTTTTGTGAGCAAGTATTTCAATGCTCGCATGATCGATGAAAACAATAACAAGAGATCCAACCAAATAAGACCGAAACTTGTCTAAAGCAAATACCATAGCTAAGAGTTCTTTTCAGTTGTAGTGTAATTCAATTGAGCATCATTCAAAGTCTTGCTAGCATAATAAATTACATGAGGTTTCTTATCTTTTCTTTGCCCTAAAACAGCACCTATTGCAAAATCACTAGCATCACACATCAATTCAAATGGTAAAGACCAATCGAGAGCTTGCATGATTGGTGTAGTGGTCAACAACCCTTTAAGCTTTTCAAAAGCTTCTTGACATTTTGATGTCCAATCAAATTGGGCATCTTGTGACAACAAGTTACACAATGGTTTGGCAATGGTACTCGAATGAATGAATGAATCTTCGGTAAAAACCAACGATGTCCTAAAAGGATCTCACATCTTTCACAATCCTGGGTAGGTAATTTTGAATGACTTCAACTTTTGACTTATCTACCTCTATCCCTTTTAAAGAGACAATGTGACCTAAGACAATGCCATGTGTCACCATAAAATGACATTTCTCCCAATTAAGTACAAGATTGCTCTCCTCACACCTTTCAAGAACTTTTTCCAAATGCATTAGACACAACTCATAAGAATCCCCATAAACTGAAAAATCATCCATGAAAACTTCCAAAAAATTTTCCACCATGTCACTAAAGATACTCATCATACACCTTTGAAAAGTGGCTGGTGCATTACACAAGCCAAAGGGCATTCTTCTATAAGCATAGGTACCAAAAGGACAAGTGAACGTGGTTTTTTCTTGGTCTTCTAATGAAATCTCAATTTGGTTGTAACCTGAGTATCCATCAAGAAAACAATAGAAAGCTCTTCCTGCTACTCTTTCAAGCACTTGGTCTAAAAATGGAAGAGGAAAATGGTCCTTCCTAGTCACCATGTTCAACTTACGGTAATCAATGCACATACGCCATCCGGTTTGGATTCTAGTTGGCACTAGCTCATTATTTGCATTCTTCACTACCGTGACTCCGATTTCTTAGGGACAACTTGGGTTGGACTTACCCATTTTGAGTTTGCAATGGGATAAAGGATACCTACATCAAGTAACTTAAGAACTTCTCCTCTCACTAGTTCCTTCATGGTTGGGTTCATTCGTCTTTGCATTTGCCTCACAGATTTAGCATCTTTTTCACGATAGATTCTTTGTGTACATAAAAGAGGGCTAATTCCTTTCAAGTCGAGTAATTGTCCACCCAATTGCTTTCTTGTGTTTTCTCACCACTTTCAAAAGCTTTTGTTCCTGCTCTATGCTATGTTTTGATGAAATCACAATAGGATATGATTCATCTTCCCCTAGAAATGCATACTTAAGATCACTCGGTAAAGGTTTCCTTTCGGCTTATAAGGTTGAACAAGAGATGTCTCAACTTTCACTTGGGCTGAAATCAAAGGCTCAAACAATGGAGTCCATTGACCTGTTGACATAATAGGCATTGGATCTAGATATGTCTCGAGTTCTCTTACTTCCTCATCAACACATTCCAAAGAACAAAATCTTTCATCATGAATTAAAGTTCTCTCTAATGGATCCTTTATCCCTTCTCTCTCAAAGTGTTCTTGACAAACAGTTTGAATCAAATCCACCTCTCTAATGTCCTCATGTTCACCAATTTGTTTGGAAATATTGAAAATATTCATCTCTAATGTCATATTTCCAAAAGACAATTTCATCACCCCAATCCTACAGCTTAATTAAAGCATTGGATGTAGCTAGGAAAGGTCTACCTAAGATGACTGGGATGGCAACGATTAGAACCTTGAACAGGTGAGGTGTCTAACACTACAAAATCAACAGAAAGTAGAATTTATCTACTTGGATCAATACATCCTCAACAACACCCCTAGGAATCTTGATTGACCTATCAGCTAATTGAAGGGTGATTCGAGTAGGCTTGATTTCCCCTAGACCTAATTGTTTGTAAACAGTGTAGGGTATTAAATTCACACTTGCTCCTAAATCCAACAAAGCTTGGTCTATCTTATGACTTCCAATAATGCATGAAATGGTGGGACAACCAGGATCTTTGTATTTGGGAGGGGTCTTAAACTCGGATGATGGCATCGGCATGTTCGGTTAGAAAGGCTTTTTCTTTCACATTCAATCTTCTTTTGACTGTGCATAAGTCCTTAAGGAACTTTGCATAAGATGGGACTTGTTTAATTGCATCAAGGAGTGGAATGTTTACCTTTACTTGTTTGAACAATTCATAGATTTCCGAGTTCATAAGATCATGTTTAGATTTTCCTAACCTTTGTGGAAATGGTGGTCTAGGAACAAATTCTAAATCACTCACTTTGCCTCCATTTTTTGTTGAATCATCTCCTTTCTCACTCTTCTCTTTCTCATTTATCTCACCTTCTTTCTCACTCAAGCTCTCATTTGTCACTTGTGTTTTGATTCCTTCTTCACTTTCCCTGGATTTCTCCTCCACAATTCCTTTAGGAATCCCAAAACCTATAGCTTTGTCAATAATCTTTCCACTTCTGAGGGTGGTGATGGCTTGGATTTGTTCATGGTTTGAGGATTCACCGGGTGAGGATTCACTTATATGCATCCGACCTCTAGGATTTGGCATTGGTTGAGCTGGGATTTTTCCTTCTCTTGAATGCTTAGTGATTGAGTCAACTTGGTTAGTTGACTTCGAATGTCATCTAAGGTCCTATTGGTCCGATCTTGAAATTTGTTAACTTGGTTGTTGATTCCTCCTTGTGTTTGCATGAACTCGCTGAAGAGTATCCTCTAGGGATCTCTTATGAGGGGGTTGGTATGTGTTATGTGTGGGAGCATGAAATTGTTGGGGTGGAGGTTGAAATGTTTGAGGTACTGAAGAGCCCTCATTTCTCCATCCAAAATTTGGGTGGTTCCTCCATCCAGGATTATAAGTATCAGAGTAGGGATTGCTTGCTTGGTTTGAAAATGGCTTTCTAACATTACTTGAATCAGAAGTTTGGCCATATAACACCTCCTTGAAAGCTGGAATAGTAGGGCACTCAGTTGTCATATGCCCTTTACCCTCACAAACAATACAATTTTCCTCTTGCTGTTCACTTATGACATGCACTTTTTTAATCTCAAGCGACTCTACTTTTCTAGCCAATGAGGCTAATCTAACATTAAGGTCATCAGTCTCTTTCAATTGGAACCTCCAACTTGAATGAGAAATGGTGTTTCTAGATTCAACTTGAAGTGGGAGATAAGTTTCCCATTACTTTGTGTTTTCAGCCAATTGATCAAAGAAATTAAAGGCTTCACTTGGTTCTTTGTCATAAAACTCACCATTACACATGGTTGACACTAGCTTTTTAAAATTTGCAGTAAGAGAGTCATAGAAGAAACTCACTAACCTCCACATCTCAAAACCATGGTACGGACAAGCATTTAACAAGTCTTTAAACTTTTCCCAAGCTTGGTGAAATGACTCATTTGGACTACAAGAAAAATTCATCATTTGACGTTGTAAGGCTGTTGTCCTATGAGTGGGGAAGTATTTTTTTCAAAAATTCAGCTTGCATTTCCCTCCATGTACCTATAGACCTAGGACGCAGGGAGTTTAGCCAAAGCTTGGCTTTATCCTTTAGAGAGAATGGGAACAATTTAAGTCGAATGGTTTCCTCCGTGCATGTTCTATCAATAAAGGTATTGCATACTTCTTCAAACTCCTTAATGTGTATGTATGGATTTTCGAATCCATACCATGAAATGTGGGAAGAAGTTGAATCATGCCCGGTTTCAAATTGAAAGCTTGTTGGTTAAGAGGCAATATAATACACGAAGGTGTACTTTGTCTTGCCGGGTGAAGATACTCTCGAAGGGTTCGAAAATTAGGTTGATCATTGAATTGTGGAAGTCCATTACCTTGAACACTCCCTTCACCCTCTATATCTTCAACATTAGCCATGATGGAATACAATATGACAATTATATGAATATGAAAGGAAAGGAGAAAAAAAACAAGATTGCAAATAAAAGTAAATGAAACGTAAAAGATAAAGTAATAGCTGAAAGAAAAAAAATACAACAAATTAGGAAATACACACTAACTAATAAGCAATATTAACAACAATAAACATTAAAAGATAATTGTAACAAGCATGAATAAAAAGGCGGTAATACCGGCCAAGAACTTAAAACAGTAAATATTAGATAAAAAAGCATAATAAAATAAAATAAAATAAACAAGAGGCGGTTGAACCAGCCATAATCCAATAATTAGTAGTCCAGTCCACAGTCCAATATCCGTCCACAGTCCAATATCCAAAAAGCTGAGGTCAATTTTTTTTTTTACTTTTTTTTAGGCGGTAAGACCAGCCATTTGAGTTTTTATTTTATTTTATATATTTTTTTTCCAATAATCAAAACTAAATTTGTTACCTTTTCTTGCTAGCTCCCTAGCAACGACGCCAAAATTGCTTGACCGCTATTTATGATCGGCTTGTTTTAACTCACAAGTGCATGAGTGTGCGATGTAGCAATTAACTCGGTAAGATCGAGGTCATATCCACAGAGAGCTAGATTTATAAATTAAGCTAGGTAACAACAAAAATATTTTAGGAGAATGATGAATGAATTTGTTTTCTAAGATAAAAGAGAGTAATTAGATTTAAATGATAAGAAAAGGGTAAGTCTTGGTTCCAAATCAATTTTGATGGTGACATATTGGTGAATCCTTCAACATATATAAGATAACTCAACCTAATATCAACGATGGTGATATTAGGTCGGAAGATATTACAATGAAGATCTAAAACATGAAGATGATTATTGCTTAAGAATCAACGAGTGTTTTCATATTAAGTAAGACATTGAATCAAGCAATCTCTATACCAAAACTAAGTTTTGTTCATAAAAATTCAAGATTATAACATTACTTAGATGATTTCTAAAATTTCCTTGCAATAACAAAACATTCATGAAGAAAAAGTGAAGATAGACATTAAGATTCATTCATATCTTAAAGAACTCACCTCAATCACCATCATCCTTGATTTGGATCCAAGAAAGAGATTAGCCAACCATAATTATATATAAAAACACTTTAATAAACATGAAATAACCTGAATCAAATTGGAATAATAAGTTTTACAACTAAAATAAAACTGAAATCTAAAACAAGAAGAACAAAACACAATCTCGGAAAATATTGCAAGACAGATTTGAAGCTAACTTGGACTGCAATTTAACCCTATTTCTGAGCGTCTTTTGGAGAAGACTATTAGACACATATTTATAGCCCTTTCTATTAACTTTCCAGAACATTAAAAACCATATAATTTGGATCTCTGAGTCAAAAGATATGATTGACACGCCGAAAGATGTTCTGGAAAACTCATTATGTTGGCAACTTGGAGCATATTCTTGTGCCTGATTTGATGCCAACTTTGTACTGCACTTTACCCCACTTTAGAAGCGTTTTCTGGAGACAGCTATTAGACACATAGTTGTAGGCCTTTCTGTTAGCTTTCCAGAACATCAAGAACCATACAATTTGGATCTCGGAGTCAAACGTTATGACTGAAACTCCGAAAGGTGTTCTGAAAAACTTATTATTTCGGCAACTTGTAGAAGATTTTTGTGTCCGATTTTCTTCCTCATTTTTAGCTGAATCTTTCTTCTTTTTTACCCAAGATAAAGTAACAATCTTTCCTCTAGCTTTCCATAGATTTCTCCTCCAATTCTTTCTTCCAAATTTCGACATTTAAATTTCCTGAAATAATTCATTTAAGCTCAAAAAAACTTGTCGAAACATTAAGAGAAATTTACTAAAAAGCACATCAATTATTATAAAATCCCAAATAAAACTAATAAATACATATGTAAAATAAGAGATTTAACAATACTTTTGATGCACAATCAATGATCTCTTTCTTTCATCTTTGAGGCTAACAATTCTTTATCTGCATGTTCTCTATTTTCACTTGCTTTCTTCAAAACGACCAATTCCTTCTCTATCATTTCATGGTTACTCATCAGGTTATCGTATTGAGAACTCATTTCTTCTAGTTGACTTTTTCCTTGGATCAACTTGTTAATTTGCTCTTCTTTTCTTTGCAGTTGATGATCCAAAGAAACCCTCATCTGTTCTTCTTCTAGCAGTTGCTTCTCTAGGAATTTCTGATTTCTTTTGCTATTGCTGAGCTCAACCCTTAGCTTATCCAATTCTTCTTGTAGGTCCCCTTCGTTAACCCTCTTTCTTTTAGCTTCAACAACCGTGGGTGTTTTTTCTCGTACCAAGCTTTGTCTTACGGTGCTTTGAGGTATCTCGTAGCTCCTCCATACTAGGTAACCAGGGCTAACGAAGGCTTTTTGGGTGGGACTCTTTGCCAACTAAAACAGGTTTCCCCCAATCAATCTTAATAACCTCCAGCTCATCCAATGATTTAACTTCTCTAAAACAACCGTGTACTCAATCAGTCCTCCTAGTTCTTGGTACATATTATGTCCCCCTAAATTATCTAGTTACTAGAGAGGGAAAATAGCTAATGTAACCAGTTAAGCCAATTAGCAGAACCCACACCTTAGTACCACAACTCATTAGATAAGTGGAATTACTTACCCAAGGGGATTTCCATGTGAAATTATTTTTGGGAGGTGTCTAGTATTTCTCCACCCAACCTTTTCATCTAAGTCTTTCCACTCGTCCTCAGAACCAAACCAAGAGGTCTCATGTTAAACCACCAAAAATTATTGAAAACTTCTCTACGGGTTTCCAAGTGACTAACAATCCACATGAAAAGGGATGCAACACCGCATTGATGCTTTCCCATGCAACCTGCAATGGTTCAGAGACAGGAATGTTTCGACCAAGTATAGCTGAAGTGGGGTTATTTTTCTCTGCTCATATTCAACAAAAGCACTGGTCGCTTCCATGCTAATTATCCCAGCAGACCTCGAAGGAATAATACTAAACCAAAGATAGCAAAAGTCACCGCTTGAAGCACTTCTTCTCCGACTTCCCTCTTATCTTTATTTGTTTTCAACATATTCTCAATTGCCTTCCACTTGAAATCTCCGGAAGATGTCATGTACTCGGTCTACTTGGTCCGGACATAATAATTTAGCGACTTCTTGGATCTGTACTATCAATTTTTTTCTGAAATAAACTTTATGGGGATCGTGAGGGAAACTCAGGATTTCAGCATACTCCTCTAAAGTTGGGGTCATATCAATATCCCTAAAGGTAAAGCATCCGTAATTCGGATCCCAAAATGAACAAGGCCTTTGACTCGCGATATCTCGAACCAGGATTTTTATCAGTGAGCTATTCTTCCATATCTTACTTCAAACAATGCTTCATCTACATACCCTATGATAGGCATAAGTCTCTTCACATTTTCTATGGAACAATGGATTTTGGTATGTGGCAATTTATTGATTTTAGCTCTTGGGCAATCTCCTCGCTTAATTGCATCATCTCGGATCTTTCCTATATTCCGAAAAGGTCAAGGAGCCATGGTCTTGGTTTGGTGAATTCAGTTGAAAATGACATTAATGATTAGAGTTTGTACTTAAGTTATCACATGAAGGGTAAGTTTTCTATCTAGTCACAAAAGGTCTATGGATCGCCCAAGTGACCACCTAACGTGAAGGTGGTATGGAGGTCTACAAGAAATGGTTAGGGAATAGTGTGACCGCCATTATCAAGTAAACACTCAGCTCATAGTTGGACGTTTCACTAATCCGAACCTCGACTAAAAGTCATGAGGCGGACCGCTAATCCCCACCTAACTTAAATTTGAGTTTACTCAAAATTCAGAATGCATGATGACATTAATTTAAATTTAATGTTATGCATGAATTGAAAATAAAATGCATGCTAAAGCAATAAAAATACATGCTAAAGCGACAAAAATATGTGCAAAATGAATAAACAAATAAATAAAATCAAATTGAGAAATAAACAATCAAACAATCAAAGCTCAGTCTAGCAATGTCCCCAGTGGAGTCGCCATCTGTCGCGACGACGATTTTTTCGTGCTTCACGCCCTGCCATCTCTCCGGATTTGGGGGAGACAACGGTGCGCGGTGAAAATAGGGTTGTTTATAGCCGTAAAATTTACGACTATAATTCTAAGGAGTCGCCACCTAATATTAAGGTTATTAGGAAACCTATTGGTCTGTGAGAGTCTTGGATAAGAGGATTTGTTGTGTAAGGGAAAGACGCATCACCCCTAGTGCACCCTACCTAAGGTAAGCTGCATTGTTGTTTGATTGTTTTTTTAAGTTAAAATTTTTACACTGCATTTTTTAAAAGAAAACATTTTTTTTGTGTTTGCGGGTGTACTTTACAATGTAATTTTATACCGTAGTAAAAATCTTTTTTTATCTACGGATGTACTTTACAATGTAATTTTACACCATAATAAAAATCTTTTTTATCTACGGATGTACTTTACAATGTAAATTTACACCTCGAAAACTAAAACAAAAATAATGGTTAAATTATTTTTGACATTTTGGCCGAATACCAATGGATAATAGTAAACTGGTTACAATATCCAATTTTTTGTATTTTTTAAAAAAATGGAAAAATATGCAACATATTTTTTTACAAAAAATACAATGAGAAAATTTTTGGAATCCGGCCGTATGCACCAAACAACACTATCCTTTTTATATATATATATATATATAATAATAATAATCATAATATATATATATAATCATAATATATATATATATATATATTTTTTTCTTGAGTCGAGTTGTCACCTAAGTCGACAACTGACTTGATTGGGATCGGGCTTGCGACTGGATGGGCTGCAAGCCCGCTTGATTCGGCTGAGTTGTCACTCAGGTCGATGACAACCCACTCGCATGTGGTCCGGGCTTCCAGCCTTTTTGGCTGGGAGCCCAGTTAGTTCGGCTGGTCTGTCGACCTAAGGGCTAATAACCTAACATTTTGAGGTCATGCCAGTGGAATCGATCAACCCGACCGAAGAAAATAAAATAAAATAAATAAAGAAATAAAACAAAGAAGAACGTGAGCAATCACTACTCACGTTGTTCTACAAGAATTGAAAGATTTGCACAAGGGTATTACTTGATGATGCAGCTTGTAGAGGAGATCGAGGGGGTCTTTTTTGTCTTGGTTGTTTTTGAAACGGAGGTGTGTGGTGGCCGGAATATGGACTAGAAGCCATTGGTCACTGTTGCTACCTTCGTCGTCGATGTTATTGCTGCTCTGACCGGAGTCCATGTCTAGACGATTTGTATGGAAGAGGAGATGATGGAGGTGAGGATGGTGGCGAGGATGGTGATGGCAGACGGCTGTTGGAGGTTGTGGGAGGTGTGTAGGGGTTGCTGCAGATGAGTTATTTTAGAGAGAGAAACCGCCGATTGGAAAAGAGAGAGAGAGAGGAGAGTAGAAAAAGCTACGGTGAAGAAGAGATGAAATGGTGGGGAAGCTCACGACGACCAGAATGGGCGAAAGAAGGTTCGGGTTGTTGCACCGGTGACAATTTGTTGCACTTTCTAATTCCCCAGCCGTTCGTCCCTCCTTTTTCTTCTACAATCTTCCTCTATTTATAGGCTAATCTTTGCAATTTGCAGTATAGGATTGATGTCCATAGCATGGCATTTTCAGGGGGTAAGTTTACAGGGTATGGTGGCTTGTAGGACATGGCTGCCGGCGTGCCACAAGCATGGTCGCTGGCGGTGCTAATTTCGATCAATTTCGGTCTGTTCCTCTTTTTTTGTAAAATACACTAAAAATGATTCATCACAAAAATGTTTTTCGACGGGAAGAATGATGTTTTTACCTTCAATTTTTGCTTCCGATTCTTACCCAAAAAGTTTCATCGCCGAAAATCTTAATCTTCCCAATTTAACCCAAATTAGGCTCTCAGATTCATTTTCTCAGTAATCAAAATTTCAATTAAATTAATTTGACCCTTTTGAAATATAATTAAGCCCTTGCACTTAATTAAATCCTTCAATTGGTCTCTCAATTATTTCTGAAGCATAATCATACTTTAAAATGCCCGACGATTAAATCGAATTGGCTCATAAAAATATAATCATGTCTTTTTGACTTAATTTTTATGCAGATTTATCCAATAATAAATTATTTTAGCCTTGAATCTGCATTTCCTTCATTTCTGGGCCAAAAGAGGTACAACTAGGCTTTCGAAAACGTCCAAAATTTCCACATTAATTTTTCATCCGACACCAGCCCCTTTATTTTGGTTTTATTATTTTTTGGTATATTTTGAGGAATAACCCAGAAATTGGGTTATGACAATGATTATTTATAAGTTTTCTTTCTCTTATAAATATGTGAGACTGATTATATATTTTGATATTTATTTAATATTATCGCTTTAATATATATATATATATATAGAACTTAGGTTTTTGAAAAAACAAATTAATATCAGTATTCTGATATAATTTCAATATAATAATACGAGAAATAAATTTTATAAAATAAAGAAATAATTTAATTTTTTTTCTAACAATAATTATGGTGTCATCAATAATATGAACAATAATAATTAGAATATGAATTATTTATAATAATATTTATAATAATTGTGATAATTTAACAATCATCGATCGGATGATTTTTTATGTTCACAATATTATTTATATTCTCTTCTTGTTGTTGTTTTTGTTAAAATTTATTTTATTCTTCGAGATAATTATATGGTTTCATTGTTTGCTTAGTAATAATAATAATTTTAGTGTTCATTTTTCTATTGTTTTTTTATGTAAAAATGTATTTTTATTTTTAAAGACAAATTAATGATTCTAATTGTTTAGACAATAATGATGATATTTTTAATTTATTTTAATTCATTTATTTTTATATATATTTTTAAATGGTTCCTATTTTTTTCAATGTTTATATATACATGCTCTTAGTTTTATTTTTAATTTTTATTATTTCCACTATTATTAAGGTTGTTTTTTTATTTAATGTGAAAATTTTAATATGTGTTGGTTATCATTTGAAAATTGATATTTATTATTTTTTCTCTTTGTATTTTTTATTCTTCAAGTCAAATAATGATTTTAAATCTAATAATATTTATTTTTGTTTTATGATTTTTTTAATTGCTTTTTTGTTAATATTGGTGTTGAAATTTCTAATTATTATAATTAAGGCATTCACAATAATGATAATGAAATATATAACAAATAACTAACAACTGAAGATTAACTATATATGCATAAGAGATGATTTTACTTTCATTTCACATCATCAAATGTGAACTTATTATGTTTTTAACCAAAGTTACATTTAATACAAATATAAAATCTAATAAAAATTAAAAGTCAAAACTAAGAGTATAGATACATAAATATAAACAAATTATATATAAGAGATGAAATAATTTTTAGATTTTAGGTTGTTATGGTTAAAATATTACTTTTACAATATTTTTATGTATAATATTTCAGATATAATATTATATATAAAAAAGCGAGACAAAATATAAACAAAATAGGTAGACAAAAATATACGAGGCACTTCCTCTGTGTTTCGATTACAATGTTCCTTTTATATGAAAGAAACTCATTTCTGATATATTTTATCTATTATAATTTTACTAATTAAATATTACAATAATCTATTATAACACGTATAAAATTAATCAAATTTCTAAGTGAAACCACAAGTACAAGGAGGGAATGCCATATTTATGGTGATTGATCTTGAGAAATGGGAACGAGGAAAGTAAACAGATGGATGCAGAAAGGATTATGAAGCTTGATTAGCAGATCCCAGGATATCAGGAGGCTCTCTACAAAGTCTTGCATTTCATGAGGAAAAACCATAATTTTTAGGTTAGATACAAGGAAATTCTTAAAACCTTAGCATAAGATATTAAGAACCTTATCTTCACTTATTGTTCACTTACTGCTCTTAATTCTTCATTGTGCTACTGTAACCCTAACAACCTATAATTTTTTTCTGATCATAATAGTTTTTGAACCATGAATCAGAGTCTTTGGGGGCAATTGTGAAGAATGAAAAAAATCCAACTCGAGCAAGAGGCTACGAGGTAAATCGTTAACGGCATGTCTACAGAATTAAGTCTTACTTTGAACATTGAAGCTCGAACATGTAATTGCATTGGTTCCTAAAATTGTTTAGAGTAATTCAGTAATTCTTGAACAGCATACAAATGTACTAGGTTAACAGACCCAGAATTTAGAAACAATGTTGATAAGATACTTAATTGATGAATTTAGGATGAAAAGAAATTAAATAGCATTGCTGTCAAGGATTATATCCCTTGTCCATAACACTAAATTGTCTTCGGATACAGTTTCGGATGCCCTGTAGGGACCCATGTTGTGGTGATCCACCCTGGCCTTCTGGTATTTGGTGTTTTCTGCATCTTCAACACCATCAGCAACAACCCTCTTCCTCTTTTTGTTTTTCTGCGTCGACGGATGGGTCTTGTCGTTGTCTTTCCTTCTCAATTGACACAAAACAGTGACCTCGGAAAGGGATGGCAAGCTATACTCGTACATCGTCCACTTGCAGCCTGGTTGGTGAGGTTGAGTATTTCGGTAACTGAAGCCTTTCCTGAGGGCTGTGACACTATAATTCTTGTCAATTTGGACACGTATACGATGGTCTTTGTCGTCTCTACGCCATGTTGCAGGGCCACCGGCAATCTGGCGGGAGACATTATTGGACTTGGGGCTCATCTTTTTGAGATGAGTGAAGAAGAAAACATCCTCACCATGGATTCTGTGGAACGTGTTCCAGATCTGGAGAGGTTGATAGGCATAGAGGCTGCAATCTCTAACAGGAGCAGAGGTGGTAAAGCAAGGGTTAGTGAGTTTGGGATACAGATAGAAGCGCACCAGTTCTTCATCATAAGGGTTGAATCTATGGCCAGGGAGTAGCTGGATTGGAGGTAACATTGTCAGGGTTTGTGATTGGGACCGAGTCTGTTGCTTGCTCAGATGATCAAAGGATTGGATCAAGAGAGAAATCAAGAATCAAGAATCCAGACTGTCTAGTTCTTGACGAACAAATTAAACCAGTAATTGACAAACAGAGAAGGAGGGAGAGCTCCTCCCTTTCCTTGTATGATTATTATTGATAAACAGAGATGGGAATGAATAACAGAGTAAAAGAGAGAAGAAGAGACTCTCAGCTGGAAACCCTAAACGAAGAACGCAGAGGAGGAAAGAAACAAACTTGCTGACTGATTAAAACAAAACGCGTAATTGTTATGCCACTCCCATCTATATATAAGTGTTCGAGGGGTTCGCGCTTCCAACGGTCACTGAAATTTTTGAAGGCTATAACTAACTCACACGATCTTTTTTGATTTACTTATTACATATTGGTGTCGTGGCGAAGGATGGTTGGTCACCAGGAGTCGAACATACTTGGTGTAATTGAAGTTGCTTCCTGTCAGCACTAGCTAGTCCACCACAAATTAAAACAAATACGAGGAGGCCGGGACTATCTTTGCTGGGCCGGGTGGGTCCTCATTCCCTTTTAATGGATCTGTTGTTGACGTGTCAAGCGATCCAAACTTTTTCGCAACCCGTACGGTACCGTACAAGAAGCATATGTCCGCAGAACCAGTAAAGATATACCACTACTATCAACTACTAGACTACCAAGATATGCTCAATGGATGTGCAGCACTTGGATGATCAATAATTCTAAATCACAAGACTATATCTAGTACCTAGAAATCCATGCTCTAGAATTAGAAAACTTCTAGGATTGCTTCTTTTGCAGATGGTGTGCCTGATATATCATTTTTCTTTTTTCTTCATTGAAAAGTGAGAATACAACTTGAGAAATGATATAATTGTGCTGAGCATATATGACAACGTGTATGTATTTTCATGAAACTGATTAGTTGTTTCTAGGATACAGAATTAAAGATATTAATGGAGGTCATTAGTGTCAACAAGAGCTCTTTCAATGTGGAGGGGGGAGAAGTATTCAAAAGAAACAATTTTTTTATAACCCTTGAAAGGGGTTTATGTATGTATTTAGAATCTCATATGATTTAAGCATATAGATATGTTGTTTAATTTTTCTTCTATAAATTGCTTATATTTACTCATTTGTTTTTACTTATAGAGAAAATTTATATCTTGTAGGTGCCTCCCATTCACATCACGTATAGATTTTAAATAATTTGATCCATTTGAATAAGTTAGGAAAATATTTGTTGTGTAATTTTATCATGCAGTAAACATATAACCCATATAGAATATTATATTCGTAACATTTTATTTTGAAATATTAAATGTATCAACCTATGCTTAGTGTATTAGAATGTACTTGGATTATATTAGAATATTAAACTGTATTTTATATATATATATATATATGTATATGTATATAAAATCTTCAGTACTCTTTAATTATTATCTTATGCGTGTCATGTAAGATGGAGTTTGAGAATGAATATGGTCCTGAACATAATCTAGAATGAATTTTGCAATTGATTTAACTAAATATGGATGTGATTGTAGATTAGATGCGATTCTAAATGTGTGCAGGGTACATTTA
Source organism: Salix exigua (assembly GCA_032356905.1). NCBI lineage: Eukaryota > Viridiplantae > Streptophyta > Magnoliopsida > Malpighiales > Salicaceae > Salix > Salix exigua. The sequence goes on from CM063598.1 coordinate 3,405,185, forward strand.
GATGTGATTCTAAATTTGTAATTATAATTGTGACCAAACTATAATATTCTAAATTTATTTTTTCTGAATATTAGTTGATATGTAAATGTAATAATATGAAAATTATAATAATAAAATAATAATGCATTATGATGATGCATTAAGTAGTGATGGTGATGATTATGTGGTGATGGTGGGATGATGATAATTTTCATATCCTGAAAAATAATCTGTAGTTTGTCACTTAGGAATCACATGCAAGCTAGAATGAATCTTTTTATTGTTGATAATAATAGATGGATGAAAGGATGACATTATTAAACTAGATTGATTTTACAATAAAATTGATAATAATTTAGAGCTTAATTGATAATAAGGAAATACTTTAGAGGCTGAATTTGAGGACCCACTATTAATTTTACCCCAACATCGGAGAATATGAAATCGCATTAAGACTTGAGGGACTAATTTGTAATTATTGATCTCTTTTCAAGAATGCAAGCCTCGTCGTGTCTCTGCTTTCAGGCTCTCAAGAACGCAAACTTGCACACACGCATGTGTATATATATATATACAAGAGCGTAAACACAAGTTAGCGGGTAGTGGAGCATCTCGAAAGAACAAAGGCTGAATCACATTCATCATATCTCAACTCGACTAGACTAATCTCATTTCATCTGGGTCCGGTTTTCTAACTCTTTTCTTGTTATTCTAATTCTTTTTATTCTCTTTATCATTTCTTGAACTCTATCTCCTTTAATCACTTTCTTGGATTAGGTTTATGAATAATATCCACTCCCAACAATTTACGAATTCTTTTCTTGCGTGTTGAAGCTAGCTTGAAATTCTTGATAAATCATGTGCTGAGACTTGAAATATCAGTTAGCTTGCTTAATAAGATACATTCAATCAGAGCTTTGTTTTGAGGGTTTTTGGTTGAGTCATGCTTGCGTTGGAATCATTTATTTTCTTTGACCTGGACTGTTCTCTCATCTGGGTGCTGTTCTTGCTTGTTATATATCTAGCTAACTGTTTTCTCTGTTTGTTGCCCTTTTTTTTATAATCTTATTTGCTCTTCAGAGTCTTGGGAATTTTCTATTCTATAATTAATTTCAGATCTTACCCTTTTGAAGATATGGAAGAAACAGCTTCAGGAGATAATTGTGAAAATCTTTGTGAAAAAGCGAATGAAGATGTAATCAGTGAATTGCGTGACGACATTCTTTGTTACATGCTCTCATTTCTTCCAACAAAAAGTGCTGTGGCTACCAGCATTCTGTCCACAAGGTGGAGAAACCTGTGGAAATCAGTTACCATTTTGGACATTTCTGATGACATATCGGGTTATCATAAGAATCCATTTACATATAAAGAAAGAAAGATGAACTTTGTGAATTTCATGGATAGGCTTTTTATTCATCGTAATTACCCATCGATTCTGAAATTCCGGCTCAGCTTAGCTCAAATTTACGATTTTACTTGTGTAAATGCTTGGATGTCCCATTTAAGCAGATGGATTTCTTCTTCTGCAATTATGGGCAATGTGGAGGAGCTTATATTTTTTATCAATTTCCCAGTTCGGTTGCCGGAGAACCTCTATTGCTGTCAGAAATTAGTGACTCTGAAACTTCATGGTCATATCAGGTTTGATAATCTTCAATCTGTATCCTTTCCAAGTCTCAAGGCCCTTCATCTTGAACATCTCAGGATGCTGAGTAACACTGCCATAAAGGTGCTATTATCTGGTTCCCCTGCCCTCGAAGAACTGGAACTAGAAATGGAGGGACGTGATTCTCGGCGGTCTGTACACGTATGCTCATTGTCTTTGAAACGTTTGACCATAGGATTCGTCTGTATTTTTGTTCCTTACGATCACAGTTACCGTAAAAGCTTAGTATTGATACCCCAAACCTTGAATTTCTTAAACTCGTTGATTTTGCATCTGAGGAATTAAGCATGCAGCGGGCATACTCGCTCCTACAGGCAGATCTCTGTTTTTGTTATCAAACAGGTGTTTTCAATGTAGGAATTGAAGAGTATGCAAATATGGTGGTTCAGTTTTATAAACAGATCTCTGGTGTTAAGACTTTGTCCTTGTCAAACTTTAATATCGAAGTACGATCCTCCCCCCTCCATTTACTCTTATGCAAATATGGTGTTTTCAATGGTGATTCGTCATCAACCTATCTAACGCATGCATCCTCTTCTCAGACTTTATTAGAGGCAGCTGTATCTAAGTTTCCATGCTTAGGGAATTTGCCTACTTTTCGGAATTTGATTCATTTGGAGGTCTTAGTTTTTGATTATTACGTGTGGATTTTGCCTGAGATACTCCAATGCTGTTCTGATTTGGAAGTTTTCGTCTTAATCTTGGTTAGTTCCATTGATATAAATCGAATCAATGATTTCAGTGTTTCTTAGTTTATCTAAATCATCTACAAGTACTTTCTGTCTCTCTATTATCTTCAATCAATTAGGATGAGGATGCATACGGCTGGAACTGGCGTGCCCCACACTGTGTGCCGCAGTGTTTGTCATCATGTCTTCAGGTGATCCAGTATACAGTTTTTCAAGGGAATCGGGAGAGTTAGAGATGCTTGAATATTTCTTAAGTAATGCATTGGTGCTGAAGAAGATGACCATCACATGTCCGAAGGGCTCAGACGCATGTCAAATTATACTCATTCCTAAACATAAACGCAGCTTTGAAGTCGCAAGTATGCGTAGGGCTTCATTTCTCTCAGAATCTTTTAACTATTAAGCTTCAAATCAAAAACATTTCAAGGAACCAAGTGAAGACAGAATCGAAAGTTTCCTAAAGTTGTTTCTCACAATTCTGTTCATGAGGTGGAGATACCCGTGGACTTCAGTTCCCAAATTGGATAATGATGACAAACATGTTACCATGTCTTCCTGACTTGTCGTTTGAGAATTTCATGCACAGATTTTTTATTTTTGTAGCGTCCAATCCACTAAAAAATAACTGTAGTTTGCTGAGGGGCTTGATGTTTGTGTCTTGATGGGAAAGTTGAGGGGCTTCACCTATATTTTTGCGGCTTCCTGCAGCAGAGAAGAAGAATCAGAAACACATTCTTATCCCTTATGAATCCATCCCTTATGCACAGTGACTAAAAGGCAGTTCATTTTTTGATTATTTGAGTTAACTGTAAACCTTTTAAAAGATGGTTTTATTGTTTACGAAATAATAATGATAATTTTAGTGTTCGTTTTTTCTATTGTTTTCTTGCTTTTTTTTTTTTGTAAAATTTATTTTTATTTTTTAGTAATAATAATGATAGTAACGTAATAATGAATTTTCAATGATATTTTTTTCTTCTATATATAGAAAATCTATGATTTATTTGTGTTGTTTAGTTTATTGTAGGCAGCTCATTGTATAAGTACCTGGTTCATGGGATTTGAAGATATGTTAATTGTTTTTTGTTGGCCTGCCATTGGAATTACTTAAAGTTTAGTCACTATGTTCTACACTAAATTTCAATTTGTTCACCCATCAAATAAATAAAAAAATTGACTTAAAACCGAAAAAGCATGAACGAGAACTGGCAAGCCAGTTGCAGTAAAGTGTGTCCTTGAAAGATCGGAGGAGAAGCCCGCAGAAATCTATCCATTAAGAAAGTGCGAGGTTCATTGTTAATCTATCCATGAAAAAACCTGTACTGTATGCTAAATTAATATCAACAATAAAAACATAAACCAATAATTAACAAGAGAAATAGGAACTTGTTGTCCAAAAACATGAACATATGAATTGAGGGTACTGGAAATCATAGAATTTACCAATTTCTTTACATGTTAACAGTCCCCGAGAAAACATAATACTAAAGAACTCTCCGTGTCCTTATATATAATAAAATAATCCATGGATACATGACACTCAATTCATGTCCTCTAATCTCATGGTTAAACAAAGAGGAAAAAATGAAATCAATAAAAATAGTTCATGAAAAATGTGCTGGGAATCATCTGGATCTTATTTTCATGAATCAGGCTGCATGTTGGATTTGCCTGTTGAGCTGCTGGCGAAAACGACTGTATCCAATCGCTGCTAAGGCTGGAATCCGCAGAGACTTCAGACTCAGGATGATGATCAACGACTTCAGATGTAACGGACATGATCAGAGTCGTGCAGCTTGAACTCCATCACCCTGAACATGCGCTGCTTCAATGGCTGGAACAACATCTATCTCGTCATAGAAAAAAGTGGAATTTAGACGCTCAAGAATCTCTTGACGCAAATTGTCATCCTTGTTTGCTGCAGCTTCCCCATTATTGTCGATGCGCAGAGCCTCAAATGGTTTCAAGTTCTCGGCAGGATTCAACATGGATACAGTAGTTGGTGAAAAATGGCCAGCAGTGGATGTAATGGAATTGGCAGCCATCTCACAACAGTCAAAATCCAGCATATTTTCACAATAAAAAGACTCAAAATCTTCAACTTGTGCACCTTGAACTCCATCACCCTGAACAGGCGCTGCTTCAATGGGTGGAACAACATCTACCTCGTCATAGAAAAAAGTGGAATTTAGACGCTCAAGAATCTCTTGACGCAAATTGTCATCCTTGTTTGCTGCAGCTTCCCCATTATTGTCGATGCGCAGAGCCTCAAATGGTTTCAAGTTCTCGGCAGGATTCAACGTGGATACCGTAGTTGTTGAAAAATGGCCAGCAGTGGATGTAATGGAATTGGCAGCCATCTCACAACAGTCAAAATCCAGCATATTTTCACAATAAAAAGACTCAAAATCTTCAAAACTCGCCCCATTGACCACATCTTCAGATACAGTTTCGGATGCCCTGTAGGGACCCATGTTGTGTTGATCTACCCTGGCCTCCTGGGATTTGGTGTTTTCCGCATCATCAACACCATGAGCACCGGCCCTCTTCCTCTTTTTGTTTTTCTGCGTCGACTGATGGGTCTTGTCGCTGTCTTTCCTTCTCAATTGACACAAAACAGTGACTTCGGAAAGGGATGGCAAGCTATACTCGTACATCGTCCACTTGCAGCCTGGTTGGTGAGATTGAGTGTTTCGGTAACTGAAGCCTTTCCTGAGGGCTGTGACACTATAATTCTTGTCAATTTTGACACGTATACGATGGTCTTTGTCGTCTCTATGCCATGTTGCAGGGCCACCGGCAATCTGGCGGGAGACATTATTGGACTTGGGGCTCATCTTTTTGAGATCAGTGAAGAAGAAAACATCCTCACCATGGATTCTGTGGAACGTGCTCCAGATCTGGAGAGGTTGATAGGCATAGAGGCTGCAATCTCTAACAGGAGCAGAGGTGGTAAAGCAAGGGTTAGTGAGTTTGGGATACAGATAGAAGCGCACCAGTTCTTCATCATAAGGGTTGAATCTATAGCCAGGGAGTAGCTGGGTTGGAGTTAACATTGTCAGGGTCTGTTACTTGCTCAGATGATCAAAGGATTGGATCAAGAGAGAAATCAAGAATCAAGAATCCAGAGTGACTAGTTCTTGACGAACAAATTAAACCAGTAATTGACAAACAGAGAAGGAGGGAGAATTCCCCCCTTTCTTTATATGATTATTAGTGATAAACAGAGATGGGAATGAATAACTGAGTAAAAGAGAGAAGAAGAGACTCTCAGCTGGAAACCCTAAACGAAGAACGAAGAGGAGGAAAGAAACAAACTTGCTGATTAAAAACAAAACGCGTAATTGTTATGCCACTCCCATCTATATATAAGTGTTCGAGGGGTTCGCGCTTCCAACGGTCACTGAAATTTTTGAAGGCTATAACTAACTCACACGATCTTTTTTGATTTACTTATTACATATTGGTGTCGTGGCGAAGGATGGTTGGTCACCAGGAGTCGAACATACTTGGTGTAATTGAAGTTGCTTCCTGTCAGCACTAGCTAGTCCACCACAAATTAAAACAAATACGAGGAGGCCGGGACTATCTTTGCTGGGCCGGGTGGGTCCTCATTCCCTTTTAATGGATCTGTTGTTGACGTGTCAAGCGATCCAAACTTTTTCGCAACCCGTACGGTACCGTACAAGAAGCATATGTCCGCAGAACCAGTAAAGATATACCACTACTATCAACTACTAGACTACCAACATATGCGCAAGGGGTGTGCAGCACTTGGTTGATCAATTAGTCTAAATAAATCACAAGACTATATCTAGTACCTAGAAATCCATGCTCTAGAATTAGAAAACTTCTAGGATTGCTTCTTTTGCAGATGGTGTGCCTGAGCATATGACAATGTTTCTTTTTTTCTTGGCTGGAGTTAACATTGAAAAGTGAGAATACAACTTTCTCAATAAAATTGTGCTGAGGATATGACAACATTATTTTCAGTATTTTCATGAAACTGATTAGTTGTTTCTAGGATACAGAATTAAAGATATTAATGGAGGTCATTAGTGTCAACAAGAGCTCTTTCAATGTGGAGGGGGGAGAAGTAGTCAAAAGAAACAATTTTTTTATAACCCTTGAAAGGGGTTTATGTATGTATTTAGAATCTCATATGATTTAAGTAGATAGATATGCTGTTTAATTTTTCTTCTGTAAATTGCTTATATTTACTCATTTGTTTTTACTTATAGAGAAAATTTATATTTTACAGGTGCCTCCCATTCACATCACGTATAGATTTTAAATTATTTGATCCATTTGAATAAGTTAGGAAAATATTTGTTGTGTAATTTTATCATGCAGTAAACATATAACCCATATAGAATATTATATTCGTAACATTTTATTTTGAAATATTAAATGTATCAACCTATGCTTAGTGTATTAGAATGTACTAGATTATATTAGAATATTAAACTGTGTTATATATATATATATATATATATAAAATCTTCGTGCTCAAATTGACTCTTTTAATTATTATCTTATGCGTGTAATGTAAGATGAAGTTTGAGAATGAATATGGTCCTGAACATAATCTAGAATGAATTTTGCAATTGATTTAACTAAATATGGATGTGATTGTAGATTAGATGCGATTCTAAATGTGTGCAGGGTACATTTAGATGTGATTCTAAATTTGTAATTATAATTGTGACCAAACTATAATATTCTAAATTTATTTTTTCTGAATATTAGTTGATATGTAAATGTAATAATATGAAAATTATAATAATAAAATAATAATGCATTATGATGATGCATTAAGTAGTGATGGTGATGATTATGTGGTGATGGTGGGATGATGATAATTTTCATATCCTGAAAAATAATCTGTAGTTTGTCACTTAGGAATAACATGCAAGCTAGAATGAATCTTTTTATTGTTGATAATAATAGATACATGAAAGGATGACATTATTAAACTAGACTGATTTTACGATAAAATTGATAATACAAAAGTTTTAGAGCTTAATTGATAATAAGGAAATACTTTAGAGGCTGAATTTGAGGACCCACTATTAATTTTACCCCAACATCGGAGAATATGAAATCGCATTAAGACTTGAGGGACTAATTTGTAATTATTGATCTCTTTTCAAGAATGCAAGCCTCGTCGTGTCTCTGCTTTCAGGCTCTCAAGAACGCAAACTTGCACACACGCATGTGTATATATATATATATATATACAAGAGCGTAAACACAAGTTAGCGGGTAGTGGAGCATCTCGAAAGAACAAAGGCCGAGTCACATTCATCATATCTCAACTCGACTCGACTAATCTCATTTCATCTGGGTTCGGTTTTCTAACTCTTTTCTTGTTATTCTAATTCTTTTTATTCTCTTGATCATTTCTTGAACTCTATCTCCTTTAATCACTTTCTTGGATTAGGTTTATGAATAATACCCACTCCCAACAATTTACGAATTCTTTACTTGCGTGTTGAAGCTAGCTTGAAATTCTTGATTATACATGTGCTGAGACTACTTCAAATATCAGTTACCTTGCTTAATAAGAAACATTCAATCAGAGCTTTGTTTTCAGGGTTTTTGGTTGAGTCATGCTTGCGTCGGAATCATTTATTTTCTTTAACCTGGACGGTTCTCTCATCTGGGTGCTGTTCTTGCTTGTTATATATCTAGTTAACTGTTTTCTCTGTTTGTTGCCTTTTTTTTTTTTTTTATAATCTTATTTGCTCTTCAGAGTCGTGGGAGTTTTCTATTCTTACCCTTTTGAAGATATGGAAGAAACAGCTTCAGGAGATAATTGTCAAAATCTTTGTGAAAAAGCGAATGAAGATGTAATCAGTGAATTGCGTGACGACATTCTTTGTTACATGCTCTCGTTTCTTCCAACAAAAAGGGCTGTGGCTACCAGCATTCTGTCCACAAGGTGGAGAAACCTGTGGAAATCAGTTACCATTTTGGACATTTATGATGACATATCGGTTTATTTCATGAATCCATCTACATATAAAGAAAGAAAGATGAACTTTGTGAATTTCATGGATAGGCTTTTTATTCATCGTAATAACTCATCGATTCTGAAATTCCGGCTCAGCTTAGCTCAAATTTACGATTTTACTTGTGTAAATGCATGGATGTCCCATTTAAGCAGATGGATTTCTTCTTCTGCAATTATGGGCAATGTGGAGGAGCTTATATTTTTTATCAATTTCCCAGTTCGGTTGCCAGAGAACCTCTATTGCTGTCAGAAATTAGTGACTCTGAAACTTCATGGTCATATCAGGTTTGATAATCTTCAATCTGTATCCTTTCCAAGTCTCAAGGCCCTTCATCTTGAACATCTGAGGATGCTGAGTAACACTGCCATAAAGGTGCTATTATCTGGTTCCCCTGCCCTCGAAGAACTGGAACTAGAAATGGAGGGACGTGATTCTCGGCGGTCTGTACATGTATGCTCATTGTCGTTGAAACGTTTGATCATAGGATTCGTCTGTATTTTTGTTCCTTACGATCATAGTTACCGTAAAAAGCTTACTATTGATACCCCAAACCTTGAATTTCTTGAACTGGTTGATTTTGCATCTGAGGAATTAAGCATGCAGCGGGCAGACTCGCTCCTACAGGCAGATCTCTGTTTTGGTTATCAAACAGGTGTTTTCAATGTAGGAATTGAAGAGTATGCAAATATGGTGGTTCAGTTTTATAGCCAGATCTCTGGTGTTAAGACTTTGTCCTTGTCAAACTTCAATATCGAAGTAAGATCCTCCCCCCTCCATTTACTCTTATGCAAATATGGTGTTTTCAATGGTGATTCGTCATCAACCTATCTAACGCATCCTCTTCTCAGACTTTATTAGGGGCAGCTGTATCTAAGTTTCCATGCTTCGAGAATTTGCCTACTTTTCGGAATTTGATTCATTTGGAGGTCCGAGTTTGTGAGGAATACGTGTGGATTTTGCCTGAGATACTCCAATGCTGTTCTGATTTGGAAGTTTTCGTCTTAATCTTGGTTAGTTCCATTGATATAAATCGAATCAATGATTTGAGTGTTTCCTAGTACTTTCTGTATTGTTCTCTTTATTATCTTCAATCAATTAGGATGAGGATGCATACGACTGGAACTGGTGTGCCCCACACTCTGTGCCGCAGTGTTTGTCATCATGTCTTCAGGTGATGGAGTATAAAGTTTTTCAAGGGGAGTCGGGAGAGACAGAGATGCTTGAATATTTCCTAAGGAACGCATTGGTGTTGAAGAAGATGACAATCACATATCTTACTGACCTTACAACATCAGAAGTTGATGTTTTGAAGAGGTTATCAACATGTCCGAAGGGCTCAGACGCATGTCAAATTGTACTCATTCCTGAACATAATCGCAGCTTTGAAGTCGCAAGTATGCGTAGGGCTTCATTTCTCTCAGAATCTTTTAACTATTAAGCTTCAAATCAAAAACATTTCAAGAAACCAAGTGAAGACAGAATCGAAAGTTTCCTAAAGTTTTTCTCACAATTCTGTTCATGAGGTGGAGATACCCGTGGACTTCAGTTCTCAACTTGGATATTGATGACTAACATGTTACCATGTCTTCCTGACTTGTCGTTTGAGAATTTCATGCACAGATTTTTTATTTTTCATAGCGTCCAATCCACTAAAAAAAAAACTGTAGTTTGCTTAATGTTGAGGGGCTTGATGTTTGTGTCTTGATGGGAAAGTTGAGGGGGCTTGACATGTATTTGCGGCTTCCTGCAGCAGAGAAGAATCAGAAACTAACTAAATGGTGTCTCAATGACAAGAAAGCTAAATAAGCCGAGTCATGCGGAAAAAACCGAAATTGAAAATGCTTTCAAGCACTTCCAAATAGACTTTAGTATGCCTGACTCAATGTTTTGAAGTGGCAAAGCATCCTGGAAGAAAATTTAAATTTAATTATAGGGATTCAACCAGACCTCAATCCCAAGTGAAATCTCATGCATCATGCAGGAAAGATTGTTTCTTGACAGAGGTTGTCTGTGTTTTAAATGACAGCTTATGATATTTGAGTTTTTTCGGCTTAGTTTTGTTGTTTTTCTCTTCTCTTTAGATTTTATAGTTAGTTTAGTTAATTTTTTTTTTTTATTATTTGAGTTAACTGTAAACCTTTTAAAAGATGGTTTTATTGTTTACGAAATAATAATGATAATTTTAGTGTTCGTTTTTTCTATTGTTTTCTTGCTTTTTTTTTTTTGTAAAATTTATTTTTATTTTTAAAGGCAAATTAATGATTCTAATTGTTTAATGATGATAGTAATTTTTTATTTTTAAAAACCGAAAAAGCACTAAAAGAATTGAATAGCTTCTGGTATTAATTAACCAGAACTGTATGCAATACATGCTTTATATAGTGAAGTCTGTTACAATGATAAGAATGCAGGTGAAGTCTGTTGTTTACAGTAGATAGAATTTACATAATCTTCAAGTGTCTTCATCGTGCAGGATTCTTCATGGATGGGTCTCTGTTGCAATTGATGTAGGAGTGTGTTGTAGAAACACTTTATCCTTATCCTTATCATTCCCCCGCAAACTAGCAGGGAGATTCAACACTGTTAGTTTGTCCCTTAGCATACAAAAACGATCTGCAGTATGTCCCTTTGTAAAAATGTCTGCAGGTTGTAAAGAAGAAGGGACATGTTGGACTATGATGTCTCGGTTGGCCACTTTTTCCCTTACAAAATGGTAGTCCACTTCAATGTGTTTGGATCGTGCATGAAAAATGGGATTGGAAGCAAGAGCAAGAGCACTAACATTATCACACCAGACAACAGGAGCAGATTCAAGTGATATTTTCAGTTCACACAATAGCATACGCAACCAATAAACTTCAGCTGTCACCAAGGCCAAGCATCAGTACTCTGCCTCAGTGCTGGATTTGGATACTATCGGCTGTTTCTTTGCTGACCAGGAGATTAGATTAGGACCTACAAACACACCATAACCACATGTTGATCTTCTGTCGTCAGGATCACCAGCCCAATCCGAATCACAGTAAGCATTAACATAGAAGGAACCCATTTTGTAGAAGAGGTCGTGATCGAGTGTGTGCTTTAAATAGCGAAGCACTCGCTTTGCAGCTGTCCAATGAGTAGAGGTAGGATCGTGCATGTGCTGGCATAGTTGGTTGACGGAGTATGCGATGTCAGGCCTGGTGAGAGTGACATACTGAAGGGCACCCACTGTTTGTCTATATTCAGATGGATCTTGAAGAATATCTCCATCAAATTTTGACAATTTGGAACCTGAAACACAAGGAGCTCTATATGGACGAATGCCCAAAAGTCTAACACGATTCAATAAATCAATGATATATCTTGTTTGCCGAAGATGTAAACCAGAAGAATCACGTATAGCCTCAATTCCCAGAAAATATGATAATTGACCAAGATCCTTCATAGCAAATTCACACTGCAAGCTAGTAATAAGTGATTGAATGAACTTTTGATCATTAGAGGTGACCAAGATATCATCCACATACACTAATAAAAATGCATGAACTGAATCTTGGTGATATGTGAAAAGAGAAGGATCAACTTGGGAGCTTAGAAAACCAAGAGATAAAAGTGCAGAAGATAACTGATTAAACCACGCCCGAGGAGCTTGCTTCAAGCCGTAGAGTGATTTGTGCAGTTTGCAGACAAATTGAGGATGCATGGGGTCTTCAAACCCTTTCGGTTGTGCCATATAAACTTCTTCCTCTAAAATTCCATGAAGAAAGGCGTTGGACACATCCAATTGCCGAATATCCCAGTTGAACGACACTGCAGTTGCAAGAACCATTCGCACAGTGGAGGGTTTAATCACTGGGGTAAATGTCTCATGAAAATCAATGCCACTTCGCTGAAAATAACCAACTGCTACTAAACGTGCTTTGTGGCGATCAATGCTCCCATCCGGTCTTTTTTTTAGCTTAAATACCCACTTACACGGGACAACATTTTTACCAGTGGGACGAGGGCATAATGACCATGTTTCATTCTTCAACAATGCCTGAAATTCACTTGCCATTGCTTCCTGCCACTCAGGTATTGCAGCTGCTTGTCCATAATTTCGAGGCTCCAAGATCACCACACCTGCGTGTAATGCTTGAATAGGGTGACGGGTAGCATAGTGTAGTTGGTAATCAGAGAAATTACGGGGTTTTGAGTGCCCCGTTTGTGACCTAGTAACAATGCCAGATGATGGATTTGCAGGAGCATGGTCAATCGCAGCTGTCACGGGTAATGAAGCAACTTGCGAAACATTAGAAGTAGTATGCAGAGAAGGGGGATCGGGAACAGGGGAGATAGGATTTTCATGACAGATGCGATTTGTGGAGTTGGGCATAGTGGTAATTGAAGGCACAGATAAAAAATTAAATGGAGGGGAAGAGAACGGCAAAGTGAGAGTGTCAGTCGTACCTGAGGAGTTCAAGCAATTGACAGGGTTAGTGAAAATGGATTTATCATGTGCAGGGAAGATACCTTCATCAAAAATCACATTCCTGGAGATGTACACCCTTGTGGATGATGGATCAAAACATCGAAACCCCTTGTGATTTGAACAATAACCAATGAAAATACAAGGTATGCTGCGATATGATAATTTGTCAGGTGAGTAAGGACGAAGACAAGGAAAGCATTGACATCCAAATGTGCGAAAATATGAGAAGTCAGGTGAACGGTGAAAGAGACGTTCATATGGTGAAGAAAAATCAAGCACTTTGGTAGGTAATCGATTAATTATAAAAATAGAAGTGAGGAAAGCATCAACCCAAAAACTTTTAGGTAAGCCAGATTGGGCAAGAAGAGTGAGTCCCATTTCCATAATATGGCGATGTTTTCTTTCCGCGAGGCCATTTTGTTGAGATGTGTGCGGACAAGAAAAACGATGAAAAATGCCATTTTTCGCTAAAAAATGCTTAAAAATGGTAGAACAATATTCACCCCCATTATCACTTTGAAATTGTTTAATGGTGAAATTTAGTTGTTTTTCCACCAAAAGCTTAAAATTGACAAACGTAGAGTAAACATCAGATTTTTGTAAAATAGGAAAAAGCCAACAAAAACGAGTGTAGTCATCAATAAAGAGTACATAATACCGACAACCACTAGATGATGGAGTGAAAGTACTCCAAACATCGGAATGAATGAGTTCGAGTGGTTTTGTTGATTCTCTTGAAGAATCGGAAAATGGCAATTGTTTTGATTTGCCCAATTGGCAGGACACACAAATACCCTGATGTTTATTTTTGGAATGAATAATTGGAAGAGAAAATTTAGAAATAACACGATGTAAAATAGGTGTGGAAGGATGTCCGAAACGACAATGCCAAGTTGAAGTAGAAGCCTTGACGCCAACAGTCATCGTAAGAGCATGTAATTTGTATGAGGAAAGTTGACGAAGGTTGATTGGGTACAATCCATTTTCACTTGGCCCCGTCAGAAGCGTGTTCCCCGTCAGGATGTCCTTCACAGAAAAATGAGTGTCAGTTAGTTCAAAACGAACATTATTATCTTTGCATAATTTATTGATTGAAACAAGTTGAGCCGAAGCTTGAGGGCAATAGGCAACATCTGTTAAAGTGAGGGTAGAAGAGGGAGTTTGAATGGCACTAGTGCCAATATGAGAGATATGCAAACCTGTCCCGTTACCAATACCCACAGAATCATCCCCATCATATGGTTCGGTTGTTGCAAGATTGGTAATATCCGAAGTGACATGAATGTTGGCACCACTATCTGCATACCATTGATTTTGATTGAGATAAGTAGTGTTTGCCTCAGCAACCATGGCAGCCAATTCTGTTGGAGGATGTCTTCCCTGAAAAGAATAATTCATTCGGTTAAAGCAGTCTAATGCTTGATGGCCATCTCTTTTGCATATCTGGCAGGGAGAGCGAGAGCGAGTATTGGCTGTTGTAGTTGATGTAGAAGAGGAAGGCAGGTGAGGCAATGGTTGCCGAAATTGAGAAAAATTAGGACTGGATCCTTTTGATGGTGCTGAAAAACGCATCTTATTGTTGTTACGGAAACCTGTTTTAGAACCAGATTTATGAGAGTAAAAGGCAGCATAAGAACCCGTCTCCTGGTGAATGGTTTGACTGTGAAATTTCTGCATGAGATCAAAATTTAGTAGTTCTGCATGGAAGTCTAAGAATGACATTGATTTCTCCTTTGCAAGCAGCATATAGGTCATGACAAACAAATGGAAGGAGGAGTTGAGACCATTCAAAACAGAAAGAATTAAGTCTGAGTCATCAATTGGTTTCCCAACAGCAGATAATTCATCAGCAAGAGATTTCACTGCATCAAGAAACTGTTGGCATTGCATGGATCCTTGCTGAAAAGATTGTAATTTCCTCTTGATAAGAGAAATACGGGATGTAGAGGGTGCTGCAAAACGTGCACCAAGGGCTTGCCAAGCAAGCCTAGAGGTCTCAAGACCATAAATGGTGGAAACCACCGTAGGAGAAAGTGAGGAAATAATCCACCCAAGTATTGTTTGGTCTTTGTACTGCCAAACCACGTAATCAGAATTAAGAACACCTTGAGTTTGATGTTCAGTACTGCAAAATTTTGAAGGTGATGGTTCTGAGCCATCAACTATGCCCATGAGGCCATAGCTGCGAAAAAGAGCAAGTAACTGAGCACTCCATGAAAGAAAGTTTGTGCCATCAAGTTTGATGGAAATAACTTGAGCTGGAAGATGAAAAGCAGCGGAAGAGGAAGTCTCTTTAGTGACAGACATTGGATCAATAGAAGTGTGAGCTAGAGATTGCTCTGATACCATAAAAGAATTGAATAGCTTCTGGTATTAATTAACCAGAACTGTGTGCAATACATGCTTTATATAGTGAAGTCTGTTACAATGATAAGAATGCAGGTGAAGTCTGTTACAATGATAAGAATGCAAGTCTACGTGATTGTTTACAGTAGATAGAATTTACATAATCTTCAAGTGTCTTCATCGTGCAGGATTCTTCATGGATGGGTCTCTGTTGCAATTGATGTAGGAGTGTGTTGTAGAAACACTTTATCCTTATCCTTATCAAGCATGAACGAGAACTGGCAAGCCAGTTGCAGTAAAGTAGATGTTTCTTATTAGAAACCTGGTGGAAGAAGAGTGTCCTTCAAAGATCCGAAGAGAAGCCCGCAGAAATCTATCCATTAAGAAAGTGCAAGGTTCATTGCTAATCTATCCATGAAAAAACTTGTACTGTATGTTACATTAATATCAACAATAAAAACATAAACCAATGATTAACACAAGAGCAATAGGAACTTGTTGTCCAAAAACATGAACTTAATTATGAATTGAGGGTACTGGAAATTATAGAATTTACCAATTTCTTTACATGTTAACAGTCCCCAAGAAAACATAATACTAAAGAACACTCCATGTCCTTATATCTAATAAAATAATCCATGGATACATGACACCAGCCTCTAATCTCATGGTTAAACAAAGAGGAAAAAATGAAATCAATAAAAATAGTTCATGAAAAATGTGCTGGGAATCATCTGGATCTTATTTTCATGAATCAGGATGCATGTTGGATTTGCCTATTGAGCTGCTGGCGAAAACGATCGTATCCAATTGCTGCTAAGGCTGGAATCTGCAGAAACTTCAAACTTAGGATGATGATCAACGACTTCATATGTAAAGGACTCAATCAGAGTCGACCCCACTTGTGAAGCTTGAACTCCATCGCC
>CM063598.1:3421763-3463481 GCA_032356905.1 Salix exigua
TGATGGAGTTCAAGGTGCACAAGTTGAAGATTTTGAGTCTTTTTATTGTGAAAATATGCTGGATTTTGACTGTTGTGAGATGGCTGCCAATTCCATTACATCCACTGCTGGCCATTTTTCACCAACTACTGTATCCACGTTGAATCCTGCCGAGAACTTGAAACCATTTGAGGCTCTGCGAATAGACAATGATGGGGAAGCTGCAGCAAACAAGGATGACGATTTGCGTCAAGAGATTCTTGAGCATCTAAATTCCACTTTTTTCTATGACGAGGTAGATGTTGTTTCAGCCATTGAAGCTGCGCCTGTTCAGGGTGATGGAGTTCAAGCTGCACAAGTGGGGTCGACTCTGATCGAGTCCGTTACATCTGAAGTCGTTGATCATCATCCTGAGTCTGAAGTCTCTGCAGATTCCAGCCTTAGCAACGATTGGATACAGTCGTTTCTGCCAGCAGCTCAACAGGCAAATCCAACATGTAGCCTGATTCATGAAAATAAGATCCAGATGATTCCCAGCACATTTTTCATGAACTATTTTTATTGATTTCATTTTTTCCTCTTTGTTTAACCATGAGATTAGAGGACATGAATTGAGTGTCATGTATCCATGGATTATTTTATTATATATAAGGACACGGAGAGTTCTTTAGTATTATGTTTTCTCGGGGACTGTTAACATGTAAAGAAATTGGTAAATTCTATGATTTCCAGTACCCTCAATTCATATGTTCATGTTTTTGGACAACAAGTTCCTATTTCTCTTGTTAATTATTGGTTTATGTTTTTATTGTTGATATTAATTTAGCATACAGTACAGGTTTTTTCATGGATAGATTAACAATGAACCTCGCACTTTCTTAATGGATAGATTTCTGCGGGCTTCTCCTCGGATCTTTCAAGGACACACTTTACTGCACCTGGCTTGCCAGTTCTCGTTCATGCTTTTTCGGTTTTAAGTCAATTTTATTTATTTATTTATTTGATGGGTGAACAAATTGAAATTTAGTGTAGAACATAGTGACTAAACTTTAAGTAATTCCAATGGCAGGCCAACAAAAAACAATTAACATATCTTCAAATCCCATGAACCAGGTACTTATACAATGAGCTGCCTACAATAAACTAAACAATAAAATAAATCATTGATTTTCTATCTATAGAAGAAGAAAACATCATTGAAAATTCATTATTACGTTACTATCATTCATTAAATAAATTTTACAAAAAAAAAGAAGCAAGAAAACAATAGAAAAAATGAACACTAAAATTATCATTATTATTTTGCAAACAATAAAACCATCATTTAAAAGGTTTACAATTAACTCAAATAATCAAAAAAAAAGAACTGCCTTTTAGTCACTGTGCATAAGGGATGGATTCATAAGGGATAAGAATGCGTTTCTGATTCTTCTTCTCTGCTGCAGGAAGCCGCAAAAAATATAGGTCAAGCCCCTCAACTTTCCCATCAAGACACAAACATCAAGCCAGGAAACTACAGTTATTTTTTTAGTGGATTGGACGCTACAAAAAATAAAAAATCTGTGCATGAAATTCTCAAACGACAAGTCAGGAAGACATGTAACATGTTTGTCATCATTATCCAATTTGGGAACTGAAGTCCACGGGTATCTCCACCTCATGAACAGAATTGTGAGAAACAACTTTAGGAAACTTTCGATTCTGTCTTCACTTGGTTTCTTGAAATGTTTTTGATTTGAAGCTTAATAGTTAAAAGATTCTGAGAGAAATGAAGCCCTACGCATACTTGCGACTTCAAAGCTGCGTTTATGTTTAGGAATGAGTATAATTTGACATGCGTCTGAGCCCTTCGGACATGTTGATAACCTCTTCAAAACATCAACTTCTAATGTTTCAAGGTGATCAGGATATGTGATGGTCATCTTCTTCAGCACCAATGCATTACTTAAGTAATATTCAAGCATCTCTAACTCTCCCGATTCCCCTTGAAAAACTTTATATACTCGATCACCTGAAGACATGATGACAAACACTGCGGCACACAGTGTGGGGCACGCCAGTTCCAGCCGTATGCATCCTCATCCTAAATGATTGAAGATAATAGAGAGAACAATACAGAAAGTACTTGTAGATGATTTAGATAAACTAAGAAACACTGAAATCATTGATTCGATTTATATCAATGGAACTAACCAAGATTAAGACGAAAACTTCCAAATCAGAACAGCATTGGAGTATCTCAGGCAAAATCCACACGTATTCATCACAAACTCGGACCTCCAAATGAATCAAATTCCGAAAAGTAGGCAAATTCCCGAAGCATGGAAACTTAGATACAGCTGCCTCTAATAAAGTCTGAGAAGAGGATGCATGCGTTAGATAGGTTGATGACGAATCACCATTGAAAACACCATATTTGCATAAGAGTAAATGGGGGGGAGGATCTTACTTCGATATTAAAGTTTGACAAGGACAAAGTCTTAACACCAGAGATCTGTCTATAAAACTGAACCACCATATTTGCATACTCTTCAATTCCTACATTGAAAACATCTGCATGATAACCAAAACAGAGATCTGCCTTTCGGAGCGAGTCTGCCCGCTTCATGCTTAATTCCTCAGATGCAAAATCAACCAGTTTAAGAAATTCAAGGTTTGGGGTATCAATAGTAAGCTTTTTACGGTAACGATGATCGTAAGGAACACAAATAACACAGAAGAATCCTATGATCAAACGTTTCAAGGAAAATGAGCATACGTGTACAGACCGCCGAGAATCACGTCCCTCCATTTCTAGTTCCAGTTCTTCGAGGGCAGGGTAACCAGATAATAGCACCTTTATGGCAGTGTTACTCAGCATCCTGAGATGTTCAAGATGAAGGGCCTTGAGACTTGGAAAGGATACAGATTGAAGATTATCAAACCTGATATGACCATGAAGTTTCAGAGTCACTAATTTCTGACAGCAATAGAGGTTCTCCGGCAACCGAACTGGGAAATTGATAAAAAATATAAGCTCCTCCACATTGCCCATAATTGCAGAAGAAGAAATCCATCTGCTTAAATGGGACATCCAAGCATTTACACAAGTAAAATCGTAAATTTGAGCTAAGCTGAGCCGGAATTTCAGAATCGATGGGTAATTACGATGAATAAAAAGCCTATCCATGAAATTCACAAAGTTCATCTTTCTTTCTTTATATGTAAATGGATTCTTATGATAACCCGATATGTCATCATAAATGTCCAAAATGGTAACTGATTTCCACAGGTTTCTCCACCTTGTGGACAGAATGCTGGTAGCCACAGCACTTTTTGTTGGAAGAAACGAGAGCATGTAACAAAGAATGTCGTCACGCAATTCACTGATTACATCTTCATTCGCTTTTTCACAAAGATTTTCACAATTATCTCCTGAAGCTGTTTCTTCCATATCTTCAAAAGGGTAAGATCTGAAATTAATTATAGAATAGAAAACTCCCACGACTCTGAAGAGCAAATAAGATTATAAAAAAAAAAGGCAACAAACAGAGAAAACAGCTAACTAGATATATAACAAGCAAGAACAACACCCAGATGAGAGAACCGTCCAGGTTAAGGAAAATAAATGATTCCAACGCAAGCATGACTCAACCAAAAACCCTCAAAACAAAGCTCTGATTGAATGTATCTTATTAAGCAAGCTAACTGATATTTCAAGTCTCAGCACATGTTTCATCAAGAATTCAAGCTAGCTTCAACACGCAAGAAAAGAATTCGTAAATTGTTGGGAATGGATATTATTCACAAACCTAATCCAAGAAAGTGATTAAAGGAGATAGAGTTCAAGAAATGATAAAGAGAATAAAAAGAATTAGAATAACAAGAAAAGAGTTAGAAAACCGAACCCAGATGAAATGAGATGAGTCGAGTTGAGATATGATGAATGTGATTCAGCCTTTGTTCTTTCGAGATGCTCCACTACCCGCTAACTTGTGTTTATGCTCTTGTATATATATACACATGCGTGTGTGCAAGTTTGCGTTCTTGAGAGCCTGATAGCCCAGACACGACGAGGCTTGCATTCTTGGGTTGAAACAGATCAATAATTACAAATTACTCCCTCAAGTCTTAATGCGATTTCATATTCTCCGATGTTGGGGTAAAATTAATAGTGGGTCCTCAAATTCAGCCTCTAAAGTATTTCCTTATTATCAATTAAGCAAATAGTATTAAGTATAAGCTAAAAGAGCTCAGCCTCGATACTGTGAACTGGACATTTATCGTTCGTGCGTCGCGCGAGTTTGTCCACCTCTTCGTTTTTTTTTTTTTTACAAAGGTCTTCTTTATCTATTTTTTATGTTGATCCCCGCCAGCGCCAGTTTTTCACTTTTTTTTTTTACTTTTGATGTTTTTTTATTTCTTTTTTTTCTCTTATATTTTATTATTATTATTATTATTATTATTATTTTCACTTTGTTTTTTTTTCTTTTTTGACTTTGCTTTTTTTTTGTTATTTTTTATTCATTTTAATGTTTTTTTATTTCTTTTTTTCACTATTTTTTTTATTATCATTATTATTATTTATTTTGATTTTTTTATATTTGTTTTATTGATTTTGATGTTTTTTTCACTCATTTGTTTTTTTAAAAAAATTTATTGACATTTTTCATTGAATTGTTTCCAATTATCAACTCAATAAGAATAATAATATTAGTTTTTTTCTTGATTCCTTTTTTTATGTTTTTTATTTTTTTTATTGTAATAATTTAATAATTTTGATTGTTTTAGTTGTAATAGTAATAATATTCTTAGATTTTAAGACTTCGATATTTTTATTTCGGCCCTTATATTTTTCATTTTGGATTTTAATCCCTTTATATTTAATGTTCATTTCAGCCCTATTACTTTTATATTTTTATTTTAATCCCTTTATTTCTTTTAATTTTACTTTTGTCCATATATATATATATATATATATATATATAAATACTTAGTTTTGATTTTTTTAGGCTGATATATGTTTTTCAAAAAAAATAGTTCTTAAATTTTATTTTATATCTAATATCATTTGGAAATTGATATTTGTATTTTTTTTATTTCTTTTATTTTTTTCCCTTTTTCCTTTTTTTATTTTTACGTCATATGACTTTTTTTACCTGATAATTTTTACTTTAGTTTTTTTGTTTGATCTTTTTTTAAAGTTTTTATGATTTTTTTAGTCTTTTATTTTTTTTCATTATTAGCATAATAATAATAATAATAATTTAATATTTTTCTCTTACTTACTCTTTTGTTAATGTTTTTTAGGTGTTCTTTTCTTTCAGGATAATTTGATATTTTTTATTATTTTAAGAGTTACACAAAGTTTTTACTCAACCCGCAAAGTAGTGTAATATTTCGTTTATAAATTTTCAGGTCAAATATGTTTTTTTCGATTCAATAACTTTTATTGTTTTTTTCATTTTTTTTTTTTTCATCTGCTCTTTTGTTAATGTTTTTAGGGTTTTTTAAGCCTTTGATTTAATTTTGTTTTCTTCCCGTTATTAAAACAATAATAATATAAATATTAAGAATAATAATAGTAATTTTAAGTTTTTGTTCTTACGTGTTTTTTTTTGTTTTTTCTTTGAGATTTGTTAAATAATATTTATTATTTTGACAGTCATGATGATGATAATTTAAGAAGTTAAGACTTTGATTTACTATTATTATATTATTTAATATAATAATATGATGAATACAAATTGGCTTCAAAATTAAATTTATGGCCCAGCAAAGATAGTCCCGGCCTCCTCGTATTTGTTTTAATTTGTGGTGGACTAGTGCTGACTGGAACTAACTTCAATTACACCAACTATGTTGGACTCCTGGTGACCAACCATCTTTTGCCACGACACCAATATGTAATAAGTAAATTAAAAAAGAATTATTCTGTCTTTCACCTGCATGTTCTGCTCGTGTGAGTTAGTTATAGCCTTCAAAAATTTCAGTGACCGTTGGAAGTGCGAACCCCTCGAACACTTATATATAGATGGGAGTGGCATAACAATTACTCGTTTTGTTTTTAATCAGCAAGTTTGTTTCTTTCCTCCTCTTCGTTCTTCGTTTAGGGTTTCCAGCTGAGAGTCTCTTCTTCTCTCTTTTACTCTGTTATTCATTCCCATCTCTGTTTATCAATAATAATCATATAAAGAAAGGGAGGAATTCTCCCTCCTTCTCTGTTTGTCAATTACTGGTTTAATTTGTTCGTCAAGAACTAGTCAGTCTGGATTCTTGATTCTTGATTCAATCCTTTGATCATCTGAGCAAGTAACAGACTCGATCCCAATCACAAACCCTGACAATGTTAACTCCAACCCAGCTACTCCCTGGCTATAGATTCAACCCTTATGATGAAGAACTGGTGCGCTTCTATCTGTATCCCAAACTCACTAACCCTTGCTTTACCACCTCTGCTCCTGTTAGAGATTGCAGCCTCTATGCCTATCAACCTCTCCAGATCTGGAACACGTTCCACAGAATCCATGGTGAGGATGTTTTCTTCTTCACTGATCTCAAAAAGATGAGCCCCAAGTGCAATAATGTCTCCCGCCAGATTGCCGGTGGCCCTGCAACATGGCGTAGAGAGGACAAAGACCATCATATACGTGTCCAAATTGACAAGAATTATAGTCACAGCCCTCAGGAAAGGCTTCACTTACCGAAATACTCAACCTCACCAACCAGGCTGCAAGTGGACGATGTACGAGTATAGCTTGCCATCCCTTTCCGAGGTCACTGTTTTGTGTCAATTGAGAAGGAAAGACAGCGACAAGACCCATCCGTCGACGCAGAAAAACAAAAAGCGGAAGAGGGCTGTTGCTGATGGTGTTGAAGATGCAGAAAACATCAAAAAAAATTATAGGTTGTTAGGGTTACAGTAGCACAATGAAGAATTAAGAGCACTGAGTGAACAATAAGTGAAGATAAGGTTCTCAGTATCTTATGCCGAGGTTTTAAGAATTTCCTTGTATCTAATCTGCAAATGTTTTCATTTTGATTTGTTTATTAGTGCCTAACCTAAAACTTATGGTTTTTTCCTCATGAAATGCAAGACTTTGTAGAGAACCTCCTGATATCCTGGGATCTGCTAATCAAGCTTCATAATCCTTTCTGCATCCATCTGTTTACTTTCCTTGTTCCCCTTTCTCAAGATCAATGACCATAAATATGGCATTCCCACCTTGTACTCGTGGTTTTACTTAGAAAATTGATTAATTTTATCGTGTTATAATAGGTTATTTTAATATTTAATTATTAAAATTATAATAGATAAAATATATTAGAAATGAGTTTTTTTCATCTAAACGGAACATTGTAATTGAAACGTCGAGGAAGTGTCTCGTATATTTTTGTCTACCCATTTTGTTTATATATTGTCTCCTATTGTTTTACGTAATATTATATCTGAAATATTATAAATAAAAATATTGTAAAAGAATTTTTTTAACCAAAACAACCTAAAATCTAAAAATTATTTTTTTCTAAAAAATACTACCTAAACAAAAGAGAAAATAATTAGAATTAAAAACCAAAATTAAGAGCGTATATATATAAACATGGACAAAAATAAAAACTATTTAGAAATATATAAAAAATAAAGAAAACTTATAAATAAGGCGCTAATATTAAATAAATATCAAAATATATAATTACTCACATATTTATAAGAGAAAGAAAACTTATAAATAATCATTATCATTATTTTGAATGTCTTATCTATAATAATTAGAAATTTTAACACCTAACAACATTAACAAAAAAAGCAATTAAAAAAATAAATGAAAAAACAAAAATAAATATTGTTAAATTTTAAAAAAATATTTAACTTGAAGAATAAATAAAAATAAAAATAAAAAACAAAGAGAAAAAATAATAAATATCTATTTTCAAATGATTACCAACACAAATTAAAATTTAAACATTAAATAAAAAAATAACCTTAATAACAATAGAAATAATAAAAATTAAATATAAAACTAAGAGCATGTATATATAAACATGGGAAAAACATAGGAACCATTTATATATATATATATAATAAATGAATTAAAATAAATTAAAAGTATAAGGGCTGTAATGCAAAACACATATATAATAAATTTAATTTAGAGGAAAAAATTGAAAAAAATCAAAACTTTAATACTAAAAAAATTAAAGAATTTAACAAAAAATCGAAAATTAAAAGACTGGGGACTGAAATAAATCTAAAATATATACTCAATTTGAATTGAATAGTAACTTTGATACAGAAAATATTAAGGATTTCAAACCAATCCGGAAATTAAAAGACTAGGAACCAAAATGAAACTACAATATATAATCAATTTCAATTGAAAGGACAAAATTGAAACAAATCAAAATCTATATAACAACAATAAGAAATATACAAATCAATCAAAAGATTAGGGACTAAAATGAAACCTAATAAACAGTAGGGTCTAACATGTACTTGTGCGAGCAAGAGAGAGAAAGGGGGACAATTTCAACTGATCACCGACACGTCTCTGACCACCTAGGAACCCCACACGCTGCACCAAGAGGAAGAAAACATGTTGTAGAATAATTATAGACGTTGGTTGGACTTTTTTTCATGCTGGAAAACACCGCATGTGCCATCCAAAATTTGCGTGAGCGCGACAACTGTTGGCGCCTACTCGACGCTGGCCAACGATACCTCGCTGAATATATAATAAAAACATTGAAAATTATTGCCACACCCCTATATCCAATCCTTAGATTTTGTCTTATATGGTCGTATATACGTATTTGTCCATTTTTTTAAAAAGTGTGCAATGACCCTATTGACCCTGGAGTTTACTGTGCAATTTTGTTTCATTAGGGGTAGTTTTGTATATAGCCATTTTAAAAAACATATGCAATAAACTCAATGCCCCCGGCCTTTGCTGTGTTATTTTGTGTTATATATGGGTATTATAGTTATTTCACTATACATAGAGAGACAAAAAAATCAAAAATACCCCTGGATCCAAGGCTAAAAGATATAGTAAACAAAGGGAAAAATAGTAATTTTACTATTTCAATCCACAATGTCTCTAACTCTAGATGAACATTGCAAAATATTGTTCATTACTATTTAAAATCATGTTCTCTTTTAGCTAATAAGATAATATTTCTTCAATAATATATATTATACAAAATTCATTATTCATGATAAGTCCCAAAACTCACTCAAAACACTGTTCACCCCTTTTTTTTCTCTCTCTTTTTATTTGAAGAGAAAAAAAAAGGATAGAAGAGAGGTATTCATTGCAAATAAATAGTAATTTTTCAATTTATTCAAACTACATGGTAGCTTTCTATGTCTTATTCATTCTCTCTTCTTCTTGGTTTAGTTCATGTTTAGGAGTATGGTTAAGATTATTTTTAAAAGTACTTTTCATTTAGATATATATATATATATATATATATATTATTTATTTATTAAAAAATATTTTTAACATTAACACTTAAAAATGATATAAAACTACCATTTTCAATTTAATGTAAAAAATAATTTATTTTTTTTCAAAAACGCTTTTGAAACACAATGTCAAATAAGGTTAATCTAATTAAGCTACCTTGTCTCATTTTATTTAATTAATTATAAATAGTACTATTTACATATTAATATTCATGTATGGTATCATTCATTACTATTCATGACTATTTTTTTTTAATCAAGTTATCTATTATTTGCTTATGAGAGAGAGAGAGAGAGCGGGATATATCCAAAATCTAAAGAATTATTCATCAAAAAGCATTGCATTTATCATCTTTCAGTATACATAGAACATACTCAACGAGACATATAACACACATTGTTGCTACCCAATTTTTGATTCTTTATTTTTTATGTTTCGAAAAAAAAAGTATTTCAAAAATAGATTTTGGGGTTCAAGGGCGAAATCGAGCAATTCGGGGTTTAATGGCCGATTGAGGGTTAAATTGCGAAAATCAGGAGTCAAGGACGAGTTTAGAAGATTTGCGCAAACTCACGGTGGAGATTTGAATTTTTTATGGGATTTAATTGCACAAAAAGTTTAAATCCAATTGGATGCAATTAAAGAATTTTTAAAGGACAAAATCGCATTTTTCTTCCTAAAAAGATTTTTGAAATCTGCATTTTTTAAAAGCATGCATTATTCGGTTTACCTCGCATTTTCAATATCAATCAAATTTTTATTCCTCAAGTTGATTTTCTTCCGATTCGCATTGATCACAGCAACTAAGTCAGAATGTATTCCCATCAATGTTGATTTTATTGCCCGTTTCATCTCCTTCACAGCAAATCAATATTTCTTTTTCTTCCTTTTTTTTTTCCCAATTCGGCTCTCTCAGCGCAGCAGCATTCAATTGAGATCAATGGCAGTTAATTGGAATTAAAAGAGAAAATCAACAGCAATGCAACAGCAGATCAACAACAGATTTGATAACAGCTCAATTCCAAAATCCTGCGTGATTCTCTTCCCGTTTCATCTCCATCGCAGCATGCAGATTAATTTCCTTCCTAATCAACCGCGATCTTCTGACTTTTATCTCCAAAATCTTTCCCTTGATTCTCCTCCGTTCCTCCTTTCTTTTGATTTATTTCCTTAGCAGTGCAATATCTTCTCGGTTATAAATAGCAGTGCACGTTGAAGAGGAGAAGGAGGAAGAAAAAAAGAAAAGAGGGGGAGCAAGAAGGCTGAGGAAATAAGGAATTTTACGTGAAAATTGTTGAAAATCTTTCCATCACAATTTGCTCTCTTTTGTTGGCCTCTGTTTCCATTTTTTTTCTCTCTCTCTCAAAGACACAAACCTGAAACGCCTTCTCTCTCTCTCGGCTCAGCCACTCCGATCACCATTGTCGACCACAATTCCTGCTCCTTCTCATCGTCATAAATATCCCCTCAACCCCAGAAATTCCTCAATCATCTCAGACGAAGGAAGCCGAGGCAGCAGCAACCTGGCAACGCGAACTGTCATTTTCCGACGCAGTTTCCGGCAAACTCAGGCCTCCATCTCCGACGAATCAACGATCAGAAGAATCACCACGATTTCCTCTACCCAACGGTATAAACAGGTATTCCATTCTCCATACTCGAAAATTTTCCTTGCCACTGTTCATCGTCTCTGCAAATTTTGCATGCGGGGAGTGAATTAATTCACTCCCCGCGTGGGCTTGACAGAGGCCGGGCCTCGCGCCAGGCTCGCCTCAAGCCCGACCAGTAGGAGATAAGGTGAGTCGGTGTCATCACCAACTGAATTTAGAGAGTCGACAACCATTAATCGAAAAATTAAAAAATATATAAAAATACAATTTTCCAAAAATATTTTTATTATAAAAAATGTGTTGTTTTTTTGCATATGGCCAATACACTAGCATATTTTTTAAAGTTCTTCTTTTAAAAAAATATATATATGATTATCTTGGGTTTGAAAAATGAGTTTTAGCATGGATTTTGCAAAAAAAGAAAAAATCATTTCTTGCATTTTGAGTTTACAACAAGTTTGTAAAATCAAAAGGGTATTGGCCAATATTCCAAAAATTTAAAAATCTTTTTTTTGGGGTCTATTATTCACCGTCGGTATTTGGATAAATAAGTCCTAAAAGGGGTTAAAATCCAAAATATTCGATGGGAATGATATGCTATTATTCACTGTTGGTATTTGGGTAAATAAATCCTAAGGGGTTATTACTCAAAATATTCTGCGGGAATAATATGCTATTATTCATTGTCGCTATTTGGATAAATAAGTCCTAAAGGGGTAAAAAAATCCAAAATATTCGGTGGGAATAATATACTATTATTCAATGTCGATATTTGGGATAGTTAAATCTTAAAGGTTTAGTATCCAAAAATATTTGACGGAGTAATATCCCATTTGCCATTTACTTAATATATGTTTTGAGAGAGCTAGTCATAAACAAACAAAACGTCAAGCAACTTACCTTAGGTAGGGCGTACTAGGAGTGCTAAAACCTTCCCTTTACGCAACCAGCCCCTTACCCTAGAATCTCTGAAAGACCAGTCTTAGGTTTCCTAGTAACCATAATACTAGGTGGAGACTCCTTTTTTTACAAAAAATAGATAATCCCCCCGACATTTAATCCCCCCGCTCATGGGGAAGAGTCGTCACGACGCCGCATTACACCAAACAAATCATTTTTGGGGTGCGACAGAATGGCGACTCCACTGGGGACTTGGGCTAAGCTTGACAATTTTATTTGTTTATGATATGTTTTATTTGTTTATTTATTTTCATGTTGCTATGGTTTATTTGTATATTTGTTTATAAGCTTTAGCATGCATTTTTACATTCTGTCATCATGCATCACTTTTTTATTATTTGGAGAGCACACACTAAACTTTAAGTTAAGTGGGGGACTAGCAGCTTACCTATGACTTGAGTCAAGGTTGAAGTTTGTGTAAACCCCAACTCTTTGCTGAGTGTTTAGACTGGTGGTGATTGGTATACGTGTCATATCATTATCTGTTGAACCCCCATATCGCCTTTACGAGGGTGATCACTGGGACAACAAGAGACCCTCTTTAGAGACCAAGTAGTAAACCTACCTTATGTCTCACGTAAAGGAACTAGAACCTATCATTAGGATGTATGCTCCATAATATCTTTTACATAAAATGGAAAAACCTAAAAAAGCATTTTTTGCTTTACAGGTCTTGTGATCGTAATGGCCACAATCACTAAACTTTCCGTCATGGAGTATGGGAAAAGTTCTGAATTGTCACAATTGACTGAAGGAGACTGCCTTAAGGGCGATGCTATGAGGCTATTACCAATCAAGAATCTGGATTGCGTTATAAATGAGGTGAACAAGTTAACGACTCATTTTCAGAATGTGGATAAGGACGCATTTTTCAGAAAATATGGACGCCTGATGGAGATTGCAAAGGTGGATGTTTTAAGCCCAGCAGTGCGAGCTCTAGTTCATTTCTGGGACCCTGACTACCGTTGTTTTTCTTTTGGGAGCATAGATTTATGTCCTACTATGGAGGAATATGGATTGTTGACTGAGTTTCCGAATGACCTGTACAGAATTTATTTTCCTTTGAGATCTGACAAAGTCATTCCTGAACTGTCGAAGTTGCTCAGGATCCCAAACTTGGAGAGGGCTTTAGAAAAGAATGCTGCTGGTCTGAGATGGAAGATGCTGGAATTGGAACTAGAACAGAAGACCGGATCAGAGAAAGAAAGGTTGATTGCATTAGGCATATTTGGCCTTGTGTTATTCCCAAGTCGGACGGGTATAGTAAGTTTAGAAGTCGTCGCTGCTTATGTGGAGTATGAGAATACACAAATCAACCCCGTGGCCTCTGTTTTGGCTGAAACCATCATGACACTTAATCACTGTCGGAAGGCCGAGAAAGGGACAGTGAGATGTTGCACGCAACTGCTGTATATCTGGATGGTTAGTCATATCGAGACAAAAAAACCTGTCTTTAATAATTTTTGGTGGTTCAACCAAAAACCATTGAGGATAGTGGAGGAAGAAGAATGGGGAGATCTAGACAACCAAGGTTGGGTAGAAAAGCTAAGAGCTATACCTAGTGGTGGTTTGAAATGGAAGGCACCTTGGGCCAAAGCGGTGAATGTTCTAATGAGCTGCGGACAAAGGTGTTGGGTTCCGTTGGTAGGGATTACTGGTTATGTGAGTTATGCTCCTGCTCTCGTGGTAAGACAACATGGGGGCATGCAATTCGTTCCAAGGACCAAAGGGATTGCTCAATTTTTTGGTTTGTTTAAGGATCCCATTGCACAAGAAGTCGTGAGAGCCATCAAACAAGACTGGAAGCATCTAGTTTTGCTAGAAATAAAAGGTTTGGGGAATCCTAGTGCAAGCAAAGGGTATGCAAAATGGAGAGAATTAGTTGCCTCAGCCTCGGCCAATGGAGAAATAAAATCTCCACAAACTGGAGAAAAGTCTGTTAAGAGGAAAAGAGTTGATAGTGAAGAAGAATTGAGGAGGCAAATCGAAAAGCTTCAGATGGAATTAAGCAAGACCCGAAAGGACAAGATGATGATGGAAGAAATGGTGTTGGAAGGTGATAAAAGGAGGGCATTTTTAGATGAGCAATTACAGTCTAGAGATGCAAGACTAACCAAGCTCGAGTTGAAGATGGTTGAGAAGGAAAATGTTAGGGTTGGAATTGAGAAGGAATTAACGGAGATGAATCGGAAGTGGATGCAAAGTTGCTCTGAACTCAGTGCATTGAAGATCGAACATAATGAATGCCAAGAGAACATGGAGTATTACCAAGAGAAATTTGCTGATACCCAGTGCGAGGTGATGGATAGGATTGAAAAGTATGAAGAATTGTATAAGAAGTATGTAATGTCGGAAAGTCGTTTGGTGGAGCCTGTGAAAGATGAAGGCGTTAAAGCAGAATTGGCGATTAAAGAAGATGAGATAAGAACTCTGAAGACGAAGCTCGACAAAGAGAGAGA
The DNA here is from genome assembly GCA_032356905.1 of Salix exigua. Taxonomy (NCBI): domain Eukaryota; kingdom Viridiplantae; phylum Streptophyta; class Magnoliopsida; order Malpighiales; family Salicaceae; genus Salix; species Salix exigua. The sequence goes on from CM063598.1 coordinate 3,436,218, forward strand.
GAAGATGAAGCATATGGAAGAGAAATTAGCATTGATAGAAAAACACAAGGATCAGATCGATGCTAATAATATTTCATTGAACAGAAGCAACATGTTGCTTATTGAAAAATTGTCCAAGATGGATGAACAGATGGATGAAGCTGCTGCGCACGCTCGGGTCGTTAGAGCCAATGCTAGAAATGTGGGGAATGACATCATCCGTTATCGACAAAGTCTAGCTGAAACCGATGCTTTCTTGGAGATAATCGAGAACCGCGGATCCGCTTTCCTACCTTTGGCTAAAGAAGTAGCGGAAGAAGAATTTTAGTTTGATTTTCCTTTATGTTTTCAAAAAAGATGTAACAATCTTATCCAACATCAAATAAAAGGGCGTTGACCCATCTCTTATGCAAATTCTGTCTTTTGGTAAATATGACTTAAGCAAATGACCCGAAAAGCAGTACTCCTAGTGGCAATGTGACAAGAAACCCATATTATATGAAGTGATTGGCCATGAATTGTTCACAAGAAATCCATTGCATCACATATCATTCATACAAGCATGTTCATCATACCATATACATTTTACATTCTCCTATGCATTCATGCAAACAACTCAACAACGAAACATAGGTCCCCCTACGAAGGTCCACAACACTCGTTTAAGAAGAAGAATGGAAAATGAAGAAAGGACCGAGCCAGAATCTCCATACCAAAGAGAGCTCGAAGCTGTCCGAAACGATGTGGCACGTTTAGCTAGCATGCTTGAGAAGGCATTAAGAACGAGAGATGGAGAAGGAACATCAGCTCAGATGGATGAAGCACCACCAGCAGTTCAAAGCCCGGGAGCACCTCATATTCTAGGGACAAGCTCGCCAAAGAAACAACCCGAATCCACTCGACCCATTCCAATCCCTGTTATGTTGGATTTAACAGAAGAGAAACCACAAGATTCTAGATTGTTTGGCCATACAGGATATGACAAGTGGTCCGCACTAGAAGAAAGGTTAAGAGCCATCGAAGGGAATGATCTATCCGACCCTGTTAGGGCAGCTGAAGCATGCTTGGTGCCTAACATCGTGATACCACGGAAGTTTAGAGTTCCGGAGTTTATCAAGTATAGTGGGACAGAATGCCCAAAAACCCATCTTCGTTCCTACTATAACAAGATGGCGGAGGTCATACATGATGATAAACTGTTGATATACTTTTTCCAGGACAGCTTGATAGGGTCGGCTCTTAGCTGGTACATGAGGCTAGATAACATCAGGATTAGAAAGTGGGCAGACTTGGCGGATGCTTTCTTGAAGCAATACAAGTTCAATATGGAGATTGCTCCTGATAGGACCACCTTGACCACCATGGAGAAAGGGGTTCAGGAATCCGTGAGGGCTTATGCACAGAGGTGGCAAGATCAGGCTGTTAACGTACAACCACCATTGATAGAAACAGAAATGGTGAATTTATTTGCTAATACCTTTAGAGCCCCATATTATGAGCATTTGATGGGAAGTTCAGCCCAACATTTTTTTGATGCGGTGTGAATTGCTGAGAGGATTGAGCAAGGAATCAGAAGCGGAAGAATTATAGAACCCGTAGAGAAGAGGGGTTTCGTCGGGAAGAGAAAGGAAGTTGAGGTGAATAATCTTGAAGACAGGTACAAAGGGAAGGAGAAAAATTACAAAAGCTACCAAACACCTACACCCCAAACCACCAACATCAATTTTTCCAAACCCACCACTCCAAACCAACCTTTTTACCCAAAATTCCCCGCGCATAACCAAAATAACTTCCAAAGGAGAGAGTACCAACAACCAGATGAACAACTTCCACCTTTGCCCATGACTTTAAAAGAGTTATACGCACAGTTGCTAAACATCGGACATATTGCTCCCCTACCACTACCCCCTTTGAAGCCACCTTTCCCTGCCTGGCACAACCCCAATCTAACTTGCGAATACCATGCTGGTAATGCGGGTCATAGCATCGAGACTTGCGTAGCATTTAAGAGGAAGGTATTGCAACTGATCAAGATCGGATGGATCACCATTGAGAATCCGCCCAATGTGAACCTGAATCCTTTGCCCAAGCATGCTGCAGGAAGTAGTGGGGTAAATGCAGTAGAAGTTGATAGCAAAGTAAGGGCTCTCAAGGTGACTATGACCAGATTATACAGTATGTTGGTGCAATCTAGACATTTGATGGGATCAACCGAGCATGACATGGGCGAAAATGACTTTTGCCCATTCCATAATGAAAAAGGGCATCACATTGATGAGTGTGCCGAATTCCATCAAAAAGTCACGAGGATGTTGACTTTGGGGGAGCTAAGGATAGAGATTATGGAAAGTAGTGGAGAGGTAGCGGGAGTAGAGAAATATAGAATCCAATCGACAGCTAGTGGGCTATCGAAGTTGGTTTTGTATAAGCCCTCATATGCAAAGGAGGTGAACTATAAGGCAACACCAGGAAACTACGTTGTCACCTCAAATGGTGAAGCTCCTTCCTTCCAAGCTGAGATAGGTGGTTTGACCCGAAGCGGTCGTTGTTTCACGCCTGAGGAGTTGGCAAATCAAAAAAAGGCTAAGGGAAAAGAGGTGATCAGTTTTGAAGAAAAGTTAGAGGTAAACAAACCTGTGACAGAGGAAGAGACGAACGAGTTCTTGAAGCTGATGAAACATAGTGAGTACTGTGTGGTGGACCAGTTAAAAAAGACCCCTGTTAAGATTTCCATTATGTCTTTAATACTTAGTTCTGAGTCGCATCGTAATGCCTTGCAGAAGGTACTAAATGAGGCTTATGTGCCTCAAGATATTGAACAAAAGACTATGGAGCATCTGGTAGGAAGAATTCACGCTTCAAATTACTTATATTTCACCGACGATGAACTCGATGCTGAAGGAACAGGACACAACAAGCCTCTGTATATCACAGTCCGATGTAAAGATTGTCTAATTGGCAAAGTTCTTATTGATAATGGCTCAGCCCTGAATGTGTTGCCAAAACATATATTGGAAGACATGCCAGTAGATCCCTCTCACATGCAGCCAAGTTGGATTATGGCTAGAGCATATGATGGTGCACCGAGGCAAGTGTTGGGGTCGATCGAAGTTGAACTCGCCATAGGTCCCCAAGTCTTTTTGATAACCCTTCAGGTGATGGACATTCACCCTTCCTATAGCATGTTGTTGGGAAGACCATGGATACACGCTGCTGGGGCTGTTGCCTCTTCACTGCATCAACGTTTGAAGTACATCACCAATGGTGTCCTAGTTACTGTTAAGGCTGAAGAAGCTATATCTATGATGAAGAATGTGGCAGTACCTTTCATTGAAGCTGAAGATTGTATGGATGGAAACCTGCATGCGTTCGAGGTTGTGAATACCGAGTGGGTGTCTGAGAATTCTATAAGAAGGAAACCAAGGATCTCAGAGGCCACTAAAATGGCCGTTAAAAGCCTTTTGAAACACAAAGTTCCTGCCCGATTTGGTGCAAGGAAAAAGAAGCTCGAGTGGATTGGGATAACAAAGTTGAAGGTCACAGAGCAAAGGTTTGGTCTGGGATATAAACCTAGAAAAGAGGATTATCAGCGGGTTGCTGTGGCAAGAAGAGAAAAGAGAATGGCAAGGATTGAAGGAAGGAAGCCTGAAGAAGAAAATTTAGTCATTCCTCCGATCAGAGTCTCATTTCCAAAGGCAGGATATGTCATATGACTTGATCAAGGACATGAAAGCTCTCTTCAGAAGTTGTCATCTATGAGCATAAACATTGTGGAAGAGGAGGAAGTCAAGGGCGTTGTCAAGAAGATTCAGCCAGAAAAAAGGGATGAAGAGCTACCACAGTTGACCATCTATGCTGTAGAGGAAGTCACTGCCCATACATGCATTCGAAAGTTAGCCAAGGGAGAGAAGTTCCAGAATTGGGAGACCCAAGAAGCTCCATTGGTTTTCAGAATGTAATGAACAATGTTTTTTTTTTGTTACTTTTTTATTGTTATTTGTTTTGTTTTAAGGCCTAGCATGCCAATCGAATTTTATTTTTGTTTTGTTGTGAACCGAATTTTTATGAAGATCATGCATTTTTGTTCATCCCTCTTCTTATTTCTATTTTGCGCATTTACACTCATTTTCCGCTTTCAGGAACCCTGAAAGCGGAACTTCCACAACACCACTTGCACTTTACACTGAGAATGAATGACCGAATTTTAAAGAACACATAATAGCTGTAGAAGAGGAAGAGGGGGATAACATTAGGGAATTTACGAAGTTATTAGAGCAACACGAACAGGTTTGGAAACCTGCTAAGGAGGAACTTGAAACCATAAATGTGGGTACTGAAGAGAACCAGAGAGAGCTCAAGATAGGAACCTTGATCACACAGACGGAAAGAGAAGAATTGATTGCACTGCTTCAAGATTACACAGATGTTTTTGCTTGGTCTTATGAGGATATGCCTAGTCTAGATACAAATATCGTAGTACATAGGGTACCATTGGAAGAAGGGTGCAGACCGATTAAGCAAAAGCTAAGAAGAACGCATCCAGAAGTTTTGATCAAAGTAAAGACGGAGATTGAAAAACAATGGAATGCTGGTTTCCTAGAAGTGGTCAAGTATCCGCAATGGGTGTCCAATATAGTAGTGGTACCCAAAAAGGAGGGCAAGATTCGAGTTTGTGTGGACTTTAGGGATTTAAATCGTGCTAGCCCTAAAGATAATTTTCCTCTACCACATATAGATATGTTAGTGGATAATGCAGCTCGTAGCTCCATGTATTCCTTTATGGATGGTTTCTCAGGTTATAATCAGATAAAAATGGCGCAGGAAGATAAGGGGAAGACGACATTTGTTACACCATGGGGAACTTTCTGCTATAAAGTCATGCCATTTGGGTTGAAGAATGTTGGTGCCACTTACCAAAGGGCTATGGTGACTTTATTTCACGATATGATGCACAAGGAGATTGAAGTATACGTGGATGACATGATCGCTAAATCTGGAGAAGGAGAGAATCATGTCCAAGTATTGAGGAAATTATTTGAAAGGTTAAGAAAATATAAGTTGAGGCTTAACCCGGCAAAGTGTTCATTTGGGGTGAAATCTGGGAAGTTGTTGGGATTTGTGGTGAGCGACAAAAGAATAGAAGTGGATCCTGAAAAAGTAAAGGCTATTCAGGACATGCCAGCTCCGAAGACCGAGAGGGAAGTAAGGGGATTTTTAGGAAGATTAAAGTACATTGCTCGATTCATATCTCAATTAACCACAACCTGGTGACCCAATCTTTCGTTTGTTAAGAAAGAAGAATCCAGGGATTTGGAACGCAGAATGTGAAGAAGCTTTTGAGAAAATCAAGCAATACTTGCTAAAACCACCTCTACTTGTCCCTCCTGTAGCAAAAAGGTCGTTGATTTTATACTTAACAGTAAGCTTAAGCATGATGGGATGTGTGCTTGGGCAACAGGATGAATCCGGGAGGAAGGAAAGAGCCATTTATTATCTAAGCAAGAAGTGCGTGGAGTGTGAGTCTAGGTATACTATGATTGAGAAGTTGTGTTGCGCACTAGCATGGGCTGCAAAAAGGTTGCGACAATATATGTTATACCATACCACATGGCTAATTTCCAAATTAGACCCGTTGAAGTACATCTGTGAAAAACCCTACTTATCCAGCCGAATTGCCAGATGGCAAGTTCTGTTGTCCGAGTATGACATAGTGTACATGACAAGGAAAGCTGTAAAAGGGAGTGTTATTGCTGATCACCTGGTAGACCATGCGATGGAGAATTATGAGCCGTTAGATTTTGATTTTCCTGATGAGGATGTGTTTTCAGTTGAGGAAGAAAAACCAGGATGGTGGACTATGTACTTTGATGGTGCTGTGAATATATGTGGTAACGGGGTCGGGGCGGTGATAATATCTCCTGACAAGAAACAATACCCAGTTTCAACCAAATTGCAATTCGGGTGCACTAATAACACAGCTGAGTATGAGGCATGTATTCTTGGTTTGGAGACTGCATTGGAGTTGAACGTAAAGAAGATAGATGTTTATGGGGATTCGATGCTAATTATTTGTCAGGTAAAAGGGGAATGGCAAACCAAAGAAGAAAAGTTAGTACCCTACCAAGAATACCTATCTAAACTAGCCGAAGAGTTTGAGGAAATAGAGTTCACACATCTAGGGAGAGAAGGAAATCAGTTTGCAGATGCTTTGGCTACACTAGCTTCTATGGCTAGAATAGACTTCGGGCAAAACTTACAGCCGATCCACATTGACATCAGAAATAACCCATCTCATTGTTGCTCAGTTGAAGGAGAAATAGATTGGAATCCTTGGTACTACGATATCAAGAAATTCATTCAAAATCAGGCTTATCCCATGGGGGCATCCTGTTGACATATAATGTCACACTTATATGTTTTATATATTTTGATGATAACAATAAAAAGAAAATGGACTAATAATATGCTTGGATGAGATTAAGCGATAAACAGGTATTATACAAAGAATACATCAACAAGCATAATGGAGTACACGAAGAAATCATTCCAAGAAGTCCAAGATGCAAGCAAGTGAAGACAAAGAAGAAGTTTTTATTTTAGTGCTTTAATTATGTAAATCTCAAATGTCTAACTTGATAGCACAATTTAAAATGAACTCACACACTTCACATTGCATGCATTAAAAGGGTTTGATGATTAGAGGATTAAGTCATAATCAATCGGTTCAAAAATTCAGAAAAGATAATTTGTCACAATTGCCTTTCTGCATGAACCGGTCGACCGCTTGGTGTATACCAAGTGAACCGGTCGACCGCTTGAAGACAAAATGTCTTTCAAGCCGAACCGGTCGACCGCTTGGGTTATCCGTTGTGAACCGGTCGACCGCTTGAAGACGAATTGTCTTTTGAACTGAACCGGTCGACCACTTGATTTGTCCGTTGTGAACCGGTCGACCGCTTGATATGACAGTTGCATTAAAACGGCTATAAACGGCTAGTTTCTTTTAGAAACTTATAAATAGGCCTACTAATTGCAAAAATAAATACACAGAACTTTCATATCTTATATTGAGGCAATTAGAGTGCAAAAACATCTTCATATCATCAATCTTCATTAATACTCATATTTGTGTTTAAATCTTCATATCTTAACACAAAGAGTATTTCTCATTCTCACTACACTTAAACACCTTCAAATATTCTAAGTGTTATCAAGTGAGATAAAAAGATCATAGATCTTCATTTGTATTATCTACACTATTAAGAGTGTATTGTTGTTTTACAAAAACAACCATTGTAATATTCTTGAGAGTTGAAGTATAAAACTCTTTGATATTGGTGAGGGAATATCACCAAGGAAAAATCTTGAAGAGGGTACATCTTCAAGTGGGAAGAAGGAAAATCTTGAGGAGGGCATATCTTCAAGTGGTGTAAAAGTCTTGGTGTGGATTCATCAAGCAAGATTTGTAATCTTGTTACTTGGACTAGTAAGAGAGTACAATACTCAAGTACGGATTTGTACTTGAATCGTGGACGTAGGCTTGCCGAACCACGTTAAAAACCGAGTTAGCAATCTCTCTCTCTTATCTCTTTACTTTAAAGTAATTGATTTTAGAATTGCTATAATTATTGTATTTACACCTAATTTCCCCCCCTTAGGTGTATAGTTGCCTTAATCCTTGAATGACAATTGGTATCAGAGCTTAGTTCTCAATTATTAAGTTTGCTTAGACTTTGAGTAGAATGGCAACTACAAGATACAATCTCCAAAATAAAGGTGCCTCAACAACTAGACCACCATTTTTTGATGGTAATGACTATGCATATTGGAAAGCTAGAATGACTATATATCTTCAATCTATAGATTTTGATTTATGGCTTTCTATTGAAAATGGACCTCATAGACCACTCAAAACCGAAAATGGTGTTGAGATTCCCAAAAGCATGATAGAATATACAGACTTAGATAAAAGATTACTTTCTATGGATGCTAAAGCCATGAACACCTTATACTGTGCATTAAATAGAAGTGAATTTAATAGAATATCTTCGTGTAAAAATGCTAGGGATATATGGCATACATTAGAAGTAACTCATGAAGGAACTAATCAAGTAAAAGAATCAAAAATTGATATGTTAGTTCATCAATATGAGTTATTTAAAATGTTACAAAATGAATCCATAACAAGCATGTTCACTCGTATGACTAGTATTACAAACAGTTTACATGCTCTTGGTAGAACTTATACAAATACAGAAATTGTAAGCAAGATTCTCAGATCTCTACCAAAAGCTTGGGAAGCTAAAGTGACAGCTATACGAGAAGCAAAAGATCTCACAAAATTACCATTAGAGGAACTCATCGGTTCTCTAATGACTCATGAGATCACTATGGAAAAACAAGATCAGGAAGAAAGGCCAAAGAAAAATTTGGCATTTAAAACTGTTCATCAAGTTAAAGACAAGGATAATAGCGATGATGAAGACAGTGACGACGATCTTGTGGAAGATGTAGCATTGATCACAAGACAGTTTCGAAACTTTCTTAGAAAGAAAAATGATAAGAGAAAGTTTTCGAACTACAGAAAGGAGGAAAGCAAAGGAGAATTTAGCAAAGAAACTCCAAGGTGCTACAAGTGCAACAAAGTGGGACATATCAAAACCGATTGTCCCCTTCTTCAAATGAAAAAGAAAAATCGCTTTCAAAAGAAAGCTTTGAAAGCAACATGGAGCGATGACTCAGACTCAAGCTCCAATGATGAAGAAGAACATGTGGCGAACATGTGCTTTATGGCAATTGAAAGCGAAAATGAGGTACAATCTTCGGATGATGAATCCGACCCTTCTTATATTGAACTACATGAACAACTTGAAAATTTGTATGTAGAATATAAGAAATTAGGTTCTAAATACAGTACTCTAAAAAGAAATCATATATGCTTAATTGAAGAAAAAGAATTATTAGAAAAGAAAGTATATGATTTAAATGACAAGAGTAGCAAGACCAATCAACTTGAAAAAGATAATAAATCATTAAAAGAGAAAGTTGATGAGTTGAATTTGATTATCACAAAATTCACACAAGGCTCAATTTTTTTTGAGAAAATGCTTTCGAGCCAGAGAAGTGTATTTAACAAAGGAGGATTAGGTTATAAACCTAATAAAAATCAAAAATACCTAAAGAATTACTTTGTTAAAGCTAAAGAGTCTTATGATCCAAGTCACACATGCAATTACTGTAGAAAATTAGGTCATTTGATTTATGCATGTCCGATGAAGAAAAATAAAATTGTTGACATGATTTGGGTTCCAAAAGGAACCACCCCTAACCAAAAAGGACCCAAGAAGGTATCGGTACCAAAATCCTCATCTTGATTCTGTTTTGTAGGAACCAATGGAACATGGGGAGTGGTTTTTGGATAGTGCTTGTTCAAGACACATGACCGGAGACGGCACCCTTTTTTCAAGCCTTACCAAAACTAAAGGAGGAAAAGTGACTTTTGGGGACAACTCAAAAGGAAAAATTGTTGGAATTGGCAATATTGGAGGTATGTCTTCAACCTCCATTGAAAATGTATTTCTTGTCGATAATCTTAAACATAACCTACTTAGTATAAGTCAATTATGTGACAAAGGATATAAAATCATTTTTGATCATACATGTTGCTTAATACTTGAAAATGATAAAATCATTTTTATCGGTAATAGAATTGGAAACATCTATAAGATCAAAATAGATACATGTATGAGTAGTGAAAGTTGTCTTGTTGCTAGTATAAATGATAGTTTTCTATGGCATAGAAGACTAGGTCACATAAGCATGGACATTCTTTCAAAATTGACCAAAAATGATTTAGTTAAAGGTCTTCCTCATATTACATATGAAAATGAAAAGCTATGTGATGCTTGCCAAATGGGTAAACAATTCAAAACATCTTTTAAAAGTAAGAATCACATATCAACCGAAAGACCTTTAGAATTACTTCACATAGATCTATTTGGACCAACTAGAACAAGAAGTTTAAGTGGTAATAGATATGTGTTTGTAATTGTTGATGACTTTACTAGATATACATGGGTTATATTTTTGAAATCAAAAGATGAAACAATTCATGAATTTATAAAGTTTTCAAAGAAAATCGAAAATGAGAAAGGAGTTTCTATAATTAACATAAGGAGCGATCATGGTGGTGAATTCACAAGTGATTTATTTGAAATGTTTTGTGAAGAAAAAGGATACCACCATAACTTTTCAACTCCTAGAACTCCCCAACAAAATGGGGTTGTGGAAAGGAAAAATCGGTCTCTTCAAGAAATGGCAAGAACTATGATAAATGAATTTAATACCCCTAAATATTTTTGGGCGGAAGCCGTAAATACTTCTTGCTATGTTTTAAATCGTGTTACCTTGAGACCTGAGTTGAAAAAGACTCCTTATGAGCTTTGGAAAGGGAGGAAGCCCAACATCTCTTATTTTAAAGTCTTTGGTTCAAAATGCTTTATTCTAAACACTAAAGACAACCTTGATAAATTTGATTCAAAATCCGATGTTGGAATTTTTCTTGGATACTCCTCCTCTAGCAAAGCCTACAGAGTTTACAATAATAGAACACTTTGTCTTGAGGAATCCATGCATGTCGCCTTTGAGGAAACTCAAAATGACAAAATTGTTGAGATTCTAAATGACTTAAATAAAAATGTTCAAAATTTGAATCTTCATGATAAAAATCCAAATGAAACATCAAATGAAGATACAAACAAGGACCAACCAAGCTCAAGCAATCAACAAGAGTTGGTAAGTAACTCCTTTGAGCCGCCAAAGGAGCTAAGGTATGTAAGTTCTCATCCTCCAGAATTAATTATCGGTAATCCGTTTGAGGGAACTAAAACTAGAGCATCCCTTAGAAATATTAGTGGTCATTATGCATTTGTTTCTCAAATAGAACCTAAAACCTTTCTTGAAGCTGAAAATGATGAAAAATGGATTTTAGCCATGCAAGATGAGCTAAATCAGTTTGAGAGAAATGATGTTTGGGAACTAGTCCCTAGACCAAAAGATTTATCAATAATTGGTACTAAATGGGTCTTTAGAAACAAAGTTGATGAACATGGGACTATTGTTAGAAACAAAGCAAGACTAGTTGCTAAAGGTTATAATCAAGAAGAAGGAATAGATTATGAAGAAACCTTTGCACCGGTAGCTAGACTTGAATCTATAAGAATGCTATTAGCCTATGCATGTCATGCAAATTTTACGCTCTTCCAAATGGATGTTAAAAGTGCATTTTTAAATGGCTTTATAATGGAAGAAGTATATGTTGAACAACCTCAAGGCTTTGAAAATTTTGAATTTCCTAATCATGTTTTTAAACTCAAAAAGGCCTTGTATGGTTTAAAACAAGCACCTAGGGCATGGTATGATAGATTAAAAACATTTCTTATTGAAAATGATTTTAACATTGGCAAAATTGACACCACCCTGTTTACGAAAAGAAAAGGAAAATATATCCTTATTGTACAAATCTATGTTGATGATATAATTTTTGGTGCTACTAACGAATCTCTATGTAAGGAATTTGCAAAATGCATGCAAGAGGAATTTGAAATGAGCATGATGGGAGAATTAAATTTCTTCCTTGGATTGCAAATTAAGCAAACAAGAGATGGCATCTTCATCAACCAAAGCAAGTACACCAAGGATCTTCTAAAAAGATTTGGGATGGAACATGTCAAAGATGCCGACACACCCATGGGAACATCTACTAAGCTTGATATGGACGAAAAAGGTAAAACCGTAGACATCACCAAATATCGAGGTATGATCGGTTCTCTTTTATATTTAACCGCAAGTAGACCCGATATTATGTTTAGTGTATGTTTATGTGCACGATTTCAAGCATGTCCAAAAGAATCCCATGTTAGTGCAGTAAAAAAAAATTTTCGTTACTTGCATGGTACAATTAATTTAGGGTTGTGGTATCCGAAGGGAAGTGAAATGAGTTTAATCAGTTATTCGGATGTAGATTTTGCGGGTTGCAAAATAGATAGGAAAAGTACTAGTGGAACTTGTCACTTTCTAGGATCTTCACTAGTATCATGGGCAAGTAAGAAACAAAACTCGGTAGCCCTATCAACAATTGAAGCAGAATATATTGCGGCGGGGAGTTGTTGTGCACAAGTATTATGGATGAAACAAACTTTGGAGGATTATAGACTTAAGTTTGAAAATACTCCGATTAAATGTGATAATACAAGTGCTATTTGCTTATCAAAAAATCCTATTCAGCACTCTCGTACAAAACACATAGAAGTAAGACATCACTTCTTAAGGGATCACATTGAAAAAGGAGATATTGTACTTGAGTTTATAGGTACAGAACATCAACTTGCAGATATTTTTACAAAACCCTTAGCCAAAGATCGCTTTTGCGAAATAAGAAGGAACCTAGGATTTATCCATGCAAATGATGTTTAAATTATGTATACATCAATGGTTATAAGTTGGATTTATTTAAAATGTATACACTTGGAGCATAAGAAAGTTGTTCAAAACAAATATTGGAGAATTTAGAAATTCTGGGATGAACCGGTCGACCGGTTCATCAAGAGCAAGTCCAACCGGTAGACCGGTTGAGACAGAAAAAACAGAGAATGGCTACTGGAATTTTTCGAATTTTGGAGGAAAATGGTTCTGAACATAATTTTTCGACATAAAGGGTACTTTTGAAGATTAATGAATGATTTTAAAGTCAAAATGCAAAAAATTCCATTTTTGCATGTACCGGTCGACCGGTACATGCATCTGGATCAACCAGTCGACCGGTTGAGCCAGAGGAACAGTAGCGTTCGCTACTGCCTAAAATTTGCATTTTTAGCCCCTTGATTTCTTTGCCTTTTGGACATAATTTTTACATGAAAAGGCTACATTATGAGTGGAAAGAACGGTTCAAAAGAGAAATTTGGAAAATTCTCAACTTGGGAGTCAACCGGTCGACCGGTTGAACTTACCCCAAGGCAACCGGTCGACCGGTTGCTCGATAGTATAAATACTATCTAGGGTTTCAGAACACATTCAACAGACAAATCCGAAAACAATAACCCCAAATCCTCTCAAAAACCACTCTAAATCAAAACACCCATAGCCTAATTTAAGTCAATAGCACCTCAGAAGCGATTAAGAAGGACTGAATCAAGGAGCAAAAGAGCCAATGATCCGGCTTCCTCATCAGGTGATAATGTTCAAAGATTTTTGAGTAATTTCTCAAATAGAGCTATCATTGTAGAAAGAGGTTTAAGCAATGATCTATCTGCTTTAGGTATAGACACTTTATTTGCTGAAATGGGTTGGTACTCATTGTATGAATATAGGAAACCTACATACTCTAAATTGATGAGAATGTTCTTTGCTAACATGAGGGTTAATGTAGAACCTAGAATAATGAGTACTCTTCAAGGACATCCCATTGAATTAATTGTGATGAATTAGCTGAGATATTGGGTATATCTAATGATGGTCCGAGAGTGTTTGATATTAAAATAATTCCGACCATTGAAGGTTTTAGCTATGATTATGCTGTTGCATTGCACACCGGAAATAATGGATTTGCTCTAGGTACTAAAATAAAGAGTCAAGATCTTTTATTGAGACCTAGAATACTCCATAGAATTATTGCTCACAATATCTTGCCCAAAAAGGGGCATTATGATGAAGTTACATTTATGGAGTTATGCTTAATTGATTGTATGATTCAGCGAAGGCCAATAAACCTTCCATACATCTTGATTAGGAATATAATCTTAGCATATGATCAAAAACAAAAGGCTCTACCTTATGGTCAAGTGTTTACCACTATTTTTGAGCATTTTGAGATCTTGCTGATGGGTACGGATAAGAGACCGTACTCAGATAAGACGGAAATAAATAACACCACTCTAACTAGAATGAAATATGTGCTTAATGAGCATGGTGAGTGGATCCAAGGGCACCAAGAAGGTGCACATGCTGAGGAAGAGCATGAAGAGGAGGATAATGCGGCTGAGGATGAAGGTGAAGACGAGTTCACACATTTATTTGAGTCACCACCTCCGGCTTCCTCCCTAGATGAGCCATCTGCGAGTGGCTGGTCACATAGGATAGAGAGTCGTCTCACGCTTATGGAGACAGATATACGATCCATGAGAGACTCTCACATAGAGATGCGGGCTGATCTTCAGGAGATGAAGGCGATGATGGCTTCACTTCTCTCACGGAACTCACCTCCTTCGTGATTTTGTATCATGCATCTCATCTTATTTATGATGTTATTTAGAAATATTGTATTTATGCTTTTCATTTTGGATATATGTACAATGATATTGAATATTATTTTTTTTATCCACAATGATTAACCTTCTTTTTGTTGATGCCAAAGGGGGAGAGAATATGAAAATATCAAATGCATCAATAATGGGGGAGTAAAATATGAGAATATGAAAAATTCATATGCATATATTTAGGGGGAGAAAAATGATTTTTATTTGAAATGACATATGATATTGTTACTTAGATTAAATTGCTAAAAATATTCAATGTCTCCTATATATTGCATTATAATATTTAGGGGGAGACTCAATTTATTATCTAAGTTTTTTTGTTTATTGTCATCATCAAAAAGGGGGAGATTGTTGACATATAATGTCACACTTATATGTTTTATATATTTTGATGATAACAATAAAAAGAAAATGGACTAATAATATGCTTGGATGAGATTAAGCGATAAACAAGTATTATACAAAGAATACATCAACAAGCATAATGGAGTACACGAAGAAATCATTCCAAGAAGTCCAAGATGCAAGCAAGTGAAGACAAAGAAGAAGTTTTCATTTTAGTGCTTTAATTATGTAAATCTCAAATGTCTAACTTGATAGCACAATTTAAAATGAACTCACACACTTCACATTGCATGCATTAAAAGGGTTTGATGATTAGAGGATTAAGTCATAATCAATCGGTTCAAAAATTCAGAAAAGATAATTTGTCACAATTGCCTTTCTGCATGAACCGGTCGACCGCTTGGTGTATACCAAGTGAACCGGTCGACCGCTTGAAGACAAAATGTCTTTCAAGCCGAACCGGTCGACCGCTTGGGTTATCCGTTGTGAACCGGTCGACCGCTTGAAGACGAATTGTCTTTTGAACTGAACCGGTCGACCACTTGATTTGTCCGTTGTGAACCGGTCGACCGCTTGATATGACAATTGCATTAAAACGGCTATAAACGGCTAGTTTCTTTTAGAAACTTATAAATAGGCCTCCTAATTGCAAAAATAAATACACAGAACTTTCATATCTTATATTGAGGCAATTAGAGTGCAAAAACATCTTCATATCATCAATCTTCATTAATAATCATATTTGTGTTTAAATCTTCATATCTTAACACAAAGAGTATTTCTCATTCTCACTACACTTAAACACCTTCAAATATTCTAAGTGTTATCAAGTGAGATAAAGAGATCATAGATCTTCATTTGTATTATCTACACTATTAAGAGTGTATTGTTGTTTTACAAAAACAACCATTATAATATTCTTGAGAGTTGAAGTATAAAACTCTTTGATATTGGTGAGGGAATATCACCAAGGAAAAATCTTGAAGATGGTACATCTTCAAGTGGGAAGAAGGAAAATCTTGAAGAGGGCATATCTTCAAGTGGTGTAAAAGTCTTGGTGTGGATTCATCAAGCAAGATTTGTAATCTTGTTACTTGGACTAGTAAGAGAGTACAATACTCAAGTACGGATTTGTACTTGAATCGTGGACGTAGGCTTGCCGAACCACGTTAAAAACCGAGTTAGCAATCTCTCTCTCTTATCTCTTTACTTTAAAGTAATTGATTTTAGAATTGCTATAATTATTGTATTTACACCTAATTTCCCCCCTTTAGGTGTATAGTTGCCTTAATCCTTGAATAACACATCCAACATTGAAAAGAAGACTTTGAGGAGACTAGCAATGGATTTTTATCTTGATGGAGAAATTTTGTATAAGAGGTCATCTGATGGGATTTTGCTGAGATGCCTAGATGGATTTGAGGCCAGAAATGCGTTGCGAGAAGTTCATGAAGGGATCTGCTCAACCCATGCTAGTGGACATATGATGGCTAGGAAAATACAAAGAGTTGGTTACTTCTGGATGACATTAGAGAAGGACTGCATTGATTATGTCCGCAAGTGTCATAAGTGTCAGATTTATGGTGACAAAATGAGTGCCCCTCTGACCCCTCTATTCAATTTGTTATCTCCATGGCCTTTTGCGATGTGGGGAATTGATGTGATAGGACCTATCAACCCAAAAGCCAGCAATGGTCATAGGTTCATTCTCGTGGCAATCGACTACTTTACAAAATGGGTAGAGGCCGGGTCATTTGCTCATGTAACACAAAAGGTGGTAAAGAAGTTTGTTGAGAGAGATTTGATATGCCGGTACGGGCCCCCAGAAAAGATTATAACTGATAATGCACAAAACTTCAATGGGAAGTTGATAACAGAACTCTGTGCTAAATGGAGGATCAAGCATTCAAATTCCTCTCCTTATAGGCCAAAGATGAATGGTGTTGTAGAAGCTGCTAACAAGAACGTCAAGAAGATTGTTCAGAAAATGGTAGTCACCTATAAAGATTGGCATGAAATGTTGCCGTTTGCTCTTCATGCATACCGTACCACAGTTCGGACCTCAACAGGAGCCACTCCGTACATGTTGGTGTATGGGATGGAGGCAGTCATGCCTTTAGAGGTAGAAATCCCATCATTGAGAGTATTGATAGACGCCGAACTAGATGAAGCAGAATGGGCAAAGGTCAGATATGAACAGTTGAATTTGATCAGCGAAAAGAGGTTAGCTGCAATCTGTCATCATCAATTATACCAAAGAAGGATGGCCAGATCATATGATAAGAAAGTTCGACCTCGAAAATTCCAAGAAGGCGATTTGGTATTGAAGAAGATATTGTTTTTGCCAGGGCAAGATCAGAGTAAATGGGCCCCGAACTATGAAGGCCCTTATGTGGTGAAGAAGTCGTTCTCAGGAGGAGCGTTGCTATTATCTAGAATGGATGGAGAAGATCTAGTCAGGCCTGTGAATTCTGATTCTGTAAAGAAATATTATGCTTGATATGTTGTAACCTTCCCCAATAAGATTAAAATTCGGCCATGATTTCTCGTTGCAAGATTTATTTATTATTTTTATTATTATTATTATTATCTTTTTCACAAAGCGTGATTTTTGATATTTATTTATGTTTTTATCATTCATTTATTGACATATTTTATGCACCACACCGGGGGCAAAAAAAAATCATAAAATAGTGATTTGCTTTAAAATGTCAATTTGCATAAACAAAACCATGTTTGTATTTCTTTCATATACGTCATTTCGGATTTTTTTGTGGACATTTTTTAAAAAACTTCAATGGAGCTAGATGGGGCCCTATATGGAACGAAAAATCTCTTCACGAAGCATGGAGATATAGCATGGGAAACACATCCTATGAAGGACGGCTACACCGAACAGGGGGACCTATGTTTCTAAAGAGGTAACAAAAACATGCATATTATTGTCATACCGCTAACCTGACAGGAAAGGTGTGTCGAAAGTGATGAAATTTCGAATGATGGGAAATATGGAGAAACAGAGTCTCGAGTCAACAAAACTGCGGAATAAGGCAGTGTTGTTTCGAGTCGGGTCGGTCACCCATCAAATGAGGTCATGCTAGCCGGGTCGGTCACCCATCAAATGAGGCCATGCTAGCCGGGTTGGTCACCCAGAAAAATGAGACCACGGGTCGGTCACCCATCAAATGAGGCCATGCTAGCCGGGTCGGTCACCCAGGAAAATGAGACCACGGGTCGGTCACCCATCAAATGAGGTCATGCTAGCCGAGTCGATCACCCATCAAATGAGGCCATGCTAGCCAGGTCGGTCACCCAGAAAAATGAGACCACGGGTCGGTCACCCATCAAATGAGGCCATGCTAGCCGGGTCGGTCACCCAGAAAAATGAGACCACGGGTCGGTCACCCATCAAATTAGGCCATGCTAGCCGGGTGGGTCACCCAGAAAAATGAGACCACGGGTCGGTCACCCATCAAATGAGGTCATGCTAGCCGGGTCGGTCACCCAGAAAAATGAGACCATACTAACCGGGTCGGTCACCCATCGAATGAGGCCATGCTAACCGGGTCGGTCACCCATCGAATGAGGCCATGCTAACCGGGTCGGTCACCCATCGAATGAGGCCATGCTAACCGGGTCGGTCACCCAGAAAAATGAGGCCATACTAACCGGGTCGGTCACCCATCAAATGAGGCCATACTAACCCGGTCGGTCACCCAGAAAATGAGACCACGGGATGGTCACCCATCGAATGAGGCCATACTAACCGGGTCGGTCACCTAGAAAAATGAGACCACGGGTCGGTCACCCAGAAAAATGAGATCCATATCCTTCATTCTGTTTTTCTTTACAACACTTACTATTTAAAGTCTTTTACAAGACTTTAGTCGTAAGCATTGTAAAGAGGGGGCATCTGTTGCTACCCAATTTTTGATTCTTTATTTTTTATGTTTCGAAAAAAAAAGTATTTCAAAAATAGATTTTGGGGTTCAAGGGCGAAATCGAGCAATTCGGGGTTTAATGGCCGATTGAGGGTTAAATTGCGAAAATCAGGAGTCAAGGACGAGTTTAGAAGATTTGCGCAAACTCACGGTGGAGATTTGAATTTTTTATGGGATTTAATTGCACAAAAAGTTTAAATCCAATTGGATGCAATTAAAGAATTTTTAAAGGACAAAATCGCATTTTTCTTCCTAAAAAGATTTTCGAAATCTGCATTTTTTAAAAGCATGCATTATTCGGTTTACGTGGCATTTTCAATATCAATCAAATTTTTATTCCTCAAGTTGATTTTCTTCCGATTCGCATTGATCACAGCAGCTAAGTCAGAATGTATTCCCATCAATGTTGATTTTATTGCCCGATTCATCTCCTTCACAGCAAATCAATATTTCTTTTTCTTCCTTTTTTTTCCCCAATTCGGCTCTCTCAGCGCAGCAGCATTCAATTGAGATCAATGGCAGTCAATTGGAATTAAAAGAGAAAATCAACAGCAATGCAACAACAGATCAACAGCAGATTTGATAACAGCTCCATTCCAAAATCCTGCGTGATTCTCTTCCCGTTTCATCTCCATCGCAGCATGCAGATTAATTTCCTTCCTAATCAACCGCGATCTTCTGACTTTTATCTCCAAAATCTTTCCCCTGATTCTCCTCCGTTCCTCCTTTCTTTTGATTTATTTCCTTAGCAGTGCAATATCTTCTCGGTTATAAATAGCAGTGCACGTTGAAGAGGAGAAGGAGAAAGAAAAAAAGAAAAGAGGGGGAGCAAGAAGGCTGAGGAAATAAGGAATTTTACGTGAAAATTGTTGAAAATCTTTCCATCACAATTTGCTCTCTTTCGTTGGCCTCTGTTTCCATTTTTTTCTCTCTCTCTCAAAGACACAAACCTGAAACGCCTTCTCTCTCTCTCGGCTCAGCCACTCCGATCACCATTGTCGACCACAATTCCTGCTCCTTCTCATCGTCATAAATATCCCCTCAACCCCAGAAATTCCTCAATCATCTCAGACGAAGGAAGTCGAGGCAGCAGCAACCTGGCAACGCGAACTGTCATTTTCCGACGCAGTTTCCGGCGAACTCAGGCCTCCATCTTCGACGAATCAACGATCAGAAGAATCACCACGATTTCCTCTACCCAACGGTATAAACAGGTATTCCATTCTCCATACTCGAAAATTTTCCTTGCCACTGTTCATCGTCTCTGCAAATTTTGCATGCGGGGAGTGAATTAATTCACTCCGCGTGGCTTGACAGAGGTCGGACCTCGCGCCAGGCTCGGCCTCAAGCCCGACCAATCAGGAGATAAGGTGAATGAGTCAGTCACCAACCTGAATTTAGGTAGTGACGACCAATTCATCGAAAAATTAAAAAATATATAAAAATACAATTTTCCAAAAATATTTTTATTATAAAAAAATGTGTTGTTTTTTTTTGCATACGGCCAATACACTAGCATATCTTTTAAAGTTGTTCTTCTTTAAAAATATGATTATCTTGGGTTTGAAAAATGAGTTTTAGCATGGATTTTGCAAAAAAAAAAAGAAAAAATCATTTCTTGCATTTTGAGTTTACAACAAGTTTGTAAAATCAAAAGGGTATTGGCCAATATTCCAAAAATTTAAAAATCTTTTTTTTGGGGTCTATTATTCACCGTCGGTATTTGGTAAATAAGTCCTAAAAGGAGTTAAAATCCAAAATATTTGATGGGAATGATATGCTATTATTCACTGTTGGTATTTGGGTAAATAAATCCTAAGGGGTTATTACTCAAAATATTCGGCGGGAATAATATGCTATTATTCACTGTCGGTATTTGGATAAATAAGTCTTAAAGGGGTAAAAAAATCCAAAATATTCGGTGGGAATAATATACTATTATTCAATGTCGATATTTGGGATAGTTAAATCTTTGACGGAGTAATATCCCATTTGCCATTTACTTAATATATGTTTTGAGAGAGCTAGTCATAAACAAACAAAACGTCAAGCAGCTTACCTTAGGTAGGGCGTACTAGGGGTGCTAAAACCTTCCCTTTACGCAACCAGCCCCTTACCCTAGAATTTCTGAAAGACTAGTCTTAGGTTTCCTAGTAACCATAATACTAGGTGGCGACTCCCTTTTTTACAAAAAATAGATAATCCCCCCGACATTTAATCCCCCCGCTCATGGGGAAGAGTCGTCACGACGCCGCATTACACCAAACAAATCATTTTTGGGGTGCGACACACATATTTTCTCTCTACATATGCAAAATACATATTTAATCCTCTTGAATTTTTATTTGCTTGTCAGCATCTGAGTATCCTTTATTCAATCTCATCTAAAATGTTCAGCAATACCACAAACCTATTGTTAGAGTTTACATTAACCCCCATCAATCATTACTTTAACATAAGAATTGTCAAACACTCGTAAAAGAGCAAACGTTATCTAGGCTTCATCTACAAAGAATATGGCGTGATGATAAATGACTCAAGATTTGTATAGGAGGTTTTGAGTTTAAGTCAGGGAGTATACCTCTTGTAAGAGCCTGTGATAACAGGGGTTTTACTCGTTTACTTGGATCCACAAAGTATGCTTTTCGAGAAATAAGGTTCCCTCAAATCCAAAAAAAAAAAAATTCTAGGCTTCATGAGGTTTTGAAGAAAAAGTATTTTCACATTGCCAACAAGAAGTTGAAATTACTTTCATACAATGTTCCTTGTTAGAAAAATAAAAACAGTAATCTGGCTTATTAGGAAAAACAAAAACGAAAGCAAAAAAAAAAAGTCTAAATATATGGGTCTGAGTAGCTCAAAGTGGTTTAGGTATCGACGAGATGATTTGTCCGCGTGTTGTGATGGATTTTTTTCTATGTAGAAAATTAATTGATTTTTTTATATATTGTAATTAGTTATTTTAATATTTGATTAATAAAATTATAATAGATTGAATCTATTATATATGAACAGTGTAATCGAAACTCAGGGAAAGTGGTTCGTATATTTTTTAATTGTAGATAACTTGGGTAAATTTGTCTAGCCATTATGTTTGTAAGTTGTTTTTTCCCCCAATAATATCATATCTGAAATATTATATAATTGTTTTTTACAAAAACAATCTAAAATTCAAGAATCAAATTTTTCTAAGAAATAAGCTTAAACAAAAGAGGAAAAAATTAGAATTAAAAGGCAAAATCATTTTTTTTATCCGATTTATTCCTCATATTATTATACTAAAGTATTTAAGAACACTGATACTACAAGGAAAAACCCCTAAAAATGAAAGATAAATTGATTGAAAGATAAATAAAAACAATTTTAAAAACAACAAAGAGAAAAAATAATAAATATCAATTTTAAAATGATCATGAACACAAATTAAAATGTAAATATTTAAAAGAAACCTTAATAACAATGAAAATAATATAAAATAGTGAGACCATAATTTTTGTTAGAAAAAAATATTGTTTTTATTTTATAAGATTTATTACTCATATTATTATATTAAACTTATTTAAGAGCAATGATAGTAATTATTTTTCCTAAAAACTCTAGGTTATATATATATATATATATATATATAGTTTAAGGCGCTAATATTAAATAAATTTCAAAAAATATAATTAGTCTGGAATATTTAAAAGAAAACAAAACTAACAAATAATCTTTATCATTATTTTGAATGTTTTATCTATAATAATTAAAAAATTGAAGACCTAACAATATTAACAAAAAAAACAATCAAAAAACAAAAGAAATAACAAAATAAAAATAATTATTATTAGATTTTAAGAAATTACTTGACCTGAAGAAAAAAAATTATAATAGCTATTAATTTTCAAATGATGACCAAAACTTATTAAAATTTGGATATTAAGTAGAAAAACTTAATACCATTGGAGATAAAGAGAAATTGGAAAGAAAAACTAAGAGCATATACTTGTAAACATAGACAGAAATAGGAACTATGTAAGGAATATGTAAGAACTCAAGGAACTAAAATAAAATCCAAGATTAAAAGTATAAGGGATAAAATAAAATAAAATAAAAACATATTTAATAAATTTAATTTGAAGGATAAAATTAAAATAAATCCAAACATTGATAACGATGAAATTTAATAATTTAAAACAAAATCGGAAATTAAAAGAATTAGATCCCATTTAAAAAACAAGCTGCTATAGAAAGTTGTTACCATAGGTGCTCTGATGTTGTCACTGGGTAGTGATGATAATGGTGTAAAGTCTTTTAAAATGTAGCAAAAAAACATATGTACGTAAAAAAAAAAAACAGTATTATAGAAAATGTTTTTCAGGGTGCTCATGAAAGCCTTGCTTAATATGAAGAAAATGGGTTGATTAGACGTATTAGAAAATGAGTTGAAAATTATTTAAGGTAATATCTCATTATAATAATAAATGTTTAACACAAACAAATTGTGAGTGAGATTTCAACGGTAAATGTTGATGAAAACATTTACTATTCATGATCTTCAGTAAAAATATAATTTATATTATTGTCAGACAGCAAAATCTCCAGGACATGAAGAGAAATTCTAGGACAAGTAGTTAGGATTTGTATTCAGTTCAAATAAATCCTAGTCTTCAGGATAAATCCTTGTCTTCAGGACTAGAGTTGTTAGCTAATTATTTGCTTTTATTTGCTTTATTTCCTGCTGAAATATCTCACCTGTTGAGTTCATGTAAGGCTATATATAAAGCCAGTTCATGTTTGAATAATATTATCGAATTTACAGTTTGCATTACTTTCTTTCTAACATTGTGGTATCAGAGCCAGATTATCAAAGTGTGAGAGTGTGCAAAGGGAAGTGTGAGAGTGTAAAATTTGAAAGTGTGAGTTCAGGGGAAACACAGGGAAGTGAGATAGAGAGTCTGTCCATTTAAGTCAAAGTAGCAATCTTTGATTTGAACTTTTTGCAGCAGCAAAAGAAGAATGACTTCAGAAGGAAATTTCGTGCAACCAACAATCCCTCGTTTCGATGGTCATTATGACCATTGGAGCATGTTGATGGAGAACTTCTTGCGATCCAAGGAGTATTGGGGACTGATATGTTGAGGTTGATAGAAGCACAGAGCTGATAGAAGCTCAACGAAAGAAGCATGATGAGCTACAGATGAAAGACATGAAAGTGAAAAATTATCTCTTTCAAGCTATAGATCGAACAATATTGGAGACAATCCTTGTAAAGGATACTTCCAAACAGATTTGGGAGTCAATGAAGAAGAAGTTTGAAGGAAGTGCTAGAGTCAAAAGATCACATTTACAGGCTCTCCGCAGAGAGTTTGAAACCTTGGAGATGAGAGCTGGTGAAGGAGTCACTGAGTATTTTTCACCGGTGTTGACAATTGCCAACAAAATGCGAACATACGGGGAGCAGATGACTGATGTTATAGTAGTGGCAAAGATACTCAGATCATTGAGTGAAAAATTCAATTACATTGTATGTTCAATCGAAGAAAGCAAAGACATTGATAAGCTTTCAATTGATGAACTTCAAAGTTCTTTAATTGTTCATGAGCAAAAAACGGGAGAAGAACAAGCATTCAAGATCACTAATTCAGAAGACAGATTCAATGTCAGAAGAAGAGGACGAGGGGCTTACAGAGGCAGAGGTAGAGGAAGAAGTAATCAGTTCTACAGCAAAGCTACGGTGGAGTGTTACAAATGTCATAAGCTTGGACATTTTCAGTCTGAATGTCCAAGCTGGGATAGGGAAGTTAATTACGCAGAACTGGGAGAAGAAGAAGAAATGTTACTAATGGCTTATGTGGACATGAATAATGCTCAAAAGGAAGATCTTTGGTTCTTAGATTCTGGGTGTAGTAACCACATGTGTGGTGACAAAAGCTTGTTTCATGTGATCAACGAAGACTTCAGACAAAAGGTGAAACTGGGTAATAATATGAAAATGGATGTGCTAGGCAAAGGAAACGTGAAGCTTAAGGTGGATGGTCTTATACACACTGTCAGTGATGTGTTTTTTGTACCTGACTTGAAAACCAATCTTCTCAGCATTGGTCAACTTCAAGACAAAGGATTGGCAATCCTAATTCAGCATGGCTATATGAATATTTATCATCCACAGAAGGGGCTTATTATACGCACCAAAATGACAGCAAATCGAATGTTTTTGTTATTAACAACTCCATTGTCCGAGAAACCAACTTGCCTCTATAACTCAACACCAGATTTGGCAAATTTGTGGCATTGCCGTTACGGACATTTGAGTTACCAAGGATTAAGGACTCTTCAAGCCAAGAACATGGTGCACGGGATACCCAAATTCACAGCTCCATCAACAGTATGTGCAACCTGCATGACTGGGAAACAACACAGAGATCCTATTCCAAAACACAACAACTGGAGAGCCACGGAGAGGCTTCAACTTATCCATGCAGATCTCTGCGGACCTATATCTCTAATTTCCAGTAGCAAAAAAAGGTACATCATATGTTTTATTGATGACTTGACTAGAAAAACATGGACCTATTTTCTAGTTGAAAATCTGAAGCTCTATATATGTTCAAACGTTTTAAGAACTATGTTGAAAAGGAAATTGGGGGGCATATAAAGTGTTTGAAAAGGGGAGGGGAATTCACATCACTTGCATTCAATGAGTATTGCATTGAGCATGGCATCAAACGACAGTTGACAGCAGCCTTTACTCCACAACAAAATGGAGTAGCGGAGAGGAAGAATAGAACAACAATGAACATGGTTAGATGCATGTTATCTGAAAGGAGAATTCCCAAATATCTGTGGGCAGAAGCAGTAAATTGGACAATATATGTCCTCAATCGCAGCCCCACTTTGGCAGTAAAAAATCTTACACCTGAGGAGGCTTGGAGTGGCATCAAACCTTCGGTTGAGCATTTCAGGATTTTCGGATGCATGGCTAAGGGTTATGTGCAGCAACAAGGGATAGATTACACAGAGGTTTTTGCACCAGTTGCAAGGATGGATACCGTAAGAATGATTGTGGCTTTGGCTGCTCAAAAAGGATGGATACTATACCAACTTGATGTTAAATCTGCTTTTCTGCATGGTGAACTTCTTGAAGAAGTGTATGTTGATCAACCGAGAGGCTATGAACAGAAGCAAAAACCTCACCAAGTGTTCAAACTGAAGAAAGCTCTTTATGGACTGAAACAAGCTCCGAGA
This sequence comes from Salix exigua, assembly GCA_032356905.1. Taxonomy (NCBI): domain Eukaryota; kingdom Viridiplantae; phylum Streptophyta; class Magnoliopsida; order Malpighiales; family Salicaceae; genus Salix; species Salix exigua. Next base: position 3,462,022 of record CM063598.1, read on the forward strand.
GCTTGGTTTAGTCGTATTGAGACACATTTTTTGAATGAAGGGTTCGAAAAGTGTTATAGTGAGCACACTTTGTTCATTAAAACTGATCTGAGAGGTAACATTCTTATTGTCAGTTTATATGTAGATGACTTAATATTTACTGGCAATAATGAATTGATGTTTGCTGAATTTAAAACATCCATGTTGAGGGAATTCGACATGAGCGATCTTGGAAGAATGCGCTTCTTTCTTGGCATAGAAGTTTTACAGAAGCCAGAAGGAACTTATATTTGTCAGAAAAAGTATGCTGAAGAAGTTTTGAAGAGGTTCAATATGGAGAATAGCAATTCAGTTTATAATCCTACAGCAACAGGACATAAACTTCACTATGATGAAGATGGAGATTACGTTGATGAAACATTATTTAAACAAATGGTGGGTTGTCTCATGTACTTAACAGCCACGAGACCCGACTTAATGTATGCAGTTTGTATGTTAAGTAGATATATGGCTAAGCCAACTAAGTTACACTTATTGGCAGCCAAGAGAATTCTGCGGTATTTGAGAGGAACCACTGCACTCGGGATTTTCTACAAAAAAAGAGGTCAAGAGGGACTGGTTGGATACACTGATAGTGATTATGCAGGTGATTTAGAAGATAGGAAAAGCACATCTGGATATGCTTTTATGATGGGATCAGGGGTTGTTGCTTGGTCTTCGAAAAAACAGCCTATTGTCACACTTTCCACTACTGAAGCTGAATTTGTGGCTGCAGCTGCTTGTGCTTCGCAAGCTGTTTGGATGCAGAGAATACTTGAGAAATTGAGTCTGAAGGAAAGTAAAGGCATTACAATTTTCTGCGATAATAGTTCAACAATCAAGTTTTCAAAAAATCCTGTGTTACATGGTCGCAGCAAGCACATTGATGTGCGATTCCATTTTCTTCGTGATCTCACACGAGAAGGAACTGTTGAATTAGCATACTGTGGGACACAAGAACAATTAGCAGATGTCATGACAAAGTCTCTCCCATTAGCTGCGTTTCAGAAGCTCAGGGCTCAGCTATGCGTCTGTCAAACTCCTGAATAAACTAGTTGAAAACTGGGAACTAGTTTACGGGAGGAAATGAAGAGAAATTCTAGGACAAGTAGTTAGGATTTGCATTCAGTTCAAATAAATCCTAGTCTTCAGGATAAATCCTTGTCTCCAGGACTAGAGTTGTTAGCTAATTATTTGCTTTTATTTGCTTTATTTCCTGCTGAAATATCTCACCTGTTGAGTTCATGTAAGGCTATATATAAAGCCAGTTCATGTTTGAATAATATTATCGAATTTACAGTTTGCATTACTTTCTTTCTAACAGGACATTCATGAAATGCATGTAAAAAAAATGTAGAAATACAAAATGCATGCAATGATGCAAAGGATAATCAACAATCTGATCCTGATCGATGTTTTTGACTGGAAAACAAAAGAAAGTA